>JAJJWX010002743.1:1200000-1800000 GCA_023529315.1 Papaver bracteatum | reverse complement strand
TATAATAAAATTCTCTTGGATTTGGAAAATATTGAGGTCAAAATTGAAGATGAAGACCAAGCTTTGGGTTTGCTTTGTTCCTTCCCACCATCTTATGATAATTTTGTTGATACCGTAATGTATGGAAAAACCACAATTTCCATGGAAGACGTTAAAGCGGCTTTGAATTCTAAGGAGTTAAAGAAGACGGGTATTGATGGTAAAGATAATTCGGGAGATGGGTTGTTTGTTAGAGGAAGAGGAAACCAAAAGGGCGGATTTGATAGGAGTAGACCAAAGTCAAGGTCTAAATCAAAATCCAGTAAATTCTATTGCTTTCATTGTAAGGAAAAGGGGCATTTTAAGAAGTATTTTCCAAAATTGAAGAATGTTGAGAAGAATTCAAACCAAGGCACTGCAGCAAATGTTGAAGCAGAAAGTGATGATGGAACGGTTCTTACGGTTCATACCGAAAGCTCGGAGAATGGGTGGATTCTTGATTTGGGGTGTACTTTTCACATGTGTCCTCATAAAGAGTGGTTTACTACTTATCAAGCTAGAGAAGGTGGTAAAGTTCTTATGGGAAACAATGTCACTTGTAAAGTGGTGGGTGTGAGTACAATTCAAAATAAGATGTATGACGGTATGGTAAGGACTCTAACTAAGGTTAGGCATGTTTCGGACTTGAGAAGAAATCTAATTTCTTTGGGTACGCTTGATTCAAATGGCTGCAAGTATCAAGGTGAAGGTGGAGTTATTCGTGTCTCAAGAGGAAGTCTTACAATTATGAAGGGCGAGAGAATTAATGGTCTTTATACGCTGCAAGGTACTACTGTGACGGGTGATGTAGCTGTATGTTCTTCAAGTTCTGATGATGATACTACCAAGTTGTGGCATATGCGGCTAGGGCATATGAGCGAGAGGGGATTGGATGTTTTGAGCAAGCAGGGATTGCTTTGTGGTCATAAAACAGGCAAGCTTGATTTCAGTGAACATTGTGTCTTTGGAAAGCAGTGTAGAGTCAAGTTTAGTACATCTATTCATAACACCAAAGGTATTCTGGATTATATTCATTCTGATCTTTGGGGTCCTTCTCGGGTAGATTCACATGGTGGTGGTAGATATATGTTGACATTCATTGATGATTTCTCAAGGAAAGTATGGGTATTCAAACTTAAACACAAAGATGAAACTTTTGTCAAGTTCAAGCAATGGAAGACTATGGTTGAGAAGCAAACCGGAAGATAAATCAAGTGCTTGAGGAAAAATAATGGTTTGGAATTTTGTGGGGGAGAGTTCAATGAGTTCTGTAAGGAGCAAGGGATTGTGAGACACCGCACAGTCAGAGAAACACCACAGCAAAATGGTGTTGCAGAAAGGATGAACACAACCATAATGGAGAAGGCACGGTGCATGCTCTCCAATGCCGGGTTACCAAAGCAGTTTTAGGAAGAAGCAGCAAACACATCAGCTTATTTAGTGAACAAATCTCCATCGACTGCCATTGAGTGCAAGACTCCAAATGAAGTTTGGACAGGTTCGCATGCTAACTATGAAGACTTGAAGATTTTTGGATGTCCAGCCTATGCTCATATGAATGAGGGGAAGATAGAACCTAGAGCAAAGAAGTGTATATTCCTAGGGTATGCAAAGGGTTTAAAAGGCTACAGGTTATGGTGTCCTGCAGAAAGATCAAACAAGTTTCTTATCAGCAGAGATGTGAAATTTGATGAGCAATCGATGTTGAAGCCAAAGAATGAAGAACTAGATAGAAGCTCTAAAGAGGGTGTTAGTGATAAGGTGGAGCTTGGTGAAAAGGTGGAACTTGAGGTGCAAGTTCAAGGAAACAATGAGACTATTGTTTCTGATGATGATGATCGAGATATTGTGCAAGAACCTGCCCAGGAAGAAGAAGCACAAGATCATCAGTACAATCTTGTAAGTGACAGAGAGAGGAGGAAAGTTAGACCACCTCAAAGATATGGCCATGCTGACTTGGTTGGGTATGCACTTGCAGTGGGTGAGAGCATAGATATGGATGATCCAAGAACCTATAAAGAAGCAATCGGTGGTGAAGAATCAGCAGAATGGGGAGCATCTGCAATTGAAGAAATTGAGTCTCTTGACAATAATGGCACATGGGAGATAGTTGCAAGACTAAAAGGACAGAAGATTGTTGGAAGCAAATGGGCTTTCAAGAAGAAAGAAGGTACTTCAGATGGTGAAGGAACAAGGTACAAGGAAAGGCTTGTGGCAAAGGGGTTTACGCAAATAGAAGGCATTGACTACAATGAGGTATTCTATCCTGTTGTTAAACATAGTTCTATTAGAACATTGCTTGCTATAGTTGCTTTGAAAGATCTAGAATTGGAACAACTAGATGTTAAGACGGCTTCCCTTCATGGTGATTTGGAAGAGCGTATTTATATGCAACAACCAAAAGGGCTTGAAGTTCCTGGCAAAGAAGACCATGTATGTTTGTTGAAGAAATCTTTGTATGGTTTGAAGCAATCTCCAAGGCAGTGGTATAAACGTTTTGATATGTTTATGGTGGCAAATGGATATGACAGGAGTAAGTATCATAGTTGTGTATATCACAGGAAACTCCAAGATGGTTCATTTGTGTATTTACTCTTGTATGTTGATGATATGTTGATTGCTTGCAAAGATATGTCAGAGATACAGAAGTTGAAGGTGCAGTTGAGTAGTGAATTTGAGATGAAGGATTTGGGCGCAACAAAGAAGATATTGGGCATGGAGACTCATAGAAACCGAGTTGAAGGCAAGTTGTATTTGTCCCAGAAGGCTTCCATCGAGAAGGTGTTGGAGCGGTTTGGTATGAAAGATGCAAAACTAGTAAGTACTCCTTTGGCATCTCATTTTAAACTTTCTAGAAAGTAATCACCTCAAACTGCATATGTGGCAGAGTATATGTCTCGAGTTCCATATGCAAGCGCAGTTGGTAGCATCATGTATGCTATGGTTTGTACAAGGCAGGATATCGCACAAGATGTGAGTGTGGTAAGTAGATACACGGGAAGTCCCGGGAAGGCTCATTGGCAAGATGTAAAGTGGATTTTGAAGTATCTAAGGGGAAGTACAGATGTTGGTTTAGTGTTTGATAAACACTATGGTGATTCGACGAATGTTGTGGGTTATGTTGATTCTGATTATGCAGGTGATCTTGATAGAAGAAGGTCATTGACAGGTTATACTTTTACATTGTGTGGTAGTACTATCAGTTGGAGGTCGGTTTTGCAAAGCACAGTTGCATTGTCTACAACTGAGGCAGAGTACATGGAAGCCACGGAAGCAGTAAAGGAAGGTATATGGTTGATGGGTTTGATTGGTGATTTGGGTTTCAAGCAAGAGAATGCAACTTTGTTCTGTGACAGTCAAAGTGACATTCACTTGACCAAGAACCAGATGTATCATGAGAGAACGAAGCACATAGATGTTAGGTATCATTTTATCAAGGATGCAGTTGAGGAAGGTAGGATAACGATGCTAAAGGTTCCTACAGCGGATAACCCTGCGGACATGTTGACGAAGCCGGTTCCAAGTATCAATTTCAAGCACTGCTTGGACTTGGTTGGTGTCAACAGGTGTTGAAAGCCCTTGAGGGGCTGAGCGAAGATGATGATGATAAGTGGTGATGGTATTCAAGTCAAGGTGGAGATTTGTAGTATGTGTCTTGAATAATTAAATACTTTAATCATGACTACCACTAAGTGGAACCCTCTTGTTGTGGTGACTTCTCTTGCTGTCGATCACTTACTCGGTGGATCACTCATTATGACAACCACTACTTAGTGGATCTCCCATTATGTCGCTTGTGTGCTCTATGTCGACATATACTCTGCTTCATCCAACCTATATAAGGCCTTGATTTGTTTCCATTGTAGAGTATCAGAGAAGAAGAAAGAAACATAAGTATCTCATGGAGAGTGTGAGGCAGGCAGTGTAGGCTTGTTCTTAAGAGAGGGTTTTTTAATCATACTCTTGTAATCTTGTTTAAATCATAGTGAAACCGTTATCGTCGTCTTCCAAAGTGGATGGAGATCATCTTGATCGAACCACTATAAATCCTTGTATTGTGTGTGCATGTTTTACTTTTGATTTCATTTCTATTTCAATTCTTGATTGATTGTGTTTGGAAGAGCCATTGGTCATAACACATAGAAATCCAGGCATGACGCCCAAAAATAAAGTGGCATTTATTTCATCATATTCACACATTATGAGTATCCAAAACTGGTCCATTAAAGAAGAAAGATATGTAGTATCTGATAAGCACGTAAGTGCTACATTTTATACCCATATTTATATTAGCCAGGACTCGATATTTTGGCTAATGAAACTATTTTAGTGTTTTGCAGAAAATACAAGCAAATCTGATCACCAAAAGAAAAACAACTAAAATGATATCTGCGGCTCACGACACCATGAAGAGACCACTCAATTAGCTGTGGTCTGTTAACAAAGTCTACAACTTTGGGAAGTTTTCAGTTGCTATCAGCAACATAATAACTCTTTCAAGCTGTGAAGACAGTCGGTGGTGTTGATCATAGTTTAATGGTGGTTGTTGGCAATGGTATTAAAGCATAGAGATGGAGTTGATGCTGTCACGACTGACGATGCTGTAGAGATTATGAAAATGGTGGGTTTGGCTGTACGAGAATGGAAGCGGTGGCGAGTATGTCTGCTGACAGTCATTGAAGTCGAGAAAGTTGCAGCTGCAGTGATGAGTTTGCGGACATGGATAAATGGAAGTTGGTCGAGCTGTTGCGATTAGTTTTCCAAGGTACTTGGACAGACAGGGGTTGGAGTTGGTACAGTGTTGTTTGCTGATACCTGCAATAGCGTTGGCTGAGAAGTTTTGAAGATTGGAGATGGTCAGGGAAGTATTCTGGAGAGAAAAAAGATATGTATGGACTGAAATTGGGTCCAGTTAAGTCTTGACTCTTGAGAACCTGAGATTGGTTGAGCATTAAACTGTGGAGTTGTAGCTGAGATGGATAATAACATTGTGATGGTTGATGACGAGAGCTTAAGAAGTAATCGGCAGAAAATAAGTGGAAGTGCAGATGCATGTTTTCTGGAGGTGGTCTTGGTACAACAAAGTTTGAATCAAGTGGAGATGAGCTACATGCTAACTGATTTGGTTGGATTTGACGTAGGGGGAGATTATTGAAGTGCTTTTGTTGCATCAAGGACCGAGAGTGGGTTTAGTTGAGAATCTAGGGAACAAAGGGAAGTGAAGGCCACGAGTTCGATGGGAATTGGAAAACGGCAAGGAGATATCTTAGATGGTCAGGGAACCAGTGGTGATCGCTGCTGATGTTACTCGGAGAGGGCAGTGGTGGTATACGCTGCTGGTTTTGGTTTGAATGTTAAATCAGCTCTATGAACTGGTGCAGTTGCCAGACGTGAGTGGAGATAGATAGGAGAAGTGACGGAAGTCGATGAATAAATGGAGATGGAAAATACTATATATGCTTGATAGATGATAGCAGCTGGTGTTTGAGGTGAATGGCGAGATCGAGAAGGTGTTTGCTGGAGTGACCTTGTATCGGGTTGTACGACCAACATGTGTTTGTTTTGCATTCAAACCGGCGTTAGTGGTGTTGTAGCTGGAAGTGGTCAAGGTTCTAAGATGAAGTAAATAACTGGTGGTGTGTTTATCCATCATCTACAATGGGCGTTTGTTGGTTGTAGCTCTCTAATCGGTAGCTGGTTATTGCTGTCAGTCCTTTGTCTGTCGATACAGATGGGTTCACAGCGATAGTAACAACACCAGATGGAACGGGGGTTTGATTGCGAATCTGTATACTGGCAGTAGTTGGTCGAAGTTCGTGCTATGGACTGAATTGTTTAGCCGGAGTTTGGGTTGAGTTTCAAATTTAACTGGTGGAGATGGATCTGTTTCATGGAGAGAAAATAGGGAATGCAAGAGTATTGGATGCTGTCATGATGACAGAGAAATGAGAGTTTTGAGGTTGTCGGAGGAAGGTGCGTACAAGGCAGTCGAGGCTGAAGTTAGACGGACAGAAGCATGCTATGGCCAGTTTGGCAAAGGAGAAGGAACTGATGTTGGATTGACGGTAATTGGACTGGGCCTTGGTATTTCGCTAGGTCTTGGTCGGACTGCTTGACAACACTTTTATAAACGAAGAGAAAGAGAAAAAAAAGGAGGAGGCCGACGGCCAAAACCAGAAGAGGAGGAGACTGACGCCGGGCTACGGAAAAAGAAAGGTTTGGAGTTTCGATTTCAATTCCATTTTCGATTAGCTTGTCATTCTCTTTAATTGATATGTTTATGGCTTTTGAGAAAGCCATGTTTTGCTAAGATTTTTGTAACTAGGATTTATGTTGAAACCACATGGAGTTTTAGGCTATTTTCAATTGAATAATATTTAGCAAAAGACTATTATGATTTGAATAAATTAAGTCCATGATTTTATATTTTGATTTAATGATGAAATGAGTTGTTGCTTCACCGGTTTTGTAAACCTTTGTGCGTAATTGTTAGGTTCATAATATATTTTTGTCTCATTATTTGATAATTCCATGCTTGGGTTAATATCTTTGATGGGTTATGCTTAGAAGAGCCATATAATATTTGTGAATTAATATTTTAGTTTCGTATAACTTTCTCGCTAATGCAATTTGATGGTGCATGCTTCGGTTTAATCTTTTGATGTGCCATGCTTAGGGCGTTCCAGTGATATTTGCGACTCTAATACATATAATAGGTGATGTTGATAGAACGAATGATAAATAATTCATGAATTATGTTTCATTTCAGTAATTGAAAAGAAGTTGTGGTGGATACTATAAACCCTGGTTACCAAGTTTCCCATTGGATTTATTTTATTAGTTTAATTTATTTTCTTTGTTCTTACAATCTAACAATATCACAAACATCTTTTATTGGTTAGTCAATTAGAGATATTGATTACAGTATTTCCACCGCTCCTCGTGGGAACGACCCGTACTTACCTATGTCTACTAGTTGGACACCGTGCGATTGCAGTTATTATAATACATGCATCTCCGGATCCTATCAATTTTTGGCGCCGCTGCCGGGGAGCGGCTGAGGAATATTGTAATTAGTATTTTTGATTTGTAAATAGTTTGACTTTTATTTTATTTATTTTTATTTTTGTACAGTATTTTTATTTTATTTTAGGATTTCTTTTTCCTTTTGAATCCTTTTGTGTTTTAGAATTTTTTTACAGGAGTCTTTTTGAGGATGATGAATTCTTTGCACGAGACGTCATCTAAGATGACACTTGCAGAATATAAGCGTAGAAGTTCACATTCTCAGGAGACGTCTTCTGATCTGACGCTTGGGGAGTATATGCATGGGCAACGGTATGGAATTTTTGCTCCACATTTGGTGTGTGAAGAATCGCCTCTAATGATATATGAAAAGTATTATAAACACACACTACCTAGTTTGGAACAAAGGTTAAGAATTATAGCATGCCAAGAGTTATATGCAGATGATGATTTAGAGGAATCTGTTTATATAGAAGATACTATTGTTGAGTTTAACGACTTTGAGACAGTATACGTTCATCATGAGATACCTTCTAGTCATTCGAATAGTGAGATTTTAGTTGCAGATAATAATGAGGCGATTATTCATGATATTGTTGCTCCATTGAGCTCATGTTTTGCTAACACATCTTGTGATTTTCTGATTGCTGATGTGGATGTGGAGGCGATTAGTACTGGTCATGTAATTGTTGATTTTGAACCAATCTCAGTTTGTTTAGCCCACTTTGCAGATTCTGATGATCCTATGCTTATTGACATTGTCAATGGATTGCACCCTCTAATGATTAATCAAGGTAACTCAACAACGGAAGTTATTTCCGCGGACTTATAACCAGATTTAGGAGTTACTGATTTTGATAAACTTGAACCATTAGATACAGGTTTAAACTATGGGAAGGGATCGCTTGACAAAGCGTTTTGACAAAGGGTTTTAACAAAATATCCTAGCCTTCCCTTTATGTTTATCCAACGGTTTTAACCAATGCTGACGTGACAACTGAATCTCTTATTTTACTCGGCTTCTATGCAAGCCAAGACGATAAGGAAGGAAATATGACTCCGTTTTATTTCCATTGAAAAAAAGGTTCTCCAGATTCTATATAATCAATGTATTTACCAGTTGATCATGATCTGTACTATTATTCTTTATGTTTTGCAAATTTGTATGGACAATTTTAAAACATTGAAAAATATATAAAAAGTAGAAGAAAAAAAAAATCTCTGTTTAGATGTCTATATTAGTTGATTAACAAAGTACTTTTTGATTGATAAAAATAAGCTGTGCTTACTATCTTTTAGTACTTGTAGACGAAAATACTTTGCTTACAGTTAAAAAAATCTAATTCTTTTGATGGATCATCGTATCGTACAATGATTTTCACGACTGAAGGGGATACAATAGTTCCATTTTGACAATGTTGATCGCATCTTTAGTCCATTATTATTATTTTATTTTGATAAAGATCTTCAATCCATTATTAATTAACCAATTTAACATATGTTTTTGGTTGTTTTTTTACTAGCAGTGGATCTTATTAATTTGTACGATTGTGTCTTCTTACTATCATCGTGTAATTTGTAACCGATTTTTTACATAAAAAAAAAAGTCATCCCGGATCTTGATTTCGCCAGCATGTTACAAACAACGTTGTAAACATACTACATCAGTTAGAAAACAAAGAACGAATAGTATGATTTTTTATTTATTTTTACTTGATCATGTGGTTGACTATGATTGTTAGCCTCTGGAAGACGATGTTCTAAGAAGAAATAAGTAGTTCCGTATAAGATAAGGTTTAAGAGATATGATTTATTCGGCTTGGCTTGGGAGGAGCCGAATAATTATGGAGTTTTTGTTATCGCGTCAGCAAGTTCAAAGCCATTAGATACATGGAAACGGAGGGTTAAGATATTTTGTTAAAATACTTTGTTTAGCGATCCCCAACGTTAAACTATTGTTATGATTTTAATAATTCCTTGCCCTTTCACATTGTCAATACATTGCTTCCTATGATTTCTAGTGAAGATAATGTGTCGACCGAATGTATTTCAGCTGATTTAGAACCTGATTTAGAGTGTGCTTCCCTTATAGAAACTAATATACATTCTATGTTTGTTGTCCATGTGAGTGATTTATTTATCTCGACTAATAACTGTTTTCTTTTGGGAATGGATTTACACATCTTTTTGGAAGTTCATAGTGTTTGCAGGTTCATATTCACAGCTGCCCTGATTTGTTGGATTGATCCCTAACTTTTCAGACTATACATATATGCTTTGCAGTTTACTTTGGTGCAACCTCACCTTGTTTGAGGTTCTTTTTGTACGCAAGCAGGGATACAAATATTATGCTTCATGGGAGTCAACCCATACGTATTTTCTTCATGGGAGTCAACCCATCAGATTTGTTTTCTTTCCTTTGTCTTTGCATTTTATGAATTTCCCATCTTAATTTCTACGTTGAATGACTCAATTACATTGAGGACAATGTAATGTTTAAGTGTGGGGGAGTGGCATTTTCGTTAGGCTTTAAAAAAAAAATTGCATATTATGACCAGCTGTGTAGCGGGTTTCTTAAAAAAAAAAAAAAAAAAAATGATCAGTTGTGTAGCGGGTCGTTTTTTTTCTTGCATGTTATGATCAGCTATTTAGCGGGTCTAAAAAAAAAATTTGATATGACCAGCTGTTGTAGGACTAGAATATCGCTACAACGTTATTCCTGCGATATTAACAGGAAATGATGATGTATTTTTGAAAGTTGAAAGAGTCTTGAGGAGAGAGAAACTTCAAGAGAATATTTGTAATCTTGATTTCTTCCAATTCTGTAAACATTTCTGAGATTTGAATAGTAAAGTGTCATTTAAATCTTTGAAGTTTAATTGATTTCCAATAGATTTCTATAGAATCTTAACAAGGGTGTAGTGTGGGAATTCCTGCAACTACATTTTGGCGCCCAGAAACAGGGAGAATCAAGTTAAGAAATCTCTAATTACAACTTGAAAATTTGAAGAAATTGTTAGAGTTGAAGAAATGGCTAGAAGGAGAAGAAATACATCAGAACCACCGACAACTGTGAGGAGAAGTAAAAGACTTGCAGGTGAGAGAACAGGTGAATTAGAAGAATCTTTAAGGATAAGATCAGGAAGAAATAGAATAAGAAATGAAGCAGAAAGTTCAATTCAACAGCCTAATCAACAAACACAAACACAAGATAGGAATTTGGATTATGATAGAGTGAGTGTGCATACTTGGAGGTCGGATTCGATAGAAGAAGCAGAAAATCGACAATTAAGAAATGAAGGAGAAGGAGAAAGAAATCAAGAAATGGTTGGAGGATTAATTCATGAAGGATGTGAAATAGTAGATGACTTGAGACAAAGAATACAGGAAGAAAGAAGATTAGAGGCAGAAGAGCGTGCGAATTTAACAAGACAAAATCATGAGCTAAGAATGGAGAATTTGAGGTTACAAAGAAGGAGATCAAAAAGTACTGTTAGATCAAATTCAAGATCATTCAGAGAAGAACCAAGGAAAAATTCCCCTATAAGAAATGTTAGAGAAAATACTCGAGGAGAAGTGCAAAATAGAGAAGAAGAGATAATTGGTGATCGTTATAATCCGCGTGACAATAGAAATCAAGAGGGAAGAAACAACCAAATTGAAGAAGAAAATCCAGAAGAAGTTAGGAGGATATTACATGGGCGAGAGAATCAAAGAAATCAAAGAATGATTGAAGAAGAAATTGAGAGTCATTACGCTGAACAAGCACGTCTAGCCCGCGAGAGGGAAAGATTAAGGGCAGAAGTAGAAGAACATGAATTTCGAGAAGCAGTGCGACAAAATAATCATGAAAATCGAGAAAGGAGACGTACGAAAAATCTCTACAATGGTAATATTCAGGAGGAGTATGATAGGATACAGAGGTGAATAGAGAGACAGCGAAGAGAAATGAGGAGAAATGAAGAAATTCGCAGAGAACAAGATAGGCAGTTACGATATCAAGAGGAAGATGAAAGAGGAAATCGCAGAGAAAGACGAGATGATAATGAAGAACAAGATACACAAAATCTCGCAAGACAAGAAAGGCAAGAACGCAGAAGAAGGGAAACAACATTAAAGAGGCCAATGGAACAAAACTCAGCTGAGAATGAGAAAATATTGAGATAATTAGCAGAAATGCGAGGAATGATAAAAAATAGAAGAGAAGGAGGTAGAAGGAAACTTGATGAAGCTATTGAAGAAGCTGCAAGAACTCCATTTACTCAAGAAGTACAGTTAAGAGGGATACCTCCAAAATGCAATTTACCAAAAGATTAACCAAAGATTTTTGATGGAACTACTTGTGCTGTTCAACACGTCAAAGCTTATGTTAGATGTATGTTAAAGTGGGAAAATCATGATGCTGTGCTATGCAAATATTTTGCATCCAGCTTAACTAGCGAGGCGTTGAAATGGTTTGAGGGATTACCCAAAAATACCATAACTTCTTTTGATCATTTACAAGCTACATTTTTAGGAGCGTATATTAGCTACAATTCATCGCGGACGTGTATTGAAGATGTGTTTGGGTTAAAACAGAGAGTTGGCGAGAGTCTGAAACATTTAACCATGAGATGGAAGACAATGTGTAGTGAGATGGCAGGAAGAGTTGACGAGAGATATATTATCTTGTCTTTTATCAATGCAATGTTCGCGACCAATCTACTGTACATACAAATTTTCAGAGTCAAGAATACAATCACTATGACTGAACTGCGAGAATTACAAGAAGAATACATTGCTTTGGAGGAGAAACAAAATGATATGGAATCATATCCCATCGCGAACACCAATTCCGGAGCAGCAAATGGGAGTTTATTTCCTAAAATGATAAACAATGTAGCGAGAAGCTCGCAAGTGCAGCAAGAAAAAGTAGAGACTGATAACCAGCAGAAGTTGGTAGCTATGGGTAGTAAAGATCAAGAAGAGTATGAAAGGGAGAATAATTACTACAATCGCGGTGGAAATAATAAGATTCAAAGGCTTGATCAGCCGCAAGAAACTTATGGAGGACAGAGGAAAAACAATTTCAGAAGTCAAGGGAATCAGAAGATCATATGGGAAGAAATTAAGATGCCTCCTCTCAATGCTTGTATAGAAAAAATTTGGGAAGCTATCATTTTAATGGAAAATATACCATCTCCATGGAACATGGGAAAAGAACTCCTAACAATCACAGTCAAGAATTTTGTCCTTACCATCATTTTCATGGCCACACAGTAAATGACTGCAGGAATGTAAAGAGAATAATTTTAAGGATGATTGAACAAGGAAAGCTAAATCACTTTTTAGTAGGACATCCACAATCTCAGCGATTGCCTCCAGCACCAAAAATTCGCAGGGTAAATACTGTAAAAGGAGCCGAATCATTCGTAATAGAAGTTGGAGCCAAAGCAAAGAATCTGTTTTGTAATTCCATTGTACGTTCACATAGAACAATAGAGGATTTCCATGATAATGTTCTAAGCAGAGTCTTTGCGAGAGACACAGATGGAAGAGAGATAATGAATATCGCGAGAGTCTCGCTATTAGAAGAATGGCAGAAAAAAACTATATCTTTCAGTGCACAAAAGGTACCAGAACCAGACGAGCAGCATGATAACCCATTGGTGGTAAGACTAGAGATAAACCCAAAGCAAATAGAGGAAGAAGATGAATAAAATGGTGATGAAAATGAAGATTCTTGGGATATCAATAGAGTTCTAATAGACACAAGCATCTCTGTTGACATACTATTTTATTATACCTATAAAACAATGGGTGGAAGAGACGAAGATATAATTCCCTCAGCATATAAAATCTATGGTTTTAATGGTACTGCCAATAAACCAAAAGGGGAAATTGAGATGCGAATTCCCTTGAGAGGGATAACTTCCAAGATCTTGTTTTGTGTTGTTGACATTGAATCACCTTACAATGCTCTGATTGGTCGACCTTGGCTACACGGAATATTAGGTGTAGCATCTACTTTCCACCAATGTGTTAAATTTCCTCATACTAAAGGTGTTGGAGTAATTAAAGGAGATTGGGGAGAAAGCAAGAAGTGTTATGAAATTTATATGAAGTCTTGCAAGGAAAGAGCTGAGAAGAATAGCAGTTGGAAGTACAAAATCAAACAACAACAGAGATGTGAAAGGTTAATGATTGATACAATGGAGCGGAAAGAGGATGTAAAAGCTGATGGCGAGCGTCTCGCAGAAAAAGGAACAACAGTAAAACGTAGCAGAATCAGAAAATAGTAAGTAGAGAGGTAAAATGATGAACTTTAGAGAACTCTATGAATGATTTGTTTGAAGAATATGTAATTGAACAGAATATTCTGCTTGAAAGAATCGCAAGATTTTACAAAAAGAAAGAAGATCAAAGTTATGAAATTCTATCAGAGTTACAATACTCGCGAGAAGCGCGAATAAAATTTCGCAGAGATTAAAGAATGGGACGAAACTTTATGGCGTGCACCCTAGTTCGCGAATAAAATTTCGCAAGAGGAAAATGTAAGACCTAATAGCACGTCATAGGAGGGGGTATCTCTTGACATGATTCATGGGTAAGGTTATACCGCTGCTGGATCCTGAGTCATGCAGATGTTGGGGTTAAAGAAAACCTATCCGGGAGAGAGATCTTGGATTTCCAACTATATATGGTTATACCCTGGTTGGACGACCGAGAATCTCTTCCAAGAAGTGCAAAGTATGACCAAGGCGCCGAGGTACACGGTTGAGTCTTGTAACACGGTTGAGGGTGTACGAAACTCCATTTCCATTCTTGGTAAGTCTTGGCTATGATGCACTTGGACTGAAGAAAACCCCACTTAGGGTGCAGTCTTGTAACTATAAGCCATATAGGCATAAAGGACAAGAGGCTGCGAAAACAGCTGGTTGTTGGTAAATCTGGATGGGAGGAGCTAGTCTTGTATGTCCGATGTGCCCTCCTTGAAGGGGCAACCAGGGGGAAGATAAGGGCGGAACCCTCCATTAGGGAGATGATAAGTGTCTTAAGACGGCAATGTCATGGGGATTTATGATCGCAAGAACTTTTAGGCATGTCATATTATCGTGTGACGTAAATTATACAGAGGCAACAAGCCAAAATTTAAGATGAGATCAATGGGTTTTTACATGAAAGTGTAAAGACGTCCTGCGATTTCATCGTAAGACGGAAATGTCACGAGGATTTGATCTCGCGAGAGAGCTTAGACTTGTCATATTGTCGCAATACAATCAGAAGAATATAGATAAGGCAAGATCAATGGGTCAATACATGCAAATGTAAAGACGTCCTGCGATTTTTTCGCAGAAAGAAAGAGCGTGGCAAAATAAGACCTTTAATTAGGGAGGCGTAATAAGACCACAAGATTACTGCGATAATACTCGCAGATGTTATGAGAATTGCGATTTCACGCAGTTATTGCTGGCGATAAGATCGCCAATATTAAGGCAAATTTTATTTACCACTAATGTCTGATCTTTAATCAATTTTTTCATATTGCAGATGAATAATAGAGGCAAGTGTGGGAATGCATGAGAACGATGAAATTATTATTCATCTATCATATAAAAAATTGCATAGATAAGTGCACGCAAATAATTAAAGGATAATAATTATATTGATTAATTGACTTGCAGAAAAAGAACTATTTTCTAATTCATACAGGTAGAAGCAAAAGAAACTCACAAAATTGGAGAAACTCACAACAATGTTACAGAAAGAAGAAAATAAATATACAAAGAAGATAGAAGGAAAAAGAGGAACTAGCTAGATCCATCGCCATCCTCTTTATCATACTTCTCTTCATCTCCAGACTTCTCCCTTTCATCATTATCATCACTATCTTCATTCTTATCAGATTCTTCTCCTCCTCCAGATTTTTCTCCTTCGTCATTATCATTATCATTTTCATCCTCGCCAGAATCCTCAGCTTCGCTATCAGAGATGTTAAGATTTGGGATTATTGCGGGGATTTCCTTCGCAAGATCATAGTATATAGAAGGAGAAATTCCATGATCATTGCAGACCAACTTAACGGAATCATTACGAACAACAATGAGAGATCTGTTGAAATTTGCGGTGGTAATGTCAAACTGCTCTTTCAATCGTGAATATTTATTGTTGCGAGCAGCAAGAGTATTCACGAGATGATTCTTCTCATTTTCAAGTTCCCAAATTCTTTCAAGATATCTTTTTTCAGCTCCTACGAGAATATATGACAACAAGTTAGAAATTTTGTAAAGAAGAGTAATAAAAACAGGAAATTAGCGAGAATAAGAACAACAAACAACCTTCTATTTCAGAAATCATATCCCTAATTAAAGCCGCTTGTTCAACTTTAAGGCTAACATTTACACCTAATTCATTCCTGGCATTATCAAGAACCTTCGCAGCCCAGGCAAACTCATCATCGCTATTAATAAGAAGACGAGATCGAACTTGAGTCTCCCTTGCAAGAAGATCATCATTCTCGCTGATAAGTTTATCTCTGTCCATTTGAACATCAATGAGAGTTTTATAAAAGTCTGCTAGGGTCTTGGATCCATTTTTGATGGCAAGATCTTTCTCGTCAATAAGATCGCTATTCTTCTGTCTTAATCTATCTATTTCTTTCTTTGAATCAAGATAAAAGCGCTTATATTTGTTGGCCAAACCTAAATTGAATCTGTGTTCAATTTTTAAGAGATTAAGTTTGGATTTTAGTTCATCTATGGAAAGGGATTCAATCTTATTATCTGAGAAATTACTTAAAGAGTTATTAAGGCTAGCAAGAAGAGTATTATCATCTACATGTTCAGGGAAAGATTGAAAGAATGTAGCCTCGTCAGTGAGACCATAAATATATGCAAGTTAAAAGTAGGTGCTTGAATAAGCCGCGATATAATAAGGAGAATTAAAAGAAAAAGGGAAATAAGTAATACCATAGAGTTGCTGGTTAGCTTTGTCAAGATCAGAGATCTTTTGTTTATCAACTGAAGCTTCAGCCTCCAATTGTTTATTCTTCTTATGGAGCTCAGCAACTTCAGATTCTAATTTTTCTTTATCCTGGCGAAATTTAGCAGCCTTCTTTTCATAGCCGGCGCCTCTCTTATCTAAATCAGAAGAAACAGCAAAGGAATCTCATCCAACCTGCGAGAGAATAATATAAATTAAGAATCTAGCGATGGAGTAAATACATAAACAAATTGAAGAAATAAAACATGCCAAGGTACCAAGAGAATTCAAGAGACTGGGAGTCAGCGATCTTTAGATTCCTTGGAGAGAATCATTATCCGCCAGAATAGTGGCATCGCAAACCTTAGCGAGAGCTTGGGATGTCTTGTTAATAACTTCATCCTCATCATTACAAGTTATGTTGTGGGAAATATCGCCAAAAATTCTAGATAAATGGGTCATTGAAGAATCAGATGAAGAAGAGTTATTTATAGAAGGGAATCTGCTATCATTATTATTAAAATCTTCATCATATTTATCCTTATCAAATCCAACATTTGGGTTCTGGAATAGGTTGAGGAGTTGAAGAAGAAGAGGGTCGGGTTTTCCTTTTCTTCATAGGAGGATCGCCAGAATCTTCACCACAAGGGGCAGAAGGTTTCCCTTTAGGAGGAACAACATATTTATCCTTTGAAGGCTGCTCCTTAGTTTTCACGAGTTTTATTGGCAGTAGTTCTTCAATTTCCTGCGAGCACAGATGAAGATAAGAAATAGGGGCAACAATATATTGTTAAAATTTATGAGGAGATATTTCTTACTTCATCCGTGAAAGATTTAAGAGCTAAGAAAGTGCTGGGTTTTCTAAGAGTTTGATAGCTGAGTTTCATTCTATCAATCTTAGAAAGATCAAAATAGTTAGCGAGAATATACTTCTTTAGATCTTTCAGGCCAGTTGAAGACCCATGGCTCATACTCTGAGAGATTCACAGGTAATGGGAGAGAACCAGATATATAAGGACCTTCAAGACATAATGGAAATATGAACCACTTTTCATCGCTAGAATGTCGAGGACCTTGGTTGGTATATGTATGAAAATCAATATCCAGCATAATAGCTTTGTCACCAGCGACCTTCTCTTTTTTCAAACGAACACCCCAGCAGGTGTTATCCCTCTTCATAGGGACTATACTATAATTTACAAAGAAGTTGTCAACAGTATAATCCGCAGAAACAATGGGGACATCTTTAAATGGAGGATTCTTTGGAGCTTCAGGGTAGCGAGTTCCTTTATTAGCACCGCGAGAAGCATATTCAAGCAGCAATCTGATACAATCTCCACCTAGTTGATATATCGCTCGCGAGAACCTTTCGTCAGAAATTATTTGATAAAATAATGAAAGTTCTTGGTCATAGAGAGGAATGAGAAGACCAGCTTCAAGTTTTCCTAGCGATACTATTATTTTTTCGCGAGAACATTGATCATCAGTAAGTAATTTAAGAGAAAGTTCAGATCTAGAATCCTGATCTGGAATTAAAGACAAGTTAAAACCTTTAATTTTGAGTTTTTCGCGCATCTCATTAAAGGCCTTTAATTTTTTAGTACCAGCACCAACCATTTTTGAGTATGGGAATGAAAGAAAAGGTTGAAAAGAAGAAAGAAATCACAGCAGTAACAGAAGCGCAATTCGCGGAAGAACAGTAAAATTTGCAGAGAGGGTATGGAGAGAAAGAAGAAGAAAGTAAAAGAGAAAAAGGAAAGGAATGAGAAGAGTATTTATAGAAGAAGAAATTTCCCGAAGAAGATGAAGGCAATTAATGCAAAGAAAAGACGTGGATGGTCAGATCGCAGCGGTTAGAGGAGACGTGTCAAAAATTTATTGGAAGAAAGAATTCATGAAAACAGCTGGCGAAGGACATATAAACGTGTCAGAACGGAGAAGTATGAAAAGATAAGAAGTTATGGCATTTAAAAAAAAAAAATTCTCATGATCTTCTCTTCTTCGCAGAAAAGACATGAGAAGAGGCAAGATGTAGGACTAGAACCTGTGATATTAACAACGTTTCTGCGAGCGTCACTTCCAATTCTTTAACAACGTTTCACGAGCGTCACAGAATATCCAAAAGAAACTGACGATGGAAGAAATAAAAGAAGAATATGTTGATTCTGCGATGATCATCATTCTTGCGATAGAGAATATTGCAGCGATCGCGATGAGATCGCAGAATATATCCGAAATAGGAGGAAAACTTAGCTGTCATTCATTATGTAAATCCCTATATATAGGGCTCGATAGATCCAGAAAATGATGATGTATTTTTGAGAGTTGAAAGAGTCTTGAGGAGAGAGAAACTTCAAGAGAATATTTGTAATCTTGATTTCTTCCAATTCTGTAAACATTTCTGAGATTTGAATAGTAAAGTGTCATTTAAATCTTTGAAGTTTAATTGATTTCCAATAGATTTCTATAGAATCTTAACAAAGGTGTAGTGTGGGAATTCCTGCAACTACAGCTGTGAAGCGGGTCTTGTGTATGGTATTTGTCATGACCAGCTGTGTAGCGGGTCTAACTCTCTCTTATGATATGACCGGCTGTGTAGCGGATCAATTCTTTGTTTTACTCGAGGACTAGCAAAATATAAGTGTGGGGGTGTTGATAAGCACGTAAGTGTTACATTTTATACCCATATTTATATTAGCTAGGACTCGATATTTTGGCTAATGACACTATTTTAGTATTTTGCAGAAAATACAAGCAAATCTGATCACCAAAAGAAAAACAACTAAAATGATATTTACGGCTCATGACACCAGGAAGAGACCACTCAATTAGCTGTGGTTTGTTAACACAGTCTACAACTTTGGGAAGTTTTCAGTTGCTATCAGCAACATAACAACTCTTTCAAGCTGTGAAGACAGTCGGTGGTGTTGATCATAGTTTAATGGTGGTTGTTGGCAATGGTATTAAAGCATATAGCTGGAGTTGATGCTATCACGACTGACGATGTTGTAGAGATTATGAAAATGGTGGGTTTCGCTGTACGAGAATGGAAATGGTGGCGAGTATGTCTGCTGACAGTCATTGAAGTCGAGAAAGTTGCAGCTGCAGTGATGAGTTTGCGGACATGGCTAAATGGAAGTTGGTCGAGCTGTTGCGATCCGTTTCCCAAGGTACTTGGACAGACAGGGGTTGGAGTTGGTACAGTGTTGTTTGCTGATACCTGCAATAGCGTTGGCTGAGAAGTTTTGAAGATTGGAGATGGTCAGGGAAGTATTCTGGAGAGAAAAAAGATATGTATGGACTGAAATTGGGTCCAGTTAAGTCTTGACTCTTGAGAACCTGAGATTGGTTGAGCATTAAACTGTGGAGTTGTAGCTGAGATGGATAATAACATTGTGATGGTTGATGACGAGAGCTTAAGAAGTAATCGGCAGAAAATAAGTGGAAGTGCAGATGCATGTTTTCTGGAGGTGGTCTTGGTACAACAAAGTTTGAATCAAGTGGAGATGAGCTACATGCTAACTGATTTGGTTGGATTTGACGTAGGGGGAGATTATTGAAGTGCTTTTGTTGCATCAAGGACCGAGAGTGGGTTTAGTTGAGAATCTAGGGAACAAAGGGAAGTGAAGGCCACGAGTTCGATGGGAATTGGAAAACGGCAAGGAGATATCTCAGATGGTCAGGGAACCAGTGGTGATCGCTGCTGATGTTACTCGGAGAGGGCAGTGGTGGTATACGCTGCTGGTTTTGGTTTGAATGATAAATCAGCTCTATGAACTGGTGCAGTTGCCAGACGTGAGTGGAGATAGATAGGAGAAGTGACGGAAGTCGATGAATAAATGAAGATGGGAATAAATGAAGATGGGAAATACTATATGTCCTTGATAGATGATTGCAGCTGGTGTTTGAGGTGAATGGCGAGATCGAGAAGGTTTTTGCTGGAGTGACCCTGTATCGGGTTGTACGACCAACCTGTGTTTGGTTTGCATTCAAACTGGCGTTAGTGGTACTGTAGCCGGTAGTGGTCAAGGTTCTGAGATGAAGTAAATAACTGGTGGTGTGTTTATCCATCATTTCGTTGGTTATTCACTATAACTGTAGTGAGATGGCAGGAAGAGTTGCTGTCATGATGACAGAGAAATGAGAGTTTTGAGGTCGTCGGAGAAAGGTGCGTACAAGGCAGTTGAGGCTGAAGTTATACGGACAGAAGCATGCTATGGCCAGTTTGGCAAAGGAGAAGGAACTGGTGTTGGATTGACGGTGATTGTACTGGGCCATGGTATTTCGGTAGGTCTTGGTCAGACTGCTTGACAACACTTTTATAAACGAAGAGTAGCCAGGCCTCCAAATACTCTAGGGCTCGTGGCCTATGGAGGTAGAAGTAGATTTTGTATATATCCCCAAAGGAAAAGAACATCCTACACCCAAAATACCATAGGCCATTTCACAGAACCCTAAGGTACACCGTACCCTTGCTCAAGACGAATTTACTCTGGAAAAAATATCGTTTGGCTAAAAATACCAGAGACCATTTTATAGATCCCTAAAGGTACACCGCAGTTGTGCTCAAGGCGAATTTACTTAGCAATTCCATTGCTGACAAATCCAATGACGTAAAGGTCCAATAAAATTTACCTGGCAGCAGAACCTAATATAGAACGCTGCACGCCTGCACCAAATAAATAAATTCACGACGTGCATAAACATAGAATGAGAAATATATAAAGATCCCTTAAATTGGTGAAAAATATATAATAACTGTTGAAAACCAAAAGCGAAAAAGAATGAGCTCCCACGATAGTATGGACATTGATCCGTAAAACATAAAAGAGCTCATTGACCAAATTTTACAAAATTGCCATAAGCCAAAAGTGGTCAAGAAGCACTATAATATGGATACATCGCAGATCAGTTATACAAAAAAAAAATAAAAAAAAATGAAGGAATCGAGATTACACCATACCATTCCATAAGTAAAAGATCGATGCTCTAACCTTTTTCTTCGCCATGTTGGTCAACTTCTGCAAAGACTCTCAACAACCATGAAACAACAACTAAAGAAAAAGGTGGACTTCAAATAAAAAAGCGAGTCAGTGGAGATTCTCGACTCCAACTTTGTGCACCCCTCAAAAACCGTGGTGCACATTCCGGCCCCCTTAATTAGTTTAGATATGTGAAGTGGTTTCTGGTTTTTATTTTTATTTTTATTTTCCTTAAATTTCGTTGAAAGTTTTTTTTTTGATCGGCTTTTTTCCCTTTTTCTTCTCTGGGTATCCATCATCTGTATTTTACAACAATTCAAACTGTTTTTCTCATCGTTTATTAGTAGAGTTGATTTCCTTTTTTCCTCTCCTTACTTTACATATCAAAAGATTAATGGAGGAAGAAAGATTATATAGATTTCATACCGATTTCAAAAAATTGTGCATAAGTCTCTCCAAATTTATGACTGGAGATTTTCATTTTCAAGTTATAATCTCGTTGAATCATGATCACTGATTCGAACAAAAATATTCAAATAAATAATCAATGATCAAAATTGAAACGAAACCTGATTGAAATTAAGTTGAACGAAATCTAATCTGATGTAAATTCGTTTTTATTAGAGACACCTAAATTTGAATTCTGAAACCTCCTAACACTCTCAGGACCTAAATGTCTTCCTGAACAGATAAAAACTAAGATTTTTGAGTTGTTAAAACCAACTCAACGATGAAGGAAGACTGATTAATTTGTTGAGAAGAAGAGAAAGATATTTGTATAATATGGAAACTCTTTTTTGAATAGAAAGTATCTTTATTAGAAATAAATACAAAATCTGGTTTTTGACCACGTAATCTGGTTTTTAACCGAAAAACCATCCAATTGAGAGAGCCGGAACGTGCACCCCGGTTTTTGAGGGGTGCACAAAGTTGGACTCGAGATTCTCGGCAGCAAAATTAAAACATAATAATTAATTAATTGAATGATATAAATCAAAAGTTATAATAATGAAAATAAAATCAAAAAGTAAGAAACTCGTAGGGAGAACTGAGAACAAAACGGAGTAGAAGAAAAATGTTTAGGGTTTTACCAATCGATACTCGTTTTCTTCTTCTGCCAAAGTCGCACCTGCAAAAATAATAATTAGAACAAAGAGAAAAAGAAAGTAATAAATGAAAAAAAATCGAATACATTTTTAATAACATACCCTGATAAACAACAAGCAATACACAGAAAAATCCTAAATGGAACGAAAAAATATGAATAAAACAAAAATAAAAATCCAAAAAACAGTGCAAACGCAGAACAATGGGCGTACTTTGGCTAACGCCTTTTTTTGGGAGACATCGATCATTCAAAAAAAGTATTGTTGAAAATAATATTACTCAAGGATCTAAGAATATCAAGAATTTATTATTTTTAGCTAGCGTATTTACTTATCGGAGTTTTCTTTTTTACTAATTCGTTAATATCTCCGAATTTTAATTTTAGTGAAATCTCCCATTTAAAGATTTGTTTTCCAAATTTATAAGATTTTTAATTATACCAAACACCTATACTTACTTTGAATACATTATTTTTGGAAGATCACAATATTAAGTCTTTAATTATGATATTTTTGTCCAAAATAAAATAAAATGAGCAAGTAGAAATAGACAAATATAGTAATATATGGAATGATAACAAAAGTAATACCTAAACTAATGCTACAAAAAAAAAACACGATTATTGCACTTTTCTGTAAATTTTATCCCTCTTCTCCAAATTTCGCTTAATTTCAATTGTGTATAATTACTTTCTACTAACGATTTTGTATATGGGTACTCCAGGTTACTCCTAATGATGTTGAATTATTTTTATTTGTACAAGATTAACAAACTCTGGGTTAATCGAATGAGCTGAATACCAAAGGTTTTACCAATGAAAAAAAGGAATCTAAAAACGAAAACAAACATCATGCCAAAAAATAAAAAATCACCATGAAAATATTTCTGATTTCCCCGGGAGTTAATTTGTAGCAAAGCCAAAAAGTCACGATTTTTTTTGGTGTCCAGTACCTGCAAACCAAAATAACCACCGTCAATAAGTGAACCTTAATGGAAAAAATGATAAACCCTAATATTCAAAAATAATAAACCCTAACCGTGTGTAAAGAAAAAAAAACTATCCGGAGAACAATGAGATTCCACCCTTGTTGCAGCACTTTATATAGAACTCAAAGTTCCAAATTTACAATTATATATAATGACAAAATAGTAAAAAAATCCTGATTAAGGTAACAAAATCTCATACAAAATAACCGCAATTAATTAATAACCATGAAATAAAGATTATAGAAATCATGAATTAATTATTAACCATAAAATAATATTTTTTTAAAAAGAAAAATAATATGTAAAGATTTTGTTTACATTTGATTTGGTTTCTTAATTAATTATTAATTATTAACCATGAAATAATATTTTTTTAATAAGGAAAATAATATCTAAAAATTTTGTTTACATTTTCTTTATTTTTTTAATTATAGAAATAAACAAATTAAGAAAAATATTTTTTGGAAATCATAGTTTCTTGAGTGCTTGTTTGTTTTGTATTAGCTCCATTTTTAGTTTGTTTTGTATTAGCTCTATTCAAATCATAATTTTTGTTTCAAATCATTCATACAGATTACTAACAAAAATCCAACTGATGTGCAGGATCACCAACAAAGATTTGCGGAAAAGAGAGTCATGACCGGGCTAATCAAGTTTTGCGGAAAAGAGATTTATGACTGGACTAATCAGGTTTTTTTTTGAAAATTTATTTTTTTTCTCAATTTAATTGATAGTTTGGGGATGTAACTAGGAAGATTACATTTTATAAGAATGTAAACGGAAACAATTGATAGTTTGGGGATGTAATTAGGAAAATAACATTTTTTGGGTATGTAAGCGGACATTGGACACTTGATGATCATTCGATTTATTTTCTCATCACGTGATGATCATTCGATTTATTTTTTTGATTATCATGTAGAAATCGTGATTTGATATATTATTGGCATGTTATGAGATTTTCAAGATATTTTATGATTTAGTTATTTTATTTAAAAAAAATAATATTTCTTTAGTTAAAATTTAATATTTTATTACTAAAAACAGTAAATGGTGGGGCCAGAATCAACCAGAAGCTAGAATCAACATGGAGCTCCGGTGAATGAGAATGCTTTAAAAAACTCTGTTATTATATAGAGAATTCCTTCAAATCATGGAAAAATACATAAAATTAAGGAAACTCGTGGGACCGGGCCCAATCCGGACGGCCATGCCCTAGCCGGTCTCACACGCCCTTATTTTTATTATTTTAATATTATTTGGTTCATTGATCCCATGGAAACTCTCTCACTTTAAGGAAACTCCTTAATTTCAATAAAATTCCTTGATTTCATTATATTTTCATAAAATCATGAAAATATTATAAAATTAGGAAAAGGCACCATGGGACCGTGGTCACTGGCCGGCCATGCCTTGGCTCCAGCGTTCCCACACCTCATGTTCCTTCATTTTATAATTATTCTCCTTCATCTCATGAAGTTTCCTCAGTTTCAGCAAAACCCTAATTTTGTCATATTTTCTCAAATTAATGCTCAACTGCACGCCAGAAAATATCAAAATTCCCAGGATTATGACATGAACGTGTTGACGAATGTGAGAATGTTACCTTGACCGACCAGGGTTGGCTCCTTGGCTCGCAATGATCCGGTCCCACGTATTTTCACGATTTGACCTAATTTGCGCAATTGCACGTATTAGGTCCAAAACTCTTCCAAATAATTTTGTATTTTCATGGAATGATCGTCAGTCGATCCCGTGACCACCGAGGGCCGATTTCATGATCCCTTTGTTGGTCTCTCATCTCTTCATAATTAATTAGGTTTTATCACCTAAGGTTCAAACGAGCATTATTTTAATAAATGATTAAACCAGAATTTAATCATCCTTTCATCAAATCAACTGGTCTTCAGGAGACCTTGATATTTGCTCAAGTGAGCATATGGACGCTACATGGTCGACCCATAATCCCATGTAGTCGGTCCCTCGTCACTCCATGGTTAATTTTCAATAAACCGTCAGTAAATCATCAATTGATCAAATAGGGTTTTGAGTCCAAGGTTAATGATTCAAGATTCAAACGCTAATAATTTTACGTTGATCCTGTAATCAACGTTTTATTTATCATACTAGGTTCAATTGCCAGTATTCTGATTTAATATCTTATTTGGTCATGCTACCCATAATTCATCAAACGAGCAATATTTTCTCAGATGAGCAATACTTGCTCAAACCAAAGAATATTGGTTCAACTATCAATATTCAACAATTCATCGAATGAGCAATATTTTCTCACATTAACTTATTCACACGTTATATCTCTGTCTCAACAAATATGTTCAATTCATGAGTCTCAGAACATTTCCAAACCATGTTCAACTCAACAATACAAGGACTCATCGTCCCATGAAGTCATGAAGTCAACAACTGACTAATTAACCACGAGACGTCAATCGTGTCACTTGAGGGGATATCAACTAGGGTTTTGGTCTGGCGGTCTATGACACGTGCGTTTAAACACACGATGGAATGTGAGCAAGTCGTCTAATCAGTTGAAGGAATTAACAAAGTAGTGGATGAAAAATCGACCAAGTCTCCGTACGATGAGCAACTGGTTTCAAACATGATTTCCATTTCCCCACTCCTCGATTCCATCAACTGTTACACTTCATGGGATCATGGTGTCTACAATTCCAACAATATAAATAAGTATCTTAATTATGATTGAATATACAAGGATCTCACATCTCACAGACAACACGAGATCAACAACTCATCAATTGAGCAATTAATTCAATCATTCAGAACTTACCATATTCAGAATTCACAACACACCTAAAATCTTTGATTACCATTGATTCCACACATTTCTCAGCTTCCCTCCTACATATTGACCCATCCTCTCTTGTGATCGAATTTACTCTGGAACGGCCATTGTCTTGGTTTAGGGCGGAGTACTACAGATTGATCTCTCGAATTCAAAGCACTCCCTTCTTGCAGTGCATCTGTATGAGGTTGAACATTTCGATCGGTTCAAAGAGTCTCCTCCGTACGGTCGTCTCCTCAATTCCGTAAAAACCATCAAATTGTTTTTCCCCATCAACAGATTGGCGACCACAGTGGGAGATCATTCCCTCGGTTGCAATATAAATTCTCACAAAGATGGTCGGTCTTAAGTATGGTTCAGTTACTATTCTGGTTTCAACACCCAACTTGAACATTGCAAGTTCTAGTGGTACTCCCACTGCAAGTATTACTCCTCTTAACGTTGCAAGCTCTAGTGGTACCACTAACACCACTCCTAGGGCGAGCAATGTCATGCCACATGTTACTACTACTCCTCTGAGTGATGGTGCTCCAGTGATCATTCTTGTCAATGCTGCAAGCAATGCTACTGGAACTGTCAACAATCTACCTCCTGGCGGATCTCCTAAAGAAACTAGAGGAAATCAGCCTACCAGAGTTAATCTCATGAAGGTTCAGACTAATATGGCTGCAACACAGAAAGAGTTGTGTGCTTATCTCAAAAATCTCACAGACAAGCTTGCGTCTTAACGAAATCAACCTCAACGCGAGAAAGGAAAAGATAAAGAAAAATCTTCAACTGCTGATCCCGAAATCTCTCCAATCCATGTTGTACATGATGAAGAAGTCCGCAAAGCTTCAGATGACGCGACAGCAATGGAACCTGCAAGTTTCATCACTCATGAAGACCTGGAGCGATTTCTTGAGGATCGAGGAAAAAACAAGACATCATCGATCACTGTCACCAACCTTCATATCCTGCTGCCACACAGAGGATTCCGCTTCCAAAAGAATTTTTCAGAAATGAAGCAGCAAAGCGATCAGCAACTACCACGCCTGCTTTACTAGAAAGAGCAAAGTCTACAAATATTGAGGAACCTTTTGGAACTCGCGACATCCGACACTCAGTCAACGGACAATACAATCTCCAACCTTCCACAAATATTGTTGCAGAAGGAAACAAAAGAAAAGAAGAGGCACCACAGCACAAGAACACTCCTCCAATCTCTCAGGCTCCTCTGAAAGCGCAAAGAAAGGATAACCAATCCTAAAATACACAAACCTCGACCTAGCATCAATAAACGGGAAAATGATCAGACACACTCAAACTTCTCTTTTTTCATGAAGGAGTGATCAAGTTCCTGGAATTCTGGGTTCAAGATGGTGCAATCAAATTGTCGTTCATCAGGAGAGAGCCAACTGAAGAAGAAATGGAGAATCCCAGGTAATGTCTCCTTCATAGGTTCATCGATCATCCAACAAGTAACTATAATATGTTAAATCACATCTTCAAAGAGAAGGTTGATCCAACTTCAACTGGGTATTGAAGGAGTACACAAGAGTCCTCTCCTAGTCAGTACCTTTACACTTTCTGAACAACAAGTCAAATAAGCAGTTCAATCGTTAATCGAGCATATATCTGTGAATTGATCTATCCGTCTAAGGCACAAAAGGAAAGACATGTTAACAAAATTACATTATGTCAGACGTCTGTCCATCTCGGAAATACTCCTTGAACCTTCATCCACAGACAAGGAGATGCACGACTGGGGACTGCTTACCATAGTCTATCTCAGAGGAAATGAATTTGGAAGAAAATTGATCGATGCTGACGACGCCATCAACAACATTCCACTGAAAACCCTCAGATCCACAGGCATCACTCGACAAAAATCTACTCGTGATCCCATGTCAATCAGAGACCTTAAAGTAACGCTCGGAAATACTTATGGCTACATCACTCTCAAAGTGAACATAAGTTCAACCAGGACAGAAACCAAGTTTCACATAATCAGGAAGATCCAGGATATGACATGGTCTTCAGACGAGCGTGGACCCATGCTGAAAAGATGGCTACTGACATAGCGCCTTTGGTTACACATCTTTCTAACGAAGAAAGTTATGATACGGAAGATACTGACATTCCATTATCAGAGCACTTGGGGGAATTTCGAACTTTGATGAGGTTGAAGCAAGAACCTGCAAAAGATGCATATACATTCATCAAGAGGTTCCGCACTCAGGAAAGTCTAATTATTTCCATGTCTATGTCATTTATTTTCTCACATGTTATCCTACATGAGGACTCAATTCTTCTAGCAACTCTATAAGACGTTATGAATGGTAGCTTCACCGCATTAGTATTTTACCAAGTGGTTGAATCTGACATTTCTCTGAATTGAGCATTGAGACATTCGGAAAAGAACACTTTGACGTTTCTCCATAGGCTTGCAGGAGTGTCCATGTGTCCTCAAAAAGCTCTGATGTCTGCAAAAGTGTTGAATCCCACTACCGCAATGACAGAAATGTTGAATCAACAGAAGATACTCAGGGACAAAACGATCAAACCTAAGACATTCGATGCTTAAGAAATATACGCTTTAATGCTCAACCATCTAAGAATCCATCAAATTGTACTCCCAATCAAAGAGTACAGCTTCAGTACAAATATCTCGACGATGACACACTGATTCAACACCAGCATGATCAAATTGTAACTAATCTACAATCGATAAGTCTTCATTATCCCATGATAAGACTTCTGAAACATATGAAACATCATTAATACATGGATGGCACTAACTCCTTCAACATACACTGTGCAACCTGAGGTGATTCTGTGAAACTTCATCAACGGGATTTCTCTACATCACAAGCCCCTGCACGATTGAAGAACTTCCCCTCTTCAAGAATCACATCCAGTATGAAAATTGTTGCTGCTATCTACTGTAGCAATGTCGACTCACTGAAGAAGCCAGTTCATGGTAAAGTTATGCTTTCAGGAGCATTCAGGTTGAACTCTCATTACACCTTCATCTTAGGGACGCTCAACTCATCAACCAGTTCGTGAACATAAAAGGCTCACTAGATGGAGGAGCAAAGATTATATCTATAATCATGGTTCTGGCCTTTTTGGTCTTTGGAGAAACTTCAACCGTGGTATCAGCATCAACAATAATCTCTAGGGGAACACTATCTATGATATCAACATCAACAATAATCTCTAGGGGAACACCATCCATGATCTCAGCATCGACAAGGATCTCTGGAGCGTGATCATTCATAGTTTCATCACCAACGACGGTCTCAGGAGCAACATCCTCAGGGCTTCATCAACTAATCATTCTCTGAAGTGTTACACATGAAGCGAATTTCTCTAAGAACCAATGATTCATATAAAGATGTGTATACCTGATAACATGCTCACATGAAAGTCTTCCCAAAGCTGGCATGACTGGGGGACATAATCCAAAGTCTTCTACAAAATGTTCTCATCACCTCTACAAAATGAGATACAACACACTTCAGGTCATGGGTTTGCAAAAACGTACCAATGGGTGAGGAATGGGACAATTCTTACTCAATGAAAGATGTTCATCTATTTCTCTTCTACAACATACCAAAAGGGCGCATTAATCGAACATACGAGCTGAAAGATATGGCCTTTACCGTCGGGTCTACGAAACCTGAAGAATTTGTACGTAATTACAATTTGCAAATGTGCACGCTTCGTTGGCGGACTTCTACAACTACAAATTGAGTAATTTTTCTACCATATAATAACTCAGTCTCTTAGCTTCAAAAATTGGGGTCAAGCATCGAATTCCGACGTCGTGTTAGGTTCCTACAGCTTCCAGAGCATACTACATGAAAGAAGAAATTCGTGGACGGGATTCATAACCTCTACAGTCGATCGATGTCCATCAAGTCTTTTCGTTAAATCCTTCATCAAGGTACCTCCAACATCTACCACCTTGGTCTTTACATCAATTTTTCCACCCGGGCCCTCTATCCCATAAGAAGAGAAAACGAAAAGGAGAGATTTAACAAAATACTGGGGATTGACGGTCCAATGATCATGACGATCAGTTTCACAGTCCAAGACTTGTGGCACCAGACGCTCATGTGCTAATTATTCATCATAAAAGTAATGCTACCACCGGGACATGAGACCATGGTCATTACATCATCCCATCTCGAGAGCAGCCTCAGATATGGTCCCGTGACCAGGGTTTCAGAAGTGATGTTTCTACGACTGACAGAAGCAAGATGGCACTGCAAACACCATTGACAGGTGCTTAAAAACACCTCTCTAAATATCAATTGGTTATTCTTTCTTAGCTAGTTTTCATGTGAAATTGTATTATTAGCTGTGTTTTATATTTTATGGGAATTTTGGAGCTTATTACAGAAAAGAACAAGAAATCATCCAATTGGCTGAATTATCATTGTAAACTATTACGGACAGTCGCCCATGCATGCTCAAAACTCGGGTCAGCGAATGCACGCATTTGAAAGCCATGACAAGATAGACGCGCCAATGGAGTTGAAGGAGAATTCTTACTTTCCTGATGTTGGTTGACTATATGATTTGCTAATGGGCCTTAGCTCAGTAATTTGTTTACACCACAAGTCTGTACGTGGAGTTCACCTAAGCATTGTGCACGTGCCTGGGATGGCATTCCAAGGGCCATCCTAGTCTGTTGTAACCAGCATATCGTATTCCTGGTTGACTGGTGATGAAGAGTAATGGGTTTACTGGCAGTGAAGAAGGAAATGGCTTGAGGTTGCATTGGTGCTACCATTTGCCGATGAGATATGGACTGAGAGCTCGAGTCCGATGTTGTAATGGATGGCAGACATGATGGAGATGATGAGACTGTTGTCGTTGGTTGATGGCAGAAATGTTGGAGATGGGTAGATTAATATCGAGCTGAAGTGATAATGGGGGATACGGAAGTTTGGGTCGCTACAGATGTAGTTCGAGCTGGTGATGACCGGTATTTGAAACGAGAAGTTACCATGATGGAGAGAGCTCGAAATTTTGGCAGCAATGACGAGTAGTGATCGCTGGAAGGAGTTGCACATATGGAGATTATGAGATCGATGGTGTTGGCAAGGAATTCTGGAAACGATAGAGGAAAGGAAAATGAAGTTCATGTTAACTTGATGATTAAGAAGGCTGTGAATCTGGAGTTTGGGTTGATTGGTTGCCAGTGATTAATGGAGTTGGGCTATGGCTGTTAGTCGATCAAATAAAGGATTTGAGCTGAGTTGAACTCGAGTTTGGTTATATTCAGACTTTGAAACGAGACTGTTGGATGGTCACGGCAGTGAACTGGTCGTTGTTGCTGCTGCCATGAGAAGTAACACGAGTCTGTGATAGAAGACTTGGGTCGTTTGCATGGAGTTTTAATGATGGCTATAGAGACTGGTACGAGTGGCAATGAAGAGTGAATCAACGCTTTTGTTGCCATTATTGGCAGTAGATTTACTAGCAGTAAGAACAAGATAGTAGTGATGTGATGTATTGATCGATGTGGGTTCATGGAAAGTTCGAGTCAGAGAAGATGGAAACTAGTGAACGGGATTGAGGCTTTATTGCTGGGTTCGAATGGAAGAAAATGGATTTCGAGGGAGAAGCTCGAGTTTGGAGAACTATCTCTTCTCTATTCTTTTTATTGTAAGGATGAATTCAAAGTTCTAATTGTGAAGATCAATTATTTACAAGTTTGTTTCAAGTTTTAAATTGATTCATTGTGGATTTTTTTTACTATATCGAAGGTTTATGATTGATTCTTAGATTGGTTTGGGTGCGCAACTAGATTAGTCTATTAATCATTCTAATGCTAGTAGAGAGTTGAGTCAATCCGTAATTGTCTCTCATCTCCTACACAAGTAGAAATCGCAAGACCTTGCGGAGGGATTCTGTGTAGCAATTGCGAGCAAAGACAACACCAGTAAGTGGACCAAGCGTACCGAGTTTAACTGCTGGGATCAAACTTAAATTTACAAATCTTAATGCGTTCTGGGAATTACATCTTGTAAGCGTACCTCAAGGTGGTTCTTTTGAGTAGAATCCGGTAGTCGAGCGCTTCCGTATCAGGTGATACACGGAGTTTTGGGGATAGCTAAGCGTACCTGCTATTCTACGGTTGGTGACAATTGAGTCTAACAAGAGATAAATGGGTACAATGTTGAGTTAACGGTTAGTAACAACGAAGGATTTCTTCATTATCTTTATCTTATTATCCTTATTTTATATTTTCGCCGATTTAGATAACATATCAATTGCATTACTCTTCGTGGGAACGATCCTTATTACCGCTATATTATATTTAATTAGTGGGAAATATCTTTTTATTTTTTTTGAGTAAACGACGCTCACCAAAATTGGCGCCGTTGCCGGGGAGTAATTTTTAATTGATTTGGTATTTGTTTTGGCTTAAAGGTTTTGTGGGTATATCTCTCGTAAGCCCTCACGAGACTATAACTCGTCCACTAGGGATTTAAAGGCATGTTATTCGTGCTAAAAGTAACCGTATCATCATGACATGGAGTTGTATTTATTTTCGTTTAGTTTTGTTTGCTCGAGGACTTGCAAAGTTTAAGTGTGGGGGAATTTGATAGGTGCTTAAAAACACCTCTTTAAATATCAATTGGTTATGCTTTCTTAGCTAGTTTTCATGTGAAATTGTATTATTATCTTTGTTTTATATTATATGGGAATTTTGGAGCTTATTCCCGAAAAGAACAAGAAATCATCCAATTTGCCGAATTATCATTGTAAACTATTACGGACAGTCTCCCAAGCATGCTCAAAACTCAGGTCAGCGAATGCACGCATTTGAAATCCATGACAAGATAGACGCGCCAATGGAGTTGAAGGAGAATTCTTACTTTCCTGATGTTGGTTGACTATATGATTTTCTAATGGGCCTTAGCTCAGTAATTTTTTTACACCACAAGTATGTACGTGGAGTTCACCTCAGCATTGTACACGTGCATGGGATGGCATTCCAAGGTCCAACCTAGTCTGTCGTAACCAACATATCGTATTCCTGGTTGACTGGTGATGAAGATTAATGGGTTTACTGGCAGTGAAAAAGGAGATGGCTTGAGGTTGCGTTGGTGCTACCATTTGCCGATGAGATATGGACTGAGAGCTCGAGTCCGAGGTTGTAATGGATGGCAGACATGATGGAGATGATGAGACTGTAGCCGTTGGTTGATGGCAGTAAAGTTGGAGCTGGGGAGATTAATGTCTAGCTGAAGTGTAAATGGGGGATACAGAAGTTTGGGTTGATGCAGATGTAGTTCGAGATGGTGATGACTGGTATTTGAAATGAGCAGTTACCATGATGGAGAGAGCTCGACATTTTGGTAGCAATGACGAGTAGTGATCGCTGGAAGGAGTTGCAGATATGGATCTTATGAGATCGATGGTGTTGGCAAGGAATTCTAGAAACGATAGAGGAAAGGAAAATGAAGTTCATGTTAACTTGATGATTAAGAAGGCTGTGAATCTGGAGTTTGGGTTTATTGGTTGCCAGTGATTAATGGATTTGGGTTATGGCTGTTAGTCTATCAAATGAAGGAGTCGAGCTGAGTTGAACTCGAGTTTGGTTATATTCAGACTTTGCAGCGAGACTGTTGGATGGTCACGGAAGTGAAATGGTGGCTGCTACTGCTGCCATGAGAAGTAACACGATTCTGTGATAGAAGACTTGGGTCGTTTGCATGGAGTTTTAACGATTGCTGTAGAGACTCGTACGAGTGGCAATGAAGAGTGAATCAAGGCTGTTGCTTCCATTATTGGCAGTAAGAACAAGATAGTAGTGATGTGATGTATTGATCGATGTGGGTTCATGGCAAGTTCGAGTCAGAGAAGATGGAAACTGGTGAACGGGATTGAGGCTTTGTTGCTGGGTTCGAATGGAAGCAAATGGATTTCGAGGGAGAAGCTCGAGTTTGGAATCTGCAGCTGAGAGTATGAGAAGAAGAGTAGATGTTCACCAAGGTTCAAGGTCCTTATTTCATACAGGGAGTGGTGGCTTGCTTCCATTGTAAAAAACTGAGAATACCGATGGTGATGCTCACGTACAACCAGCCAGTAACGATGAAGAATAGTGTGCTCGAGTTTGTATGGAAGGTTGAACGACCGAGAGGATATCAGGCTGCTGTCATTGACGAGTAAGATCAGGGAGATGGTAGTCGTGACTTATAAGGAACAGAGAAGACATGAAGCTTGCGAAGGCAGGGATCGATGGTTGTTCAGTGACACTGTGAGTGGTGATGGTAATGCTGTGATGTTTGGTTTCGATGGCTGGGACTGTTGGCTGTGGTTAATGGAGTATCGTGTGTCTGAGGGAATGACCGGAAAACCAAAAATCCCGTAACTATTATTTTCACGGTAACTCATGCGGACTGAAGGGTATACTGTCAGTTCTATAGAACTGACAGTTGAACGAATTGAGGTGGGATGGACCTTCATCACCTACGTGGGCCCATATCCAATTGCAACTTTTCTCACGATTAGACCTTGGACGTGAGTTTCCTACTGGAGTTTTGATGAAATTTGGCCAGAGTTTGCAACCTACTTCGTCTGGGATTTGATGCACGAGACACAATTCTTGAGGAGGTGCACTTTCCTATTTTTGCTAGGTTTTCTAGTTTCTTCAAGAGGAGGTGCACTTTCCTATTTTTCCTAGGTTTCCTAGTTTTCTTAAAGAAGAGGTTACAAAACTCTATATATAGGGAAACTTAGATACAATTTTTGGATAACTTCTTTTCACCGTTTTTCTCCCCCTTAGGGGGGAGAACTATCTCTTCTCTATTCCTTTTATTGTAAGGATGAATTCATAGTTCTAATTGTGAAGATCAATTATTTACAAGTTTGTTTCAAGTTTTAAATTGATTCATTGTGGATTATTTTTACTATATTGAAGGTTTATGATTGATTCTTAGATTGTTTTGGGTGCGCAACTAGATTAGTCTATTAGTCATTCTAATGCTAGTAGAGAGTTGAGTCGATCCGTAATTGTCTCTCATATCCTACACAAGTAGAAATCTCAAGACCTTGCAGAAGGATTATGTGTAGCAATTGCGAGTAAAGACAACACCAGTAAGTGGACCGAGCGTACCGAGTTTAACTGCTGGGATCAAACATAAATTCACAAATATTAATGCGTTCTTGGAATTACATCTTGTAAGCGACCTCAAGGTGGTTCTTTTGAATAGAATCCGGTAGTCGAGCGCTTCTGTATCCGGTGATACAAGGAGTTTTGGGGATGGCTAAGCGTACCTGCTATTCTACGGTTGTGACAATTGAGTCTAACAAGAGATAAATGGGTACAATGTTGAGTTAACGGTTAGTAATAGCGAAGGATTTCTTCATTATCTTTATCTTATTATCCTTTTTATCCTTATTTTATATTTTCTCCGATTTAGATAACATATCAATTACATTATTTTTCGTGGGAACGATCCTTACTACCGCTATATTATATTTAATTAGTGGGAAATATCTTTTTATTTTGCTGAGTAAACGACGCTCACCAACCATGCTCATGTATCAATCAAGGGGTCCTGATCTCAAAAGAATCAATAATATTAAAATTCTTCACCAACCGTTCAAGACACAAGCGAACGGTCTAAAGATACAACATGAGTGTTTTATAGCAAACTCGTCGGAGATGATTTTACACTGTCCTGTACAAACCTACGATATGGGAGCAATTGGTGAAGAATTTGGGGATGGGTCTTACACCATTCTCTTCATATGGATGTCCTATACATCATATCCAAAATTCACAGCAATTGGATAACCGAGCAAAGAGTTGTGGCCAAAACATTGGACCGCATGCCAGTTGAAAATTTTCTGAAGGTATCCTGGAAGTTTACTGTTTCGTCGATTTCGGATCATAAACATGCTTAGAACCCAAAAAGATTCTTTAATAAAGTTTGTAAATTTCTTGGGCATGAGAATACATGGGTAGTCCACGAAAATCAGACATCATACGAAGATTCTACAATAATTTCAATAAATACCTAACTTCTGGATTTTCTGATGACGAATTATGACGAAATTCTTCGTTCATCCACATCTAAATTAGGATCAACACCATCAACGCAAATCCTTCCTTCAACGTCAGCCGATAGTCTTATTTGCTGAAGTCGGCAGTGCTTCTGCTGACAAGGGACGACTCACATATGATCGAGAGACATACAAAGTACCATCTTTCCAGCGTCTCTGAAAGGTTGATTCATCCCAAGATGAACATCTGCAAAAGTCTTCATGTTTGACTTGATATTTCTGGAGTGTTCTCCAGAAGATCCAGAAGGGTGGTTGTAACCAGAAGTCATCACTATCTGAGGCAAAATACAGGGAGTCATGGATATATCAATAACAAGCACGCGCTGAAACGGTAACAATCCAACTCTTGCCTATTTACAATTTCACTAGCTATAGTGATTATAATGTCAAAATTTCGAAAAACTTGCTCGTCCCTTTAATTCTGCAAAGACGAGCAAAATTTATTATTCAAAATCATGACTTGATTTTCATCAAACCGTGAACAACCCACGTGAATTTTAACATCCACTGGTTTTTCAAAAATTGGACAGACATCCATCTTACAATTGTGAAAACTCACATACAGACATTAATTCACCATGTATAATTGTCTACTTTCAACAGTTGTTCAAAATCAAAACATTGATTTTACAAAATACATATATTTAACGTGAAACTCACGTAAATTTAAAAATATATCTATATATTTTGATCCCTCGCACGAGCATCTGTCTTTGAAGCGAGAGTATATTTTTAAAATTTTGTGAATGCTCACATATCAAAAATAATTTTTTTTGAAAGCTCATAGATAAAAAATTTATTAACAGACGCACGTCTTTTCAAAAAAAAAACTTTTCTCTCGTACGAGCATTCACCTTTGGAACGAGAGTTTATTCCATTTTGTGAAATCTCACAAAGATAAAATTTTGGTTTTCGTGAAAGCTCATAGACAAAATTTTATATCATTAGACTCAGGTTTATTGTGTTTGTTCCTTAACCTAACGAACAAACGAGTGTCTATTCCTAAAATAAGGATATTTTTTTTGGGACCGGCCCGCAAATCCTAAACGACCAAGGTCCCGTCATCAAGATCAGCGGTTCAACACCAATCTATGCTCATTAGAAGATGCTCCATCATGCCACTGGGATCTTCATTCAAGTCATGGTTTGCTTGTACTATCAAAATCCGACTAAGTTCAATTACTTATATTGTTTATGACCGAAAAATCACCATTTAATGCTGAGTGAGGAACACGGCTTTCCTCAAAAAGCAGGGGACTTAATGTAGATGGTGGATTTTCGACAAAGACTAAAATCGTAACTCCGTAATTATATGAACTTCTGATCCAGCAATCGGATGCGAGTATTGAGACACGAGTCTCTCATTGGACCTCTGACTGAGAATACTTTCTCTCAGAGTACATGCAGATATGTAGTCTCTCGGCTGGACAACGTCATATCTGTATTGAGACACGGGTCTCTCATCGTACCTCTGACTGAGAATATTGTCTCTCAGAGTACATGCAGATATGTAGTCTCTCGGCTAGACAACGGCATATCTCATGAATACTGGACACTTCAGTAATTATTTCTATATAGAATCACGATATTGACGGCTCCTAGACAGCTTGCTCTGCTAGTATAGAGCGATAACGTCTTCAGGATACAAACAACAGTTTTCCCTGACTATATAAAGGATATGAAGCTCCAGCTGGCTCAAGTCAGAATAATTGATGCTCCTAGACAGCTTGCTCTGCTAGTATAGAGCCCTCAGTTAATTATTCTTAAATTTTTGGATTCATCCACTGAATTTCTGAAAATATTCAAATATTTCACAATATTTCGTTACTTCAATCTATGGTTCTTCCCAGCAGAATTTCTTGGTTTAGTAATAAATATTCAACACACGGGCGTCTGAGCTACCTCCGAGTAAGCCCCGATTTAAATGGTTCAAGTGTGTTCAACAATGATGCACTAACAATCACCGCACTAATGAGTATTTCAAAATACGACGAAACGATGAACCTATGAAAAATAGGAAGGAAAATAATAAATAATTAAAAATTGACCAAGGCGTTGGGATCATGGGCCCACCGACCTTCCAGACGTACCGTGGTCAATCGCATGCCAGTTTTATATTTTTATCATATTTTTGTTATCTTCCTTGATCTCATGAAAATTATTTTATTTGAACAAATATCCTTCGTTTTGAGGAAACTCCTCAGTTTCATGGTGTTTCTTTCACACTGAGGAAATAATATAAAATTAGGGAAAATATTATGGGGTCGTGATTATTGGCCAACCGGCCATGCCTTGATCCCGGTCGGACCCACACCTCATGGTTCCTCATTATTTTATTATTATTTCCCTAATTTCATGAAAACTCCTTAATCTCATGGTATTTTCACAAATCCATAAAAAATATAATATAAAATTAGGAAAACCCGTGGGACCGGGATCAAGCCGTCCGGCCATGCCCTAGCCGGTCCCACATGCCCTAGCCGGTCCCACATGCCCCTTATTTTATTATTATTAATTTTAAGTTTTCCTTGGTCCCATGAAATTCCTTGATTTCATGGTATTTCTCTCAAATTATGAAAAATTCCTTCAAATCATGGAAAAATACATAATATTAAGGAAACTCGTGGGACCGGGCCCAAGCCGTCCGGCCATGCCCTAGCCGGTCCCACACGCCCTTATTTTTATTATTTTAATATTATTTGCTTCCTTGATCCCATGGAAACTCTCTCACTTTAAGGAAACTCCTTAATTTCAACAAAATTCCTTAATTTCATGATATTTTCATAAAATTAGGAAAAGGCACCATGGGACCATGGTCACTGTCCGGCCATGCCTTGGCTCCAGTGGTCCCACGCCTCATTTTCCTTGATTTTATAATTATTTTCCTTCATCTCATGAAGTTTCCTCAGTCTCAGCAAAACCCTAATTTTGTCATATTTTCTCAAATGGATGCTCAACTGCACGCCAGAAAATATCAAAATTCTCAGGATTGTGACACGGACGTGTTGATGACGTGATCATGTTACCTTGACCTACCATGGTTGGCTCCTTGGCTCACAATGAGCCGGTCCCATGTATTTTCATGATTTGACCTAATTTGCGCAATTGCACGTATTAGGTCCAAAACTCTTCCAAATAATTTTGGATTTTCATGGAATGATCGTCAGTCAATCACGTGACCACCTAGGGATGATTTCATGACCACTTCATCGGTCCCTCATCTCTTCATAATTAATTAGGTTTTATCACCTAAGGTTCAAACGAGCATTATTTTAATAAATGATTAAACCAGCATTTAATCATCCTTTCATAAAATCAATTGGTCTTCAGGAGACCTTGATATTTGCTCACATGAGCATCTGGGTGCTACATGGCCGATGCATAATCCCATGTAGTCGGTCCCTCTTCACTCTATGGTTAATTTTTATTAAACAGTCAGTAAATTATCAATTGATCAAATTAGGGTTTTGAGTCCAAGGTTAATGATTCCAGATTCAAACGCTAATAATTTTACGTTGATCCCGTAATCAATTTTTTATTTATCATACTCGGTTCAATTTCCATTATTCTGATTTAATATCTTATTTGGTCATGCTACCTATAATTCATCAAACGAGCAATATTTGCTCAGATGAGCAATACTTGCTCAAACCAAAGAATATTGGTTCAACTATGAATATTCAACAATTCATCTAATGAGCAATATTTTCCCACATTAACTTATTCACATGTTATATCTCAATCTCAATAGACATGTTCAGTTCATGAGTCTTAGAACATTTCCAAACCATGTTTGACTCAAAAATACAAGGACTCATCGTCCCATGAAGTCATGAAGTCAACAACTGACTAATTAACCACGAGACGTCAATCGTGTCACTTAGGGGGATATCAACTAGGGTTTTGGTCTGGCAGTCTACGACACGTGTTTTCAAACACACGATAGAATGTGAGCAAGTCGTGCAATCAGTTTAAGGAATTAACAAAGTAGTGGATGGAAAATCGACCAAGTCTCCGCACGATGAGCAACTGGTTTCAAACATGATTTCCATTTCTCTACTCCTCGATTCCATCAACTGTCACACTTTATGGGATCATGGTGTCTACAATTCTAGTAATATAAATAAGTCTCTGAGTCATGATTGAATATACAAGGATCTCACGTCTCACAGACAACACGAGATCAACAACTCATCAATTGAGCAATTACTCTCAACTGAGCTATTTCAATCATTTAGAACTTATCATATTCAGAATTCACAACACACCTACAATTTTTGATTACCATTGATTCCACATATTTCCTAGCCTCCGTCCTACAGATCGACCCATCCTCTCTTGTGATCGAATTTACTCTATAACGGCCATTATCTTGGTTTAGCCAGAGTACTACAGATTGATTTCTCGAATTCAAAGCACTCCCTTCTTGCAGTGTATCTGTGTGAGGTTGAACATTTCTCTCGGTTCAAAGAGTCTCCTTCGTACGATCGTCTCTTCAATTTCGTAAAAACTAGCAAATCGTTTTTCCCCATCTATAGTATGTAATTTGTTGAGTCTAAAGAAATCCTTCTTTTCTCTTGAAATTAAGGTCGGTCTTGTTGTTCCCTTGGGAATGACATTTTATGGGGGAATGTTCTTTTGAACTTGTGCTTAATTGCCAAATCTTTGTGGGGAGTGTGGTTGTGGAATATTAGAGGGGTTATCTTGTATCTTTATAAACTCCTTGATGAATGCATTTAGCTTCGGCTTTATGATTGCATATAAACAAGATGATATACATTTACCTTTGGTCATGAAATGTCTCTTTCGGAAATTTTATTAGGATCCCGTTCTTGTACCTTTGCCAATTTTATTGACAAAAAGGGGGAGAATTAATATGTAGTTCATACTACAAATACATATGGTTTTCGGATCATTATGTAAGGGGGAGTGGTTTCCATATGAGATGGAGTGTTGACTAAGGGGGAGTGAAGTATCACCATAGTATTGTTGTTAAAGTTGTGATGTAATTGGACTTTGACGCTGTGTAATGATACTATGGCACTGTATAACAATGATTGATAACCCTTGTTTTCTCATTATTAAAGCTACGTATTTTCAACAACGATGATACCAAACTTACAACCTTTGGGATCATTGGACTACTTGGAAGTGACGAAGATTTCGAGTATTGTTGAAGATTAGACATGTGGAATAAGAGCTACAAAGTTTATTTATATATTTTTTGTATTCCATATGTATTAATAGTTTTTCCACTAAAATTGACAAAGGGGGAGATTGTTAGAGCATTGCTCAGTCGAACTCACATGCGTTGCTCTCTCAAGCATGTTTGTCAATGTTAGTGATCAAAACTATAAAGTCTTTATTTCTAGTCTACTATAGCTAGGTCTCATACTAGGATAGAAAGTGTAGTTGAGCTCAAGAACTCCATGGCGATCATCATACAAGACGAAGGACTACTCAAGGAACCAGTGGATCTTCATCGACTAAAAGGTATGTGGAGACTTGAACTTATCTATCACTCAAAAATCTATCTATTTTATCTCCTATCTTGGGACAAAAGTCGTTTTACTATATTGACTAAGAATATACACATATGTCATTTCGAGCTGAGTATATCTCGCTTATCTATTTCTCGAAATATGTGTTGGTTAAGCTTTCGCTTTAGCCAAGTTCATCTTTGCCTTGTGACGAAAGTCATGTTACGTTTCAATCATTTTGGAAATCGCTCTGACGAAAAATAGTTTGTAAATAACAACTATATAACGTCCTCTGAGAATGTTTTAATGATTGAAATGAGAATTTAGACAATATAAACAATGGAGGATATAAACATTATTGTGGTAACACATATATGTATAACTCCTTATTGCTTGAATTGAAGTTTGAGAACTTTGTTGATCAAGTGAAACCGGAACGTGAGCCGTCAACTCATTCAGCTAACTCAGTTCGCGGACTCTCAAACCCGAGAATTTTTGCTGGAGTTGTAGCTCAGTTTCAGTCCACGAACTGACGGAAGTTCTCGAACCGAGAATTTCTGCTGGAGTTTGTACACTCCAACCGGTTGGCTTGAGTCCGCGAACCCAGTCTGCGAACTTGAGTAAGTTATGTCTAAAAACGATGTTTGTGAACTTATCTTAATAAACTAAGGAATGCTATTGCAAACCGTGGCTTTATAGTTCATGAATCGATTCGAGTGAATCATACCATTTTTGCTTCAATTGTTTCTTGTGTAGTACATGGGATCTCATATCAATTGAACAACTCTCTAACTAGTTTATTTGAGTCATTTGGACTAGTTATGGTGAAGAAGAATATGGTTGATATGAAAGTTATCACATGGCTAACCATTTGGTTAACTAGTGTTGAACCAACTAATGTACAAGTTTGGGTACGGTTGCACAAACCCAAAATTTTCTAGTACATGTGTGTATTACAAGCTATGTTTTCGATCTAACAGTTGATAAATATTAGCTTGTATCTAATCAGGTTTTTATCTAACGGTGAATATTGAATGCTTTGTTACTAAGCTAACATTGATTGCAAAGCCTGATTTAAAATACTATATAAGGGAGAACTCTAGCAACTGGGAAACCTAATCCCCACACCTTATGTGTGATACTAGTTGCATAGCTAGAGTCGATTCTCCTTTAACCTTTGGTTTTCTTCTTTTAAAACCAGGTTAACGACTTAAAGACTTCATTGGGATTATGAAGCCATACCGATACTACTTTTATCGTAGTTGTGTGATCTGATCTTGCTGTTTATATCGTACGAGTACAATTGTAATAATTGGATTGAGATTTCTATCTCCGATAGGCAAGATATAAAAGTAATCACAAACATCTTCGTCTCATCGTTTGTGATTCCATAATATCTTTTTTTCACCACGTCGATTAAGACTATTGTGAGGTGATTGATAAAACTGAGCTGTTCTTTGGGAATATAAGTCTGATTTTATTGATTAGTTCATGCTCACCTTAATTTATCAAAAGACGGAACAAAACTCATAGGTTTATTCATGGGAGACGAATTTATCTAAGACTTTTCTGTGTGAGACATATTTGTTTATTAAAGTCTTCGACTTTAGGTCGTAACAACTCTTGGTTGTGGGTGAGATCATCTAAGGGAATCAAGTGCGTAGTATCCTACTAGGATCATAGGCGTAGGAGCATAACTGTACTTTAGATCAGTGTGAGATTAATTGGGGTTCAACTACAGTCCAGATCGAAGTTAATTTGTAGTAGGCTAGTGTCTGTAGCGGCTTAATACAGTGTATGTTTGATCTCGACTAGGTCCTGGGGTTTTTCTGCATATGCGGTTTCCTCGTTAACAAAATTCTGGTATCTGTGTTATTTATTTTCCACATTATATTTTGTTATATAATTGAAATAATACAGGTTGTGCGTTATTCAATCAATTAGAATATCCAACCTTATTGGTTGTTGATTTAAATTGATTGACACTTGGATATTGGTCTTTGGTTCCATCCAAGTTATCTTTATTTGATTAAGACTCGCATATTGTATTTGCTTGAGTAAATCAAATTGAGAGATTGAGATAATGACTCCTTGAGATATTTTCTATTGATTCAGTCTAGTTGATTCTCTAGAAAGTAACTCTAAGTTGTCCATACAGATTGCTAATCGAAATATTGGGTGTGGTTGTTAGACCCCCACTTTTTCACTTTTGTCTCCAGGTGGTGCCCGGAAACTCACACATCTAAATAACGGTCTATGGACAATCATATTTTTAGTTGGGACAATGGGCACAATCCAATTCATGTTTTAAAGTTGCTGCTGGACACTACTAATAATACATTGTGATAAAGTTTTCCCCAATTTACCTTGTTCAGACATTTTCCAACAAAAAGTGATTCTACGAACCAACGTTACTATAATTATCAGGTAACACACTAATAATACATATATTTACTTACAGTAAAAACTAAAATTTAAGTAATGTTGCCTGGAGCAATGTGTCGAGTGATTTGGGTCTCGAGAGTCCCTGTATATAAATGCTTTATTGAATATGGATTATAACCAAAGATCTTTTTTCTGAGTACATAAAAGTTAGAAGAGACAAAGGATATAAGAAAACTTACTTTCCAGACTCCAGAGTAGCTGTAAACCTCCTTGCCCTACCAACGTCTGTAAAGCTCCTATCAAAGGACTCGTAACTAACATTACTCCTTGATGCTAGAAAAACCAACTCTTTTTGAGCTGTAAATCAAGAACAAATGCATTTTTTTTTACAATTTCATTTAGTATTTTTTTACATCCAATATATTTCTAGATAAATATCAAGAATTTACCGATCTATAAGAATATTTTTTCGAGGCAGGTTTATATTAACAACTGCGACTATATATTTTGTGGCTTGTAACATCGGAAACATGCTGCATTTCAAACTATTTGCAACCTTTAACTCACTCCAAATTTTTCTTTCCCCAAGTTCATGAGGGCCCAAAAGACCTACCACTATACAGACGAAAAACATGAGCTTTAATACTTATCCTAAATTGAAGAATAAAAGCCACATGTATACTAAAGAACCAAAATGTAATTACGTGCCGTTACGGGAAAATCAACACCCCAATGTTCAGTATCAAAATGTACGATTCAAAAATCCACTCATGCGGGAAAACAACACGATTATAGTTTATGCATGTGCAAAATCAAATATTAATCAACATAGTACTTAATCCAAAACTCAAATAATAAAAACCATGCCAAAATAGTTGAAGTAAAATCCGCAGCCATATCCTTGGTATCAACCACGGTATTTTATCTGGTGATGCCGACATTCATTGTTCTGAATTCCTTTCTGTGAGTGATGCACGGGTCATATCAAGGATGGAAAATAGCTGCCAGAACCATTCCTATCCCTTATAACAGAGAAATCTCTCAAATTTCTGGAGTTAAGAGAGCTCCAACCCCTATGGATTGTGACCCCCCATCTAAATTTCAACATTACTCACCTCAATCAACTGAAAAGGATGTGGCGACTATCCTCAAAAAGTCGTAAGGATCATGTTAGTGATGTCGTGGAACTGTCGTGGTATGGGGAATGACATAACAGTTTCCACCCTGAGTTCATTCCTTAGAGCTTGTAAACCATCGATCCTGTTTCTTTCGGAAACAAAACTCAACAAAAGAAATAACATCAGATTTTGCAACTCTCTGAACTATCATCACTTTCACTTTGTCCCAAGCATCGACAGAAGCGGTGGGTTAGCCTTATTCTGGCAAGAAAATATTGATTTGGCTGTCACATTCTCGAACTCCAATATAATCAGATGTGCAATAGAACAACACCTCTCTACTCCCAAATGGGAATTATTTTGCATCTATGGTCCACCCGAAACCATTTAAAGGAATGCTTTTTGGAGCAACATCTCCTCCCTGGTAGCTGATTCTGCTCATCCTTGGTGCCTGGTAGGAGACTTAAATGTGATCAAAAACATTACAGAAAAACATGGTGGGTCCAACAACCACAACATCTTATGCAGAGAATTCAATAATTTCATGCACGACAGAGATGTAATGGACTTGGGATTCTCTGGTCCGGCATTCACTTGGTGTAGACACACTCGCAATGCTGAACTAATATTTGAGAGGCTTGATAGAGCTCTCTCAAGCACATCTTGGAGATTAATTTTTGAAGATGCTGTTGTTCTTCATCTTCCCAGAATCAACAGCGATCATGCACCGATACTCATCAATACTCACAGGAAAGGTCCTAAAAGAAAAAAACAATTCAAAATTGAATTCCATTGGACCGATCACCCACAGTTTTTAGAAGAAGTTGAAAAATGCTGGAGCTCTTCCACTGGAAGCACACAAACAAAGTTTGATTCTCTTAGCAATCACCTTACGAAATGGAGCAAACAAACTTTTGGTCACATACATCATGAGTTGGAGGCTGAAAGACAGAAGTTGATTGATCTGCAATCAAGGGCTCACTTGTCAGATACAAGAGAGGAAGAGAGCATTATTATCAAAAATATTGACACCCTAGTGAAAAGAGAGAGGATGTTTTGGGAGCAACGCAATAAGTCCGACTGGATCCCTAGCACCGATAAAAACACACACCTCTTTCATCTTTCTGTCATACATAGAAGAAGAAAAATCAGAATTGTCACCCTTAAAAATGAAAACGGAGATTGGCTTTCAGATTATGAAGTGATAAAAGATATGCTAATTTCCCACTTTCAAAGTGCATTCACTGCGGACAATACTGTAACCCCTAATCTTTTTTCTATGGATAACTCTAACTCTCTCTCTGAGTCTGTATGCAGGTCCCTCGCAGCAATCCCATCAGTTGACGAAATCTCTGCAGTCATTAAGCAAATGAAGCCCCTCAAAGCTCCGGGACCAGACGGCTATCCAGCACTGTTCTATAAGAAGAGTTGGCACATAATTGGAGCAGAGATCACCAATCTTGTTCAGCATTGTTTCAGTTCTTCAAAACTGCCACCAGGGATGAACCACACTTATCTTGCTTTAATTCCGAAAAACAAGAATCCATCCAATCCAGGTGATTACAGACCCATCTCCTTGTGCAATGTTATTTACAAAATCGTAAACAAAATCATCACAAAGAGGTTGAGTCCTTATTTAGATGAGCTCGTTGAGAAGAACCAGTCGGATTTCATTCCCGGAAGGCAAATAATAGACAATATTGTCTCTGCAAAGGAGTTAATACATTCAATGTCTCACTCTAATTCCATTCTTGGCTCTTTCGCCTTAAAGCTAGACATGAGTAAGGCTTTCGACCGTGTGGATTGGAGCTTCTTGAGTATGGTGTTACAAAGCTTTGGTATCTCAGATGCTATCCATTCTCTGATAATGGACTGTGTACAAACAACTTCTTTCTCTATTCTCATTAACGGTCAACCGGAAGGCTTTTTCAGAGGTGGAAGAGGATTGTATTCGTGGTTAAATATCCCAAGGAGACGTTAAACTATTTTCTCTGTAACATTGAATTGGTGTCTCCAAAAAGGGAATTCTACTGAATAGGATTGTAGAACCAGTATTAGATGTAAATAAGATTATGTTTTAAACTCATCAAGTGATTAACTTTTCCTATACAGAATCTTTGTATGCTTTTTCACATCAGTGCAAATGTTTTTCCCCGATTTGCTTACTTCACCAATTGTATGCTATCTTTAACCAATAATATCCGTTTTTCAAAAAAAAAAAAAAATTGTGTGTGTTTCTCCTTGATCTTGGTTATTATATGGAACATATGACGTTTACATCCAACTTCTTATAGATATTATGTTGCTAAATATTGACTATATTCGTGGTTAAATATCCCAAGGAGACGTCAAACTATTTGCTCTGTAACATTGAATTGGTGTCTCCAAAAAGGGAATTCTACTGAATAGGATTGTAGAACCAGTATTAGATGTAACTAAGATGAAGTTGTAAACTCATCAAGTGATTAACTTTTCCTATAAAAAAGAACATAGGGTCACTGGATTGTATCACATATAGAATTGTTTGTTTGTTTTATAATTGTAAGAACATATAGAATTGTTTAAGAGTTGCATTATATTCCTTCACGGGATGCTTTCATAGCTCCACCTCAACTTTAGACTCTTTACAAAATGAATACCTTTGAAACTCCATCCCTCCAGGTAAGTGTCCATAATAGAGAACGTCAATAGTGAAGCTACCTATTAGAATCATCTGATCTCAACAATATAGTAATAACTAAACAAATACTAAAGAGAAAAAGAAAACGAAGGAACCAAAACCCCCACAAAAAAAAGTCATTAATCGTCATATTAAACCCCTGCTTACGACGACTGGGTTGTAAGGTTTAAATTTACTAACTGTGTTATTATTACACAATTTTGTAAAGTTATGCCGGAAATTTGAAGGACCGCAAACTATGTTTATGTTATTCCTGCAAACGATATGTATGTATTGTTTCCATCTAAAGTTTATGCAATGCTACTCAGAAGCAAATATGTATGTATCATTTATCATTACATGGTGTTAGGATATGCCCACTACGGTATTACCTTTTCCATGAGAAGTTTTACATTTCAATGCTTATGATACATTAAACATCTTCGACCATTCCGTTAGATTTCTTATTTGGTTTCACTGTGGATAATTAATATATTTACAGATCAGAGATATCGTGGACATTATACTCTCTTTAAAAGAGTATCATGTTAATGCTCGAGTGATTTGATTCCGACTTCTTCATCCAATTCATAAATAGATCCAAGCAGAACTCACGGTGGCGAGTCCTTGGGTGGTGTAATTGGTGCTTTCCGCCACATGTTGCAAAGTGAAGGTTCTTTTAATTGTACAAGAGGACTTAATACCATCTATTCTCAACATGTACAAGAGGACGTAATACCATCTATTCTCAACATGGAAAATTGTTTGTACCATAAGTAAAAATACTAGTTAATGGGCCCAATTTATACTTGAATCATCTTATGGTCATCATCCAAGCCCGCTAACCAGTCAACCGAGGCAGCCCACCAGTCTTTCCAGGATTACATAAATTCAATGACCGGTCAATGGTCAAAGTCGGTCAACTATCAAAGTCAACGTTCGGTCAATGTTTAATGGTCAAAGTCAACGGCCGGTCAATAGTCAAAGTCTACAACCGGTCAACGGTCAAAGTCAACCATCAGTCAATGACAAGGTCGTGTTGCAGATGGTGCTGCCATGCGCTTTTCATCCATGTTGCCAAACGGTCTTTGCCAACCCCTCCATCCAACTGCCATCCATCCACTGCTGAATTAATTATGTTGTCAGCCAGTCCATCCATCCTGCCAGCCAATTATGATGTCGGCCAGTCCATCCAGCCAGCCAGCCAATTATGTTATCATCCAGTCCGTCCAGTATTCCAGTCCATTATGCTATCAGCCAGTCCATCTATTATGCAGAATTAATACATGGAGACATGAATAAGCAGTTTACATGCAAGAGTTAATGAGGAGGCATGAATGAGCAGTTTCATGCAGAGTTAAAGAGGAGGCATGAATGGGAAGTTTCATGCGGAGTTAAATAAGCATGCGGGCAGTTTCATGCAGAGTTAAGGAGGCATGCTGGCACTTTAATATTATTTAAATTTAATCCGAAATTAATTATAGAGGGGTATAAATAGTAACGTCCGGATAGGAAATGGGGAGGGCCAAGGGGAGAGAAAACAGACAATGTAATAAAAACTACCAATAAAACATTTCTCCCCAAGGGGATTCTCCCGTGGATGTAGGCAAACCATGCCGAACCACGTAAAACATACGTCTATATTTGTCTCTTATTTGTTCTTCAATTCGTCTCCTAACCCTAAAAACACATCAAACTATCCATTCATCGTGTTTCGTGCCCAAAAGTAATTTTGGGAACAAACATTGGCGCCGACTAAGGGTAAATACGAGAAAAGAAATCGCGTTTTCTCATTGAGAAAAGTTGTAGAAAATGCTTCAAAATAGTGTATGTGAAGAAGCAGTTTGAGTATCTTGAAAAATCACCGCTGCAGTCCAGTTGATCGCAACTGCTGCAGTCCAGTTTGATCGTAATAGTCGTAGTCCAAATTGATCGCAATGCTTGATCATTTAATCACATATACTGCAGTCCAGTTGATCGCAATTACTGCAATCAAGATTCGCTGTATCAAATTTGTTGAAGTTATTACCTTCGGAAACCACTAAAACTGCATCGCTACAAAGACTGATGAAACCGCTCTCAGAACGTTTGATCCACGGTGAAAGATGGCAAAAAAAATGCTGGATGTTTGATCTGCAACATGGCTTGGTCCAGTTTTTTTAATCACTCGCGATCCAAATGATCGCAAATGCTGCGCAGACGATTAATTACGATTCTGCGAGGTTTTATAATTTTCTGCATAAAACTAGAGTGAAACTCGTGCTACGCACCGGGTATGATGGGAATCGGTTCCCATTTGGTCAGGCGGGGCTTCGCCCCACACCCGTTTCAGAATGGGTTCCAGTTAACAATTTGATTTTAATATAGTCGACACTAAAGAAATGATATTAACTTAAAATAGCTAGACAGCTCTAAAAGTGCGAAGCATATGAAGTGCTTCCCGTCGAAGATGATGTAATCAAGGAAATGCATTGATATATACTACCTTCATTTTTAGGCTAAAATGAAAAAGTGAAAGTATCTCTTTTCCAGAATCATGTACTTACATTAAGAATCAATCAGCCAATTCAAATGCTCCTCCATGCTCCAACTCCCTATAGTTAAATGAAAAATCACACTCATTATATAATTGTATGAATATATGATATTAGAAATACCTAAAAAAATGATAATAATAAAAATATATTGTGAATTATTATAATGAAAAGCATTTAGAAAGATTGGAATGTTTGATTTAATATATATTTTTGATTTATTACAAAAATATATTTTTTTGCCATAATTTTATGGGAGAATTTCAGCGGCCCGTAACGGCTTAAAGGAATGAATATGTTGGAATCACATAGAATTCAACAAAAATCGTTAAAATTTACCGACCATTGAAGTATACCGTGAACAAAATGTTTGCTTCACTTGTTAAATTTTTGCGAGATCATTTAATATTATTAAAAAAAAGTGACATATATTATTCATCAATTTGACTAACGTAGTTTTCATTTAAAAAAAAGTGACATAAAATGTTTTCATACTTGAGGAAAACTATGTTTAACAATGGAATCTCTGAGATTTATTTACCTTAGTAAATAATTTTTCGATTGATACCAAGTGATAACCATTGAATTCAGCAAAAAGTGACATATACATATGCAACTCAACACCAAACCAATTGTAACCACTCCAAAAAAAGATAACGGAATTTACCATGGAATGGGCTCATCTAGATATAATAATAAAGAACGGTCTAGGATATGACACGTGCCGTAACGGCACGGGGGTATGGGTTGTTTTGGTGTTGGTTATATAATTTTTTTTTGGGGAGAATACCATGAGCTGAGAGTGTGAAATATGGGGGAATGATAATCTTTCTTAAACTGAATTCGAAGCTTTGGTAGATATTACTAACATCAGCGAGAGCGGTTTCTTATTAAATGGTGATTAGGATGTCCATATATTGATGTACATTGATATATATATATATATAAAAAAGATTAATTTTATTGATATATATATACAATAGGTTTTATAATTTTTATTAGGATATGACCCATGACGTAACGGCACGGGCATTGGTTCTTCAGAATGTTTGCTTCACTTGTTTGATTAGTTATATTATTGGAGATTATACTTTTTAGGAGTTCAACGTGGAATAACACATCTTTATTGTGACGATTTCGCAATACTATGAATTTGTATCATGTATATTACTTTATATCATTTGTTGTTAGTTATGATGGATCTGATGATGGGTCTGATGATCGATCTATCAGCAATGAAATTGGAAATTAAACCTTTTTGAATTGGAAATTAAACCTTTTTCCACCATTGTTATTTGGGTTTATCAGTGTAACATGTGAAGAAAATTAGTGTAATATGCTAGTAACTATTCGTAATGAACAGCTGTTAAACCTAAAACGTGTTCCAATTATAGTAGGTTTTTTAAATTCGATTTACAATGTCTAGGTAAATTATGCCCGTAAAATTCAACAAAAATCATTAAGAAATTATGTCTTCAATGATATATGAATAAATACACGAAACATGGGAGAGTTTCTCTTTATCTGCATATGTGTTTGAGATCTAAAAGTAAATTAGAGACCCAATCTAAATGGCAATGGTATGAGACGTTGAAACACCTTGACCTAAGAGTACAGAGGAGACCTAAAATTGCCATAATTTTATACTCCCTCCGTCCAAGTTTACTTGCCAAAATTGGATTTTGCAAAAACTTGAAAGAAATTCAAATTACTTCCACATATATTATCAATCTTCCTAATTACTTGTTTCATATACAAATTTTGACATCCTAATTTTTGTTTCTTTTTTGATAATTAGAAAATTTTAATGAGAAATATAGAATTTTTTTGGTACAAATTTGCTAAAAAAAAACTCAATTTATGCAAGTAAATTTGGACGGAGGGAGTAATTTTGTAGGACAAAATGGACATGAAATTAAATATTAAAATATTTCTTAAATCGACTTCTACAAAGTGTAAGCTAGTTATACATAGTTTGGTTAGTTGGTATCTTCAATGAACAGAAAAAACTCAAATATTAGAAGATATATTTACAGAGTAAAATATAGGTGAAAGATCTAAGTATTAGTTGGTATCTTTAGATGTACTTAGCTCTCTTAAACCATTTAGAGAAATTGATAATTTGTTCACGGCAATCAAAGATGGGTTCCTATGCACTAAGCTCCTAAAACCATTTAGAAAAATTGAATAAAATATATATGGCTCTTCCCCGTGTACTCTTAATCTCTTTTTGCTTTTCTCACTTTAGCTTTGATTTGGTAAAATTCCCATGCTTATTTAACTATAGTTTTCACATGAAATGATCAATATTTTCCGTATGATAGGTATACCGTATAGGTGAATACCAATTTTATGTCAGACCTAAAATTGCCATAATTTTATAATTTTGTAGGACAAAATGGACATGAAATTAAATATTAAAATATTTCTTAAATCGACTTCTACAAAGTGTAAGCTAGTTATATATAGTTTGGTTAGTTGGTATCTTCAATGAACAGAAAAAACTCAAATATTAGAAGATATATTTACAGAGTAAAATATGGTGAAGGATATAAGTATTAGTTGGTATATTTAGATGTACTTAGCTCTCTTAAACCATTTAGAGAAATTGATAATTTGTTCACGGTAATCAAAGATGTGCATATGAACCACATCCCATGGAAACAAATATACTTGTACCTTTATGATATACCAAAACTCCTTCATCCACGCCAATGATAAAATACACGGAATGACAATTTATGGAATCTCGACATAAAAATACAGTGACACATCCCACAAAAAGATATTGTTATGATAAAAATCTTAAATATGTGGCTCAATCTCAACCCTTCTTTATATGCTAGAAATGTAGATTGAAAGACTTAAATCTAGAGTGTCCTTTATGTGTCCCAAATATAGATAACCGTCCACATGGAAAAATACCATTGTCCCTTATAATATAGAAAAATACATGATATATAAATTGGACGGAAAACAATGGATTTAGTAACGTACCGTAGCATCTGTGGCAACTCACAATGAGAGACAAAACAAATACTTGACATGAAGGTGGCCACTACCTCGAGTCTTCACTCATCAATTTGACTAAAAGATGTTGACTCATCAATAGGTTACCAATTCGCCAGAGTGCCAATTGGTATACAATCTGGCGACACATTACCTCATAAAGAACCTTGAACACATATTGTACTCCTTGATCCTATTTCAAATTAATAGGTTACCAATTGGGTTAACGTATACCAGTTGGATATATGTGATTCACAATATTATTCATTTCTTAAAAATGAATAATATTGTTAAACATAGTTTTCCTCAAGTATGAAAACTCCTTTTTTTTCCATAATACCTTCACAGTAAATTGAGCCGATGCTGGTAAAATATAGGTGAAGGATCCTTCACTTAGTAATTTTACAAACTACTAAGTGGAGGGTTAACAAGAAGTCAATAAACAGATGTGATGGTAGAATTCAAATATATCCATCTCAATCTCAATTTGGATCCGCAATATTCTTAATAGTTGTCTTATTTTTTGGTTATCCTGTTTTTGAAATCCAGACATATTAAACTTTAACCAGTTACATGTGATGAAGAACCACCGGTTCCAAGTGGACATATGCCTTTCAGAATTTTAGACGAAAGATGGAGAGAGAGGCAAAGGGGAAAAGTACAGGACGAGCTTGAGTTTTCACAAATCTTTTGTAATCGATGGGCTTTTGACATAGTAGTTGATTAAAATGCCAAAGAGATGCGGTAGAAATTTTCGTTAGGTGAAGTAGTTCAAATTTGGTAAAAAGTAAACATTGTTAACAAAAACTACACAGAGCTAAAGATGATTAATATATACTTGCATAGACATACGTAAATACAATAAATGAAATTAACTAAAATCAGTTCTTTTGTGTAACTCTCTCTACGTTCATCTCTATGAATTTAAATTGTAGATCGTTTATTAGTCTGAATTCCAGTAACTTGAAATGTAACAGGGATGTCATTGAACAAATTCGAATGAACATCTATTAGTCTAAATTCCAATAACTTGAAATGTAACAGGGATGGCATGGAACAAATTCGAATGAACATCGACATTTCTGTTTACCGTGAGCACTGAATATTAGCGGCGAAAAATCATGCCTTTAGCACGTCATTTTATGTAACAGTCCAAAACCCGTGCCGTTACGGCACGGGCCATATCCTTTGTGCTTTAATATCCCCCGTGCATTTGTCTTTGGATTTGTCTACAAATCAGTACCTTGTTAACTCGACACAGATAAGATTTCCTAATCATTTCTTTCACGAATTGATTAAATCTTCTATATAATCTGGAACTATTTTCACCATTATTTCAAAAGCCGATAATATTATATCTTATATTCATCAGCTGCGGCAGTTGTGAAGACCTGGAAATAGAACCATAACTTAATCAATTAAAAAGATGTAATACATTAAGAAAATTAGTGACTTGGGGATATATTCACATGGAATGGCATGCACTTAAACTCTTGGGTATTTCAATATTCGGATGATGAAAACAGATCTCCATGAACCATAATAACACTTTCCCACCCAGATTTCACAGAATCACATTGTTGACGCAGCTGAGGACTATCTGCGAGACAAAATGAATGATCAACTCCCTTTTTTTTCTACCGAGTTACTTTTCTGCATAACAATCTCAAAATACCTGATGAAATTAGTTCTAAAAGTTGTAATTTGCCAGCTTGTCACATAAACCCATTTCCTTTCGTAATCCATGTTAATAATCCTTGCCCTTATTTCGACGGCCAGTTTAGGAACTCTTGGTCGCTAGCCTACAATTCAAAAATTTAAGCTCCTTCATATATGGGCAACTAACATGCCAACATTAGTTATAATTATAGTTGGTGGAGGTCGCACTTATTAACACAAATGAAAAACTAAACACAACAAATATTTTGCCAAAAGGAGGGGCCTTAAATGGCTGTATCAACATGGGGATAATTAAACATTAGTTATGATAATATAGCAGGTTACCAAACTAAACATTTGACAAAATTATATGTGCAAGTTTGGCGATGAGCTCAAAATACTTCTTACTGTTTTCATTCATTTATCTTCTGGTGTAAAATCATACAAATCATTGTCTCCTACACTACTTATGATAATGACGAATGACTAATTTGTTTCCCATGCATTTTTGACGATGACAATCCTTAGCCACCATTAGAAGTATTATAATAACTATCGTTAATTTTTCTTTACCGATCAAAAATAAATAAAAATAACTATCGTTAACCATGTTTAATGCTTTCTCAATAATCCCAACATCTAAGACTTGGGTTTCAGGCTGAAAAACTTACTATTATGATAGGGAGAGTAAGCAAAATGAGGAATAAATTATCACCCTTAGCACTTTTGATCAAATACATATCAAATTAAGAAAATCCAAACCCTAATTAATCTCTCACTACGGCATAATTCCAAGCATAACCTCCACCAAATCTATCAAACTAAATTTTGAACCAACAAAACGGGAAAAAATGATGAAAACTTATTATAATCCTGAAGAAGTATACTAAATAGACTAAGCAAAAAGAAACCTAATTTATAATAAGAGAATGCATCTACCATGATGACAGAAAACCCCCAAAACAATAGACTGAATCATCATCCTTTTCTTTGTTCTTCCATGTAATAATACAAAATTTCTTAATTTGGATAGAATGAGAAATATGAACTTTGTATGTATTTACTCGCATAAGCAAATCTCTTTGTTGTATTTCTTAATTTGGATACAATGAGAAATATGAACTTTGTATGTATTTACCTGCATAAGCAAATCTCTTTGTTGGGTATTGCATCTTATTTCTATGCCTAATGCAATTATTTTTTTTCCAGCCACTGCTTGACCTGTCTATTTGCTTGAGAATCTGTATATATCCAAATAATGAAAACATAGTTCAGTCATTTGTTAACATGAAGTCAAACTCCTAATTTAGGAAAATAAGGTCGTATGATACAGAGGAAATTCGATCCCATACGTAATAGATTGACAAACATCTGCTGATCAATTTTGTGTTGATACGAAAGAGAAATAGAGAAATCCCGTAGGATGGTCGCTTGATACACAAAAAAAAAAACTGAAACATACCAAACACAAAATCAAATCGAAATAGGCATAGAAGTATTACCTTTGCAACAAAATCAGATAAACCAAAATCCAATATATAAGTGAATATCGATCTATTTTAACAAATATTTCTAATAAGATAAGAAATTACCTTAAAATTCTTACTCCCTTTGCAACAAAAATTGTTAAGCAGAACGAAATAAAAGTATTGGGGTTTTCACTTCCCTTTGATAGATCAAGCAGAAATTTTCATAAAGATCAGGACTGCAAAGATCGATTATTCAACCGAAGCCATTTTCTATCCACAATGTCTGCCTAAATTTCAATGCTGACCTCCACGGACTCTTTAGCCCTAGAAAGTAGAAACGGCTAATTCATTGAGTCATTTCCTAAGATGGAGCGAGGAATTAAATGACCTTAACATACGCAAGTAAGACTGTCATGGGAATCAAATAGATGATGGAATCGTGACCTTTCTTTATGACTGCAAAATGTAAATTCATAGATGGTTGAATCGTGACCATCCTTTATGACCCCAAAATGTAAATCCCTGTATGGCTAAATCGTGACCGTCTTTTATGTATTCAAACTTTAGATCTCCGTCCATTAGGTAAAACACCATTGTCCCTTAGTAAATTGAGCCGATGGGTTCAATTTACTTTGTAATTTTATTGATAATTTTTCGAAAAATAGAAAAATTTACTTCACTAAGTATGAAAACTCCTTTTAGCCGTGCGTCCAATATTATCCTTCACCAAATGAATATGATTGTTCTATATTCATTTCTACTCTTATATTAGGTTTCCTAAAACCCATATCATTTATTTATTTATTTTGTCCAATACAAACCTTGAAATTACATCTCTTCATATTTGTAACATTTGGATGGTTTACAAAAAGAGTATTTGTTTATCTTAAATTTGAGACAACAAAAATGGTTATATATATATGCAGTTGCCAAAAGTGGTTATTCTCTTAGCAGGTGTTCTTAATTTGTTTATACATAGTCAACCATCTTGCTAATACTTCTTTTCAATTCAATTTGACTTCTTTTTTTTTTCCTCGAAACTATACTTTTTGAAAATATTTCATGGGAAAAGTAACTCCCAAATAAATGATATTGTATGCTAAAATGTAAAGGCATTTAATTTAGAATAAAAGTAATGATTTTATATTAAATGGGAAAATTAACTCCCAAATAAATGATATTGTATGCTAAAAATTTAGATTGAAAATCTTAAATATGTGGCTCAATCTCAACCCTTCTTTATATGCTATAAAATTTTGTAGATATAAATCCAAAGTATGCTATATATATAGTTGGAAATCCAAAGTATTTCTCCTGGATAGGTTTTCTTTAACCCCAACATCTTCACGACTCAGGTTCCAGCGGCGGTATAACCTTATCCTTGAGCCATGCGTACATATACCCCCTTATATGACGTACTTTAGGTCTTACATTTGCCTCTTGCGAAATTTATCCGCGAACTAGGGTGTACACCATAAAGGTTCGTCCCATTCTAATGTCTCTGCGAAATTTTATTCGCGTTTCTGCGAAATTTTCGCGTTTCTTTATTCTTTCATTTATTCTTTCATTTCTTTCATTCTCATAATATCATATATGTAGTTGCAGAATAACCTAAAACTACACCCTCAATAGAATTAGTAAAAACTCAAGAAGTTCTTGATGGTGAATGATAATTTTCTTATTAATTCTCTTAATTGATTACACAGAATTATCAAAATGGAACTAGAATAGTTACAACTTTTTCTATTCTCTTTCCTAAGATAATTTCTTACACTCACTCAAAAAGAACCTCTCGAATTTTACATTTGAACTCCTATTTATAGTAAAACTTATACAGCTGTATATGAGTTGCGAAGTATCGCGACTCATACTCGCAAAATTATTCCATCCTCGCAAAACTTTATATTTCTTCGCGCTACTTCTATCATCATATCATTTTATAACTCTTTTCTCCTTTATTTATTACGATACTCGTGAACCATTATCTTGCGATATTCAGTACCTACATCTTTCCTCTTCTCATGTCAATTCTACGAAGAAGAAATGTCATGAGAATCCCTATTCTCGTAAATTTAGTGTAGTTATTACCACCCATCAAGTTCGCAACACGTCTTTTTACTTTTCCCTTATCTTTTTGACACGTTTCTTCGTAAACGTTCTTTTCAACCGTTCACACTTACTCGTATTAATGAGTTTCTATCTTCATCAAACTCTCTCTATTTATAAATATCATCCTTTGTTTTTGCTTTTTATTCTCTTATCTTGTTCATCTTCTTCACCACTTCTGCCTCTGCAATCTCTTTTATATTTTTTCCTTTCTATTTTCCCTCTTATATTCAATGGCACCAAAGAAGAAAACTATTGAACAGATTAATGCGGAACTTGCTGATAGGGACCTCATTCTCTCTGAGATTGAAGGTTATGATAATAAATCTTCTCTCTGTGTGAAGCTCTTTACCAACTATGTTTGGGATGATCAGAAAATTTTAATCTCACGAGGTTAAATCCTCGCAGGTCTTCCTCGCAGGTCTTCCTCTTCCTCTTTATGATGTTAACTTTCCTCTATTCTATGAAATTATTTCCCACCCCAATTTTTCTTGTGCCATTTACCAATTGACTGGTGATTGTATTCGCCTCTTAGTTGAATTCGCAAATCGTGCCGCTTTTGGGAAATCTTTGTATTCAGTTGATCTTAGGAAACCTGGATTTGAAAATATGGAAATTGTTGCTGCGAATTATACAATTGAGGGTTTCTTCAAAAATTACACACTAATTCCTGCGAGGAAAGAAGATAATCGTTGGGGTGTTCGTCTTCATCGTAAAGCTAATATCGCAGCAGATGATCTTCTCATGCACGATATTGATTATGCTTCAGGAAATAATAAGACACCTCGTCGTTCTAATGATGAAGATTGGTATAAGTACCCTTTAATATTATCGGGTTCTTATATTTCTGGGATAGTAGAACTTCCTGCGAACCTTCATAACCGCCATTATCAACCTTGGGTTTTTAGAAATGTATGTACTTCCATCTCCTTATCTTTTTGTTACCCTTTAATTTCAAATGAGGTAAGAAACACTCTTGTATTTTTCTAAATAATATATTGTTGCCTCTGTTTCTTATCCTTATTTGAATTTGCAGGTTCTACTTCTTCCTGAGATTGCTGCGAGTGAAAATAAGAGTTCTACTTCTTCTAAAAGGTTGACTGCAAGACAACAAACTCTTAGTTCTGCGAAGGTTACCCAAGCTTCTGGTAGTCAAGATGATGTTCTTCGCAAAGGGAAAAGGAAACTTCAAGATATTTTTTACGAGAGGAGGAAAAAGAAGAAACTCTCAACCAAGTCTCATTCCAATGTAATCTCTTCTAATGAGAATATTGAGGAAGATCTTGGTGATGAAGATGATAAATTTCCTGAGAAGGACTTTAGTTCTAACTCTGATACCCTTTCTGACGAAGGAGATGATGATAATGATGTTGATGAAGGTGGAAATGAAGATTTCAGTATCCCAGAAACTTTTGCCTCAGCAATGGTTAGCATCTCTGAGGCTTTCCTCCATTCTTCTCGTGGATTAGGAAATTCTCCTACAGCGAATGCTCGCAAACTTATTGCGAAGGCTTGTAAAGTTCCTACTGTAATTGATAATAACTCCCTCAAAGGAATTTCAAGATTCGTCTCTCCTGCTTCATTATATGCTTTAGGTATCATGGTAAGTTTCTTCTCTATTCCTTGTTTAATTCCCTTATTTTGTTGATTTCTAACCCCTTTTTTCTTGTTTAGGTTGGAAGAGTTAGTTGTGCAGCTGCTTCTGATTGGGAAAGACGTCATTCTATTACTGAGAAGAAAACTTTGAATCGTTGTAAGAAGTTAGAGGTTGAAAATTCAAATCTCCGTCAGAAAGTAGAGGATTTAAGTATTGATAACGCAGAATTAATATCCCATCACGAAGATAATTCACAATCTGCGAGCATCGCAATTTATAATTCTTCTCTTCTTGAGGAGAATAATCAATTAAAGCTTGAAAATTCTTCTCTTCGTAATGATAAGAAGCAACTAGAAGGTAAATTCTTTGCGATGGTAATTATTTTGATTACTTTTCCTTCGTAATTTGCTAACCAATTCCTTAATTTCTCTCCTTGCTGCAGAAAATTATGCGAAGATGAATAACGATCAGGAAACTATCCTTGCTAATCATAATAAGAAAATTTCTGATTTGAGATCTCAGCTTCTAATTTCCCAGCATAACCATAGTTTATATATCAAGCATTTTCGATCTAAGATGACTCACAAGATTTGCGAAGACAATGAAATTCCTCTCAAGAAGTACCATATGCTCCTTTCTGAAGAAATTCCTGAAGATACTCCATATCTGGAAATCTCTGAAAGTGAAGTTGAAGATGATAGTGAAGTTGAAGAAGAAGATCATTTTGATGGGAATAGATCGCCTGAAAAAATAACTTCACTCTTTTTTGTATATCTGTTCTGTAACTTCACTCTTTTTTCTTTTCAATACAACACTTTCTTCTTGATTGCACTTTTAATCAATCCAACAATTTCTTTTTCAAAGCTTAATTTGAATTAATCTTTCTTTGATTGATTGTTTCCCTTATTCGCATAACTTGATCATGTGGAGAGAAATAATATATCTTAAAGACTTAGCTTAGTATTCCCTTTCCCCTTATTATTGCTCTTCAAATGATCAACTATCGCTGGAAGTATTAGAATATCCTTCTCAATTTATCTTACGAAGTTTCGTCTTATTGTGGTTATGAATAAAAAGTCCTCCCCTTGAAGTATAAGAAATATAAGCCTTTTGCCTTTTGCGGAATGTTGCGAAGTAAATAATAAATCTCCCCTTGAAGTATAGGAAGTATGAAGTATACGAAATATGAAATACCCTTAAGAAGTATAAGAAGTATAAAATATCTTTGAAGAAGTATTAGCAGCATTCAATTCATGAAGAATTGCCCGATATATGAAGAAGTATAATAATTATTACTCGATGTATTAAGAAGTATAATAAGTACTTAACCTTCGCAAAATTAAATATACGTTGAAGAAGTGTAATAAACATGATATATTCTTGAAGAAGTATAAATAGTATTGAATTTGTGGAGAAATATTCAATATATGGAGAAGTATAAGAAGTATTTAATTCTCGTAACATTTTACGAGTATGAACTTATCTGTATTTGATTGCTATCAAAATCGCATCTTTTATTAAGTCTTCGTGAAAATTCTTCAATGATGTTATCTTCTTTGATAGGACTTCTTGTAAAAATTCTTCAATGATATTGATAGAGCTGTCTTCTCTTCAAAACTTCTTGATGTATATTCTTGTAAAATTTCTTCATTGATATTGACGAAGTTGTCTTCTTTTCAGATCTTCATAATGTATATTCTTGTATAATTTCTTCAATGGTTTTGATGTAATGAAATTCATTAATTTCTGTGGTCTTATTATGCCTTCCTAAGTAAAGGTCTTATTTTGCCACCTCTTTTGTAGTAAATTTTTGTATTTGCGATAATATGACAAGTCTGTACATTCTTGCGAACATACAACCTCGTGACATTATCGTCTTGCGATGAAATCGCAGGACGTTTTTACACTTTCATGTAATAACCCATTGATCTCATCTTAACTTCTTTGTTTCATTCTGCGAGTTCTTTTTGTATGCTTTCCTTCTTTTTTTTTTTTTTAGAATGCTCGCAGAACATCATTTTTTGCACAAATATGACAAGCCTTTATGTTTTCGCAAACAAGAAGCCTCGTGACATTTGCGTCTTATAGCACGTATCAGCTCCCTAATGGAGGGTGCTGCCCTTTATCTTTCCCCTGGTTGCCCATTCAAGGAAGCGTACATCGACCATACAAGGTTAGATCTTCCCATCCGGTTCTGCCAACAACCAGCTTTTGATCGCAACCTCTTATCCTTTTTGCCTATAGGGCTTATAGTTACGAGGTTGCACCCTATGGGGTATCTTTGGGCCAAGTGCATCATTTGCCAAGACTTGTAAAAAATGGCAGATGTGGTTCAACCTCACCCGACACTCTTGACTCAACCGTGTACCTCGGCGCCTTGATCGTTTTCTGCACTTCTTGGGAAAGACAGTATGCCTTAGTCTCGAACCTAAATCCTCTTACACCGCATTTTATATTGCGTAATGTCGCTAGATTGGGTGAGAATCCAAGGTGTCTAACCCGTATAGGTACCCCATTATTGGGTTGTACCCCTAAATTTTTACCATGTACTAAGGGTCCTTGGTGGTGTTCCGGTTACCCTTAGCCACGTTTATAGGTACCCCCTTAAATGACGTACTTTAGGACTTTGCCTCTTACGAAATATAGCTTCGCGAACTAGGGTGTACGCCAAAAAGGTTTGCCTGTATAAAATTTTCTGCGGCTCTCTTTATTTTTTGGAGGCTGATCACAGATTGCGGTCTTTTATTCGCAAATTAATGAAATTTTAATCGCAATATAAATTTTGAAATTCGTAAATTTTCCCAATTTCCTGTGAGCAAACAATATTCGTAAAATTTATCGCGAAATAAAAAATTTTGCTTTGCCACATACCTTATTTCCACGAGCAAACATACTGATTACCTTCTTGTTTTATTATTTTCCTTCTTCTTTCTTCGCAAATCACAACCCCTTATTATCATCGTAAATTTCTTGTATGATTATCATCGTAATTTTATTCTCTTTTTCCTTAATCCTCCGCCATTAAATTTTCACTTCTTTTCACAGCCTTTGCTCTTTTTCTCCAATTTTCCTTCTCATTAGTTTTTCCTTCGCAAACTTCTACTTCTGTATCGTAACATTTCTTTCCCTCAGCCCAATCACCCTTGATAATTCCAATACCCTTCATATGAGGAAACTTTATGCACTGATGTAGAGTGGAAGAAACGCCTAGAATTCCATGAAGCCATGGTCTTCCTATCAAAGCATTATATGGTGATTCGACATCAACAACGCAGAACAGAATTTCAGTTCGCATTCCACTTAATGGAATTCGCATGCTCACTTCTCCTTTGGGCTTGTTGGCAGTTTCATTAAAACCATAAATTCTGTAAGTAGAAGGTATTAAATCTGCATCTTTTCCCCCCCCCCATAGTTTTGTAAGCAGAATAGAAGAGGATATACAGAACTTCCCGTATCAATCAAAATCCTATTAAGACCAATTGATTCTTCCTCCATATCATCTTCGTTTTCTTCCATATTCATGTAGATTGCTAATCTTACTACCAATGGATTATCATGTCCTTCACAACCTTCTGGAATTTCAGTGGCTTCAAAAGAAATTTCACGTTTCTGCCAATCTTCAAGTCGTGAAATTTTTGCGATGTTCATTACTTCGTTTCCTTCACCATCCCTCGCATATACCCTGCTTAACACATTATCATGAAAATCCTCTATGGTTTTATATGAATGAACAATGGAATTACAGAAAACATTCCTTTCTTTTGATCCCACTTCTATATGTAGGATTTCTTCTCCCTTTTCTTTTGTTGTGTTCTCCCTGCGAGTTATGACTGGAGCCTGTGGTAATTGTTGCGACTGTGTCTGCTTAAGTAAAAATTGATTTAGCTTTCCTTGATCAATCATTTGCAAGATTATCCTCTTGATATTATGGAAATTATTTGTAGAATGTCCATGAAAATGATGATATGAACAAAATTCATGACTTCTTGGACCCATTGGTGGTTCCTTTCCCATGTTCCATGGAGTTGGTATATGCTCTACCAGGATAATTGCTTGCCATATCTTTTCTACACTTGTATTCAAAGGTGGCAACTTTATCTCTTCCCTTACCATTCTTTGACCTCCTTGACCGTTGTTATAATTTTGTCTCTGGTTCCCTTGTCCAAAATAATTTTGCCTTTGTCCCCCATAATTTTATTGTTGTTGATCTAATCTTGGAATTTGGTTATTTCCTATTCGATTATAGAAATTCCTCTCTCTATCATACTCTTCTTGATCTCTACTACCCATTGCTACCATTTTTGGCTGGCTACCATTGATTTTCTTCTCTTCTGAAATTTGCGAAGAAGTTTGTGAGGATGTTTGCGAAGTACCTGCTACTGCATTGATTATTTTGGGAAGTAAATTTGCTCCTCCCTCTTGATTGCTAGTGTTTGCTACTGTATATGACTCCATACTGTTTTGCTTTTCCTCTAGTGTAATGTATTCTTCTTGCAATTCTCGTAACTCTGTCATCATTATGGAATTCTTTCTTCTGAAGATTTGAACATATAATTGTTCAGTTGCGAACATCGCATTTATGAAGGACAGAATCAAGTATCTCTCATCCACGCGCCCTGCCATATCACTGCACATAGTCTTCCATCGTCTTACCAAAAGCTTCAAACTTTCACCCACTCTTTGTTTTAAACCAAATACATCTTCAATACCAAGCCGTGAAGAGTGATTTGTGATATATGCTCAAAGTAAAGTTGCTTGCAAATGACTGAATGACGTAATAGTGTTCTTAGGGAGTCCTTCGAACCACTTTAAAGCTTCCCCTGTTAAAATCGATGCGAAGTATTTGCACAACACAGCATCATGATTCTCCCATTGTAACATGCATCTTATGTATGCTTTAATGTGCTGAATAGCACATGAAGTCCCATCAAAGATACTGGTAAGTGTGGGTAAATTGCATTTTGGTGGAATTCCTCCCAATTGTACTTCTCTAGCAAATGGAGTCCTCGCAGCTTCTTCTATTGCTTCATCTAATTGCCTTCTATCTCCTCATCTTCTATTGTTTATCATCCCTCTCATTTCTGCTAATTCTCGAAATATCCATGCATTTGCCTCAGAATTCTCATCCATTGGTCTTTTTAATGCAGCTTCTCTTCTTCTACGTTCTTGCGCTTCCTCCCTTGCGATCCTTCGCATTCTATCATATTCTTCATTAATGTTTTCATTTGCATAATTTTGCAAATATCTTCTTTCTAAATAATCATAATTGTTCAGTCGCAGAGTATCTTGGAATTCTTGTTCTTCCCTTTCTATTCTTCTCATTCTTCTCATGCGAATATCAGGAATTTCTTCTTCTTCATTTCTCCTCCTTCTGTGATTTTCTTCTTCTTGATTTGTTTGTACTCTGATTCGAGAGTGTGGTTCATTCCTCTCTACTTCTGTTTGTTGATTTACAATTCTTCTCTTAATTCTTTCATACTCAACATTTTGTTTGTTACGAGCCTCTTCATATCTTCTTACTCCATTCTCGTGATTGTTTTGATGTACTACTTGTTGTCTCTCAGTTTCTTCCATAAGTTGATGTTCTTCCTCTCGATTCTAATTGTTTTCTCTAGGATTTGGCCTTGTTCATAAATTCTCCATGTTTTGTTCGTGGTTTGGTATTAAAATGAAACGATTCTCTTGATTTCTTTCACCTTGATTCTGCGCTTGTTCTTGCATATTATTTTCATTATTGATTATCGGTGAATTTTGTCCTTCTCTTTCTGTTCTAACTTTTGATCTTGCAACACTTTGAGATTTCCTTCTTTGTAGCATCTCATTTTCCATCCTCAATTCTTGATTTTGTCTTGTTAAATTGGCACGTTCTTCAGCTTCGATCATTCGTTCTTCTTGGATTCCTTGTCTTAGTGTTTCTAACATCTCCCTTTCTCTTTCAAGAATTGTTCCTCCCATCAACCTTCCATTTTCTCTGATTTGTGGTTCTCTATCTTCTTCCTCTAGTGTATCATTTCTCCAAGTGTGTATACTCACTCGATCATGATCTATTATTTGTTGAGCTTGATTTCTTCGATTACTCCTTCTCCTACTAGGTTCTCCTGTTATATTTGCTTCTCCTCCTGCGAGTCTTACACTTCTTCTTACTTCAGTTAATGGTTCTGATGTGTTTCTTCTTCTTGTCATTTTTCTGGTACAGGAATTCTTTCAGTATCCCTGTTTCTAGCGCCAATTATGTAGTTGCAGAATAACCTACAACTACACCCTCAATAGAATTAGTAAAAACTCAAGAAGTTCTTGATGGTGAATGATAATTTTCTTATTAATTCTCTTAATTGATTACACAGAATTATCAAAATGGAACTAGAATAGTTACAACTTTTTCTATTCTCTTTCCTAAGATAATTTCTTACACTCACTCAAAAAGAACCTCTCGAATTTTACATTTGAACTCCTATTTATAGTAAAACTTATACAGCTGTATATGAGTTGCGAAGTATCGCGACTCATACTCGCAAAATTATTCCATCCTCGCAAAACTTCATATTTCTCCGCGCTACTTCTATCATCGTATCATTTTATAACTCTTTTCTCCTTTATTTATTACGATACTCGTGAACCATTATCATGCGATATTCAGTACCTACAATATCATTTGAAGAAAATTAAATATTCAAGAGAAATTCTAAGACATTGTAATTCTGAAATCTTTGTAGTTATGAAATTTTTGTAATTCTGTGATAGTATCGCGCTTTGTAAATTAAATCAAAAATATTAGAAATCTTAGAAATCTTTTTTGAAATCTTGCTATTGTATCCCTTTTTGTAAATTAAATCAAAAATCTTTTATTTGTGGTAAGTAAAGTGTTCTAGGAAAGGGTACTTAGCTCTTATGCGAGTTGTCTGAACGTCTCGCAGCAAAAGGAAGAGTGAGAGATGAGACTTGAACCCTTGACCCGCCTCTTGCATTTTCTCGCAACAAACCAACTGTGCTAACCCTCTCTTGCAAATTAATCAAAGATCTTGCGAAGTAATCAAAGTTTAACTGTTCGAGAAAAAATTATGTAGAAATTTCGCATAACAAAAATAAACTTGTGAGAAGCAAGAATTGATCCCGCGACCTGCTGGTTGCATTCATGCCTCCCAACCAACTGTGCTAGTTCTCTTGCATGATAAATTTCTCTGCGAAATTATCATGAACTCTCTTCTGTGTGAAATATATCTGCGAAATTATCAAGGATTTTGCGAAAAAATATGCATGTGTTGGGACTTGAACTCGCGACCATGAACTCATTAACTTCGCAGATTACCAACTGTGCTGCCTCTTGCTTTCGAAATAATGAAACAATGCTGTGAAATTATTCATTTTTTTCACCCTCTGTAAAAAGAAGAAAAATATGCTTGCAGGCGAATTCGAGCCTGTGACCACAAACTCACATATTGTTCTCTGGACCAACTGTTCAAGAACCTCTCTGCGAAATTAACGCATAACTTTTTTCCTTATTCTTTTATTCGCCAATGAAATGAGAAGTAATCAAAGTTTTACTTTTTTCCTTATTCTCTTTATCCCTGTTTCTAGCGCCAAAAATGTAGTTGCAGGAAATCCCACAACACACCCCATATAATATTATGATAATAATTTCTAAATCTAAATCTATTTCCTAACCAAAATAAAGATTAAAGTGCTAAAATTATAAAATAAGACACAAGATTTACGTGGTTCGACCCATGTGATCTACATCCACGGGGTTAAGGTTCTTCACTATGATTATTGAAATTACATTTGGGTTATATGGAGACTCCATTAATGAGTATTTGGAACCCTAGATTTAATTTTTGGGGAAGAAGATGATAAAGAAAATAAATTTCTCTCTTACAAAAAATATCTCCCTCTCAAAATGTGTTCCCCCCCCTTTTCTCTCTCCTTCTCTCCTCTTTATATAGGTGTTTACATAGTGGATGATAGCTCACATATAGCTCATACTTCCCCTATTTTTGGATCCCTTTCCACACTCTCGCAAGCTTTCTCCATATTCTCTCGAGCTCCCGCTACATTCTCTCGAGCTCCCGCCTTGTTCTCTCGAGCTCCCGCCTTGTTCTCGCGAGCTCCCGCCTTATTCTCGCGAGCTTTCTTTATAACAACCATAAAATCTTTACATATTTCTCGTGTTTTATGCTATCGTTGTCTATTACGTCAATTCTGTAATTAATTTGCGACATTTGCCATATGTGGTAGAAGTTTTCGCAAGAGCGTTGTTGTTGCGAGATTCTGCTCCTACACATACACTGTATTAAGCCGCTACAGACACTAGCCTACTCCAAATTAACTTCGGTCTGGACTATAGTTGAACCCCAATCAATCTCACACTGATCCAAGGTACAGTTATTCTCCTACGCCTCTTATCCCAGAAGGATACTGCACACTTCATTCCCTTAGCTGATCTCACCCACAACCAAGAGTTGCTACGACCCAAAGTCGAAGACTTTAGCAAACAAATCTGTCTCACACATAAAAGTCTACAAAATAGATAAATTCGTCTCCCACGAATAAACCAATGAGTTTTGTTCCGTCTTTTGATAAATCAAGTGAACATGAACCAATCAATAAAACCATACTTATATTACCGAAGAACATCTCAGTTTTATCAATCACCTCTCAATAAACTTAATCGATGCATCGAAGAAGATTATTGAGGAATCACAAACGATTAAACGAAGATGTTTGTGGTTACTTTTATATCTTTCCTATCGGAGATAGAAATCTCAAGCCAATTATTAAAATTATACTCATACGATAGAAATATCAAGATCAGATCACGCAACTATAAGAAAAGTAGTATCGGTCTGGATTCACAATCCCAATGAAGTCTTTAAGTCGTTAACCTGGTTTTAGAAGAAGAAAACCAAAGGTTAAAGAATAATCGACTCTAGCTTAGGAAACTAGTATCATACATAATATGTGGGGATTAGGTTTCCCAGTTGCTAGAGTTCTCCCTTATATAGTCTTTCAAATCAGGGTTTGCAATCAATGTTATCTTAGTATCAAAGCATTCAATATTCACCGTTAGATGAAAACCTGATTAGATACAAGCTAATATCTCTCAACCATTAGATCGAAAACTTAGCTTGCCATACACACATGTACTTGACGATTTTGGGTTTGTGTAACCATACCCAAATGTGTACAATAGTTGGTTCAATATTAGTCAACCAAATGGTTAGCTAAATGATAACTTTCATATCAACCATATTCTTCTTCACCATAACTAGTCCAAATGACTCAAATGAACTAGTTAGAGAGTTGTTCAATTGCTATGAGATCTCATGTACTACATAAGACACAATTGAAGCAAAAACGATGTGATTCACTCGAATCGATTCATGAACTATAAATCCACGGTTTACAAAAGCATTCCTTAGATAATTTAGATAAGTTCACGAACATCGTTTTTAGACATAACCACTCAAGTTCGCGGACTCAAGTTAACCGGTTGGAGTTCACAAACTCCAGCCGAAATTCTCGGGTTCCAGAACTTCCGTCAGCTCGCGGACTGAAACCGAGCTACAACTCCAGCAAAAATTCTCGGGTTCGGGAACTACGCACGTTTACGGACTGGGTTGCCTGCTCAAGTTCCGGTTTCACTTGATCAACAAAGTTCGCAAACTTCGGTTCAAGTGATAAGGATTTATACATATATGTGTTACCACAACAATGTTTATATCCCCCAATGGTTATATTGTCTAAACTCTCATTTCAATCATTGAAACTTTCTCAGATGACATTATATAGTTGTTATACACAAACTATTTTTCGTCAGAGCGATTTCCAAAGTGATTGAAACATAACATGACTTTCATCACTAGGTAAAGATGAACTTGGCTAAAGCAAAAGCTTTACCAACATATATTTCAAGAAATAGATAAGCGAGATATACTCAGATCGAAATATCGCATGTGTATATTCTTAGTCTATATAGTAATACGACTTTTGTCTCAATATAGGATATAGAGTAGATAGACTTTTGAGTGATAGATAAGTTCAAGTATCCACATACCTTTTAGTCGATAAAGATCCACTGGTTCCTTGAGTAGTCCTTCGTCTTGTATGATGATTGCCATGGAGTTCTTGAGCTCAACTACACTTTTCATCCTAGTCCGAGACCTTAGATATAGTAGACTAGAAATCAAGACTTTATAGTTTTGATCACTAACATTGACAAATATGCTTGAGATAGCAACGTATGCGAGTTTGACCGAGCAATACTCTAACACTAGCAACAACACTGAAGGAGCAGGCATTGTGTTAGTCTCTCCATCCTGCGAGGTTTTCTCACATTGATTCAAGATGGATTTCCACTGCACCAACAATTCAGCATAATACGAAGCCTTCTTACTAGGATTGTCCTTGGCCAAGGAGCAACATACCTCGAGATAAGGGGAGATTCAAAACTACTGGTCAATGAAATGAATGGAACATACTCCATTAAAGAAATCACATTTTCTCCATTCAGAACTGAATCTCAACGGCTATTAACTTACTTCGATGATGCAACGATTGTCCATACTGGACGAACCAAAAATAGGCATGTTGACTGCCTGGAAACTCTCGCTTCTAAGCTGCAATTTGAAGGAGCAGAGAAAACAATCACTGTACAAAGAATTTCTATTTTATCTACATGGCTCGCTCAAGTCGGAGACATTCAAGCAGATGATTGGCGAGCACCTATTATTCATGAATTGAGCAATTCTCTTTCAGAAGGGAAAGTCAGTCTCAAGGAATTAAATAATTATTTCTTACTTCATGGAGCGTTATACTATCGAAACTCTGATGGGTCATTATCATGATATCTTGGAAATGACGAAGCGTACGAACAACTCAAGAGCATACATGAAGAAGTGTGCGGACATACGCTAGTGGTAAAACTCTACAAAAAGCTTCAAAGAATGATATACTATTGGCCTTCCATGGAGGCTCCTCCTTATCACTTAGAAGCTCTGAAAGCTCATCACACTGGGGACCAGAGGGAACCCTACATCAAATATGTCAGGGACAATAAGTTGCCGTTGGAAAAGAAAGAAACAATCAAGCTCATCCAGAGAGCTAAAATATTTTCCTTTCTTGATGGAATCTTATACCGCAAAAGCTTTGGTGGAAACTTGCTGAGATGCTTAGATGAGCATGAAATCCCAACAATCTTGAAGGACATGCACTATGAAGAACATCAAGGAAAAAGGAAATTATTTGTCCAGATTCATAAGAAATATTATTGGCCGACCATGGAAGACGATGCAGCTGCGTACGTTTAGAGATGTCATCAATTCCAAATCCATGAATTGCTCGAAGAATACGGCATCAAACAAATTTTCTCCACACCGTATTATCCTTAAAGAAACGGACAAGCAGAGAGCACCAACAAAACTTTGATCCGAATTCTCATCCGTACAATGCATGATAAACCTCGAACCTGGCATGAAAAATTTCCAATGGCTTTATGGGCTTATAGAATCGCACCAAGGAGCTCGATCGGTACTTCACCATATTCTCTCGTCTATGGGGCCGGCGCCATACTGCCAGCGGAAATCAAAATTCTTTCATCAAGGATTGCAACATCCAGTGGAGTATAATGGGATGAAGCCGAAGTGTCCAACTCAAGGATTTCGGAACTAGACATGCTCGAGTCAAGGAGGGCTAAGGTGGAAAAATACGTAGAAACCTACAAACAAAGGATCTCCAGAGCCTACAACAAAATGGTAAGACCTCGGACATTTCAAGTAGGGGATATGGTATTAAAGATAGCAAAACACATTCAACAAGACATGTCCGCTCATAAGTTCTCTCCGAAATGGGAAGGGCCATATGTAGTTATCAAGGCAGTATCTAGTGGATATTACAAAATCTTAAAAGTTGATGGAGGAGTGGAAGGAAATATAATCAACGGTAAATGGCTCAAAGCATATTATGCCTGATCCATGAAAAACAATTACCTTTTCACATTTCATAATTTCAAGCATTTTCAGAATGTAATTTATATTCCTTGAAAGAGCGTGCAAAATGCTCCTTTGTTCATTAAACATTCCATAAATGAACAAAAAATTTACTCATGTCATGATCAATTATTCTACATAAGATAAAGCCTAAACCCACCCGAAAAACAACAATCATAAATGTCACTCAGAGTAAACCATCCAGCAGAGAGTAATTCTTAAAAACAACCATGTCAAGCTTCTTCTGAATGTTTTTGGTTTTCACTTTCAAATCCTGGACAGCTTTCTCGACCCTTGCTGATTCCAAAGAAAGCGCCTTCTCCTCTTCCAAGAAAGCAGTTATGGTGGATATTACATCGGCAACAGCCTCTGCCCTGTCAATTTTGATCATCTCAAGCCGACGGCGAAGCCAACTTACATTGAACCACAAGGTTTCGCAATTCGATATCATGTTATCCCATCTGTGAAGATCATGATTGTTAACATCTCGCAGATTCGTATCCATCATCTCCTTAATGATTGGTTGATCCCGGCAACTGTAGTCAGGAGGGTCGGCAAGAAGCTTCTCCACACCTCAGTGGTGGAAATGTGACCCTATCATCTCCAGATCTTGGTATACAAAGATGCGTGACATTTGGGAACGACGAAACCACCAACTATTTCATTACTTGGGAAATTTTTAGTCATGGGAGTCTCAAACGGGAGTCCAGCTGTTGGGTATTGAATTCTAACTCTAGTTTCCACGGAGTTGGTACAGTTTTTGTCGACGTTGTCATCATTAGTCGTAGACTTCCCGTTCCCTCTCTTTCTAGCATCAACGACAATATTCACATCAACCTGCAGTGAAGAAGTTTTAATTTCATATGAAGATGGGATAAAACAGTTGAATGATACTCCACTCAAAAATCATAGAATTACTCACAAATGTGCCGGCCTCAGCATGTGTTGATCTGTACCGGGCAGGGGATCTAATAGTCCGCTTGGGTTTTGAATTATGAGAATAAGATGGATTCTTCTGATTATCCTGCAACAAGTCATTTTAAATGATCAATAACTCTGATCAAACGGAGATGAAGAAAAATACACAACTTACTGAGACGGACGCTTCTACTTCATGCTTCGACTGAGGTTCATTTCGAGAAGAAATACTACTGCTAGACATAGCGATGAAAAGGTATGATAATCAAAATTTCCTCTGCACGATGAAAATAACTCAGGAGAGGAAGAAATATTTGCGCAAATGCTAAACCCTAAGTCCTGGGAATATATACAAGATACGGTGGATACTTATCTTCTACAGATAGTAAATTCAGTTGCGGGTTTTACTGAAACCCTAATATTCAAACAAGATCAACACTGAAGATGCGGAGAAAAAATAACTAGGGACTGATAGAGGATGGGCATGGTCAGAAAACTATACAGGTCTGTGCACAACGCGTGCTTTTCAGCCCGTGCAATATATCTTAGTATTTTCCGCAAATGGAAATCACCAAGGCAAGTTGAAGACCATGATGAATTTTGAAGCATGAACATTGGTCCTTTTCATTGAACTCAGGAAGAATCAATATTAATAAAAGCGTTTCTCATTCAAAAGAAAATCCTAATTCAGAAGAAAACTGTTCAGATCATCAAAGACTACAAGGATAAATTATTTTTTTCAAATATTTGAATAAAATCATGAACAATACTAGTCAGAGTCGTCCGCATCACCGTCTTTATCATCATCATCATATTTCTCATCCTCTGGAGAATCCTCTCCAGACTCTTTCTCGGAATCACTGTCTGAGTCAGAGAATTCTTCTTCTTCAGTATCACCATCTATTGCATCTTGTAGATCTTCATTGTCACGTTCAGCTTGGAGATCAGCCTTAACCCGTCATTCAATCTCTTTGTATGGTGGGTATGACCTATCCTTTCATGTTTTAGAATCCCATACGAGCTCTTATTCTTCATCCTCGGCAAACGAATTTGAAGCCACACCATAAGGACGGGATCGGAGTCTCTCCTCAGCTCGTTGTCTTTTCCACTGAATTTTACGCCTTTTATCTCGATACTCAGCAAGTATCTCCGCATTTTATTTCCTCTTCAAGAGCTCATCATGAGCAGCTTTCATCCTTTCAACAGATCAGCTATTTTTTAATAGAGAACGATCTATGTCGGCGCGTGCTTTAGCCTCAGAAATCTTCGAATCCTCCTAAGAAGAGCTGGAAGAATAATCACTGCTGGAGGGCACCATTTTATGGATCCAGAGGCACAGAGTTATGGATGCGCATATGTTAATTCTACAAAATGGTAATTCTCAATTCTTACCTTTTTATGATTCCACTAATAATAGTGATCACAACGAGTTAAACACTTCAAAACTTGCTCGTTTCTTCGAACCTACGAAAGACGAGCAAAAACTCATATTTTCATAAAATCATGAATATTTCTACTGCATGAACATTCACCATGGAATTATGAAAACTAAAACATTATTTCATCATAAATAATTGTTTACTTCTAAGTAATATTATACAAAACTCAATCTTTGATTTTAAAGAAAATAATATATATTTGCATATATATATATATATATATATATAAATTACGTGAGCAAGGCTCACGAAAATAAAATTCGTGGATACTCCACTGTTTCATAAAAATAAATAATAATAATAATAATAAGCCATGGACATATTTGGTGACCACGCCTTGCATTGTGCCAGCGATGTTGGTCCCAATTTTCGTCATGACTTAGTCAGGGATTTGTTTCTCAGGTATATGCTACAAGGCGGGTGTAGTCGCTAGAAAAGAAGTCTCTTTAGGTTTCTTATCAGATGATATCAATGGAAATGAAGCGAAGCCTGCTGATGTTCTAGTATACAATTGGGAAAATGGGAAGGACGTTTGTTTTGATGTGACAGTTGTCTCCCCTTTTACGAGTGCCAAAACTCGCAACTACACATCTGGCCATGACATCTCCTCCGTTGTTTCACGTAAGTGTACCAAATATTTAAACAAGCGTTTGTCACATGGATATGGGTTCAATGTTTTGGATTTTACTACCTTTGGTGAGCAAGGCGACGATGCTATCATATTCATGAAGAGATTGAGAAACTGCTTTATTCGTCATGATGCTAACCATAAAGTTGGTGGCTCTTTGTTTCATAGATTAGGCATTGGGGCCCAGATTGTCGCTCAGCTACCTTCTAACGATGTGTATTGACAAAACAATACAACTCATGAACTGCATACAAAAATTGGAAGATCCTCAGAGTGAGATGTTGCTTTTAAGAAATTGCAGTTGAGTCTCGAAGTTGTACTTTACTTTGCGTACTACTAATCCGCAGGCTATACAATCAGCAACAGTAGAGTTTGACAAGAACCTCATGCAATACCTGCGCAAGCTAGTTGTGGGAGATGGAGCAGGTTTTGGGGTGATTCAACAACGCCTTGCATCCCTGCCACTCAAATATGGGGGCCTTGGTATCCTCGCCATGGATGATACATGCAAGTATTGTTATCTTGCATCGTGCGCTAAAACTCATTTCCTACAGAATGCCATTCTATCAATTTCTTCTGCCTTGGAATCACGCCATGCATAGCTACAAACACACTCTGGAGTCATACACACAAGCTTGTGGTGTATCCCTTTCCAACTTTAACATCAACGACGTCGGTCCTTAATATATGATGACTTTGGCGGCTAAATACTTTGGTGTTTTGAAGGACAAGATACCCACAGACTATCAGTTATCTGAGCGTGATTTATACCTTTGGCAAAGCAACATACTAGCACACGCGATGGATTTTCTCAAGGAAATTCAAATCAACGGACTTAACCAAGCGGTTATTCCTAGACACTTCCGTGATGTCCTCCAATACCGGCTTGGTATACCCCTCTTTGATAGCAACACTCAATGCTCCTACTGCAATAAACCAATGGACACTTTCGGGGACCATCCGTTACACTGTGCCAAAGACGTGGGATCCAAATTACGGCATGACCTTGCTCGGGATGTCTTGGTTGATATATGATACAAAGCATGTGTGCCGACGAGTAAAGAAGCCCGCATAGGTCTATCCTCCAATTCCACCAAAGACTTAAAGTCCGCAGACATTCTGGTCTACAATTGGGAGAATGGGAAAGATGTTTGTTTGGATGTTACAGTTGTCTCACCATTTAAAACTGCGAGAACTCGCAACTTTACACCGGGACATGCTATTTCCGCTGCGATTTCACGCAAATGCAATAAATATCTTGATAAATGCACTGCTAATGGATATGGATTTGGAGTTCTGGCCTTCACGACATTAGGTGAGTTAGGTGCCGATACTATAGCATTTCTGAAAAGATTGAGGAACTGCCTTATTAGTCATGATGCCAATTCTAATATAGTTGATTCTCTCTTTCATAGGCTAGGTATTGTTATTCAAAAAGGTGTAGGCACCCATCTTGTCGCTCGGCTGTCTTCTACCGAAGTTGTCGATGATGAATAATTTGGTTATTGTATTAAATATTATGTTAAATAATAAGAAAATTGAAAAGTTTTTTTATACTAAAAGGATAAAAATAATTATAATTATAATAATAATAATGTAGTAGTATGTCGTTGGAGCTCAGCTGGTCATCCCCGTTCCCAGAAGTTTCATGCGTTCCAGGAGGTCCCAGGTTCAAGTCCCCAATGGCGTAATATTGCAGTAATTAACATGGAAGGTAGTGTTAGTTTGCCCCCCTTGTGACACAATCTCGCCCCCCCCTCCCGCTTCGGCTCCCTTTGGCAAGGTCACCCATGAGGCTCGCTGGTAGGCTAGCACAACAACCTGTTCAATTAATGTAGTAGTATGTCGTTGGAGCCTAGCTTGTTAGGCTTCCAACTAGTTTCATGTAATAATATTATCAACAGTAAAATAAAATAATAATAATAATAATAATAATATTATCAAGAACGGGCCCTAGCTCAGCTGGTCCTCCCCGTTCTCCAAAGTTTCATGCATTCCAGGAGGTCCCAGGTTCAAGTCCCCAATGGCGTAATATTGCAGGAATTAACATGGAAGGTAGTGTTAGTTTGCCCCCCTTGTGACACAATCTCGCCCCCCCTCCCGCTTCGGCTCCCTTGGCAAGGTTACCCATGAGGCTCGCTGGTAGGCTAGCACAGCAACCTGTTCAATTAATGTAGTAGTATGTCGTTGGAGCCTAGCTTTTTAGGCTTCCAACTAGTTTCATGTAATAATATTAAAATAATAAATTAACATAATAATAATAATAATAATAATAATAATAATAATAATAATAATCTTTGAGGAGAGAGAAGCTCCGGCGATTGGGAAAGGGATTTTTCCGGCGATTGAAAACCAGAATATCTCCTTCCATATGTCCGTGATTCAACGCAAGCATCTCCATCTTTCCTCTCTTTGTTATTCAGAAAGGTGTTGGTGCCCAGCTTGTTGCTAGGTTACCCACCATCTCTTGTAATATTGATTTTGATTCATAATAATAATAATAATACAAATCATAATGAAAATAAAATAATAATATAATAATAATAATAAATAATATATCCCATGGAAAGGCCATGGTTTTATAAAAAAAAAAAAAAACTCTTTTCCTTCGTACGATCGTATTTCTTTGAAACAAGGGTTTATTTCGGTTTTGTGAAAGCTCACATCTTTTCAAGATAAAGTGTTGCTTTTCATGAAATCTCATAACAAAATCTTATCACTAGACTCGGGTCCATATATAAAAGAAATCTCTCCCAAATCAGGAATTATTATTAGTCCCTTAAACTAACGATCGAACGAACATACGTTTTCTAAAAACAAGGGCTTTTCAACAAAACTCACGCTCTTATATGCACATGTATATGATTTCAACATAATCAAAGCATGAAAAACTCATGAAATCATCAAACTTTCGGAAAAAAATCATGCACATGTCGGCGTCGGCCGGAATATGGCCGGACGGTGGTTGTTCCGGCTGGAAACTCCGAAGAAAAATTTTCTCCTCCCTAATGGCGTGAAGATGATGAAGAGATGAAGGTGGTGGTGGTGTTAGATGAAAAAAAAGAGGAGATTAATTCCTTTTATATCAAATTTTATTTCCAAAACCTAATTCCACAAGGATTTCCTTATTGGACCCGGCCCGTGAATCTTAAAAACGACTAAGGTCCCGTCATCAAAATCAGCGGTTCAACACAAATTTATGCTCATTAGACAATGCTCTACCATACCACTGGGATCTTCGTTCAAGTCATGGTTTTCTAGTACTATCAAAAATCCGGTAAGGTCTTATCTAATGACTAAGTTCAATTGCTTATATTGTTTATGATCGGAAAATCACCATTCAGTGCTGACTAAGGAACATGACTGTCCATCACTAAGCAGGGGACTTAATGTAGATGGTGGATTTTCGACAAAGTCTAAAATCGTAAACCCATAATTATATGTAGTCTTGATCCAATAATCAGACGAATATTGAGGCTCATGTCTCTTATCGAAAGCATGAAAGCTCATGCTATAAGAATCTCTGACTGAGAATACTGTCTCCCAGAGTACATGTAAATGTGTAGTCTCTCAGCTAAGGGAATGACATATCTTATGAATACTAAGCAACTTCAGTAATTACTTTTATATAGAATCGAAAGATTAGACGGTTCCTAGATAGCTTGCATGCTAGTATAGAGCAATAACGTCTTCAAGATGATGTTTTCCCTGACTATATAAAAGAAATATGATGCTTCAACAAGCTCATATCACATAATTACTAAATAATTAACGTTCCTAGATGATTGTACTAGTATAGAGCCATCAATTAATTATTCTTAGAACCAATAGATTCATTAATTGAATCCCTGGAAAATATTCAATATTTTTTTATAATATTTCGTTACTTCAATTTATGGTTCTTCCCAGCAGAATTCCATGGGTTAGTAATAAATATTCAACACACGGGCATCTGAGTTACCTTTGAGTAAGCCTCGACCAAAATGGTGTAGATGTATTCGACAAATAATGCATTAACAAACACTTGGATGAACAAACAAGTATTTCAAAATATGACGAGGCGATGAACCTATGCAAATAGAAAATAAAATATTCACCAAGGTGTTGAGGGACTGGACCCACCGGCCGGCCAGTCACGCCGTGGCCAGTCCCACGCCCTATTCTATATTTTATCATATTTTATCATATTTTCTTTGATCTCATGAAAATCCCTTCATTTGAACAAATATCCTTTGTATCAAGGAAACTCCTCCGATTCATGGTGTTTCCTTCGCATCAAGGAAATAATATAAAATTGGGAAAGGTGTCATGGGACCGTGTCTATTATCCGGCCGGCTAGGCCCTAGTCATGCCCGGTCCCACACCTCATGGTTCCTCAATATTTTATTATTATTTCCCTAATCCCATGAAAACTCCTTAATCTCATGATATTTCCTTGATCCCATGAAAAATAATATAAAATTAGGGAAACCCGTGTGACAGGGCCCTAGCAGGCCGGTCATGCCCTAGCCGGCCCCAAATGTCCCATTTTATTATTATTATATTTTTCATGTTTCCATAATCCCATGAAATTTCTTGATTTCATGATGTTTCCTCCAAATTATGAAAATTCCTTCAAATCATGAAATAATACATGAAATTAGGAAAAAATCACGGGACCAGGCCCTAGCCGGCCAACCATGTCCAAGCCGGTCCACATGCCCCTTATTTTATCATTATTATTTTTTATGTTTTCCTCATCTCATGGAAACTCCTTGATTTCAATAAAACTCCTTGGTTTTATGATATTTCCCTAAAATCATGAAAACATATTATAAAAATAATAAAAATGACGTGGGATCGGGCTCCTTGGATGGCCGGCCATGCCTTGACCATAGCCGGTCCCACACTTCATGATTCTCTCATTTTTCTTATTTTATTTTCCTTCATCTCATGAAGGTTTTTGACGGTTTCAACAAAAATCCTTGATTTCTTCATATTTTCTCAAATGATTGCCCAAACGCACACCGAAAAATATCAAAATTATCAGAACTGAGATACGAACACTTTGGTGATGTGAGCATATTACCTTGACCGACCAAGGTTGGCTCTTTGCCTTGCAAGAAGCCGTTCCCATGTATTTTCACAATTTGACCTAATTTGTGCAATTGCTCATATTTGGTCCAAAACTCTTCCAAACAACCTGGAACTTCATGAAACGATCATCATTCGATCTCGTGACCACCCAGGGCCGGTTTCATGACCCCTTGGTCGGTCCCTCATCTCTTCATAATTAATTAGTAGGTGGTTCAGACAAGCATTATTTTAATAAATGATTAAACCAGCATTTAGTCATACTTTCATCAACAAATCAACTGGTCTTCAGGATACCTTGATATTTGCTCACGTGAGAATTTGGGCGCTACATGGTTGACCCATAGTCCCATGTAGCCGGTCCCTCCTTCGTTCTGTGGTTAATTTTCAACAAAGCATCAACAAATCATCAATTGATCAAATTAGGGTTTTGAGTCCAAGGTTAATAATTCCATATTCAAACGCTAATAATTTTACATTGATCTCATGATCAACATGTTATTTATTATACTCGGATCAGTTTCCAGTATTCTAGTTTAATATTTACTTGGTCATGCTACCAATGATTCATCAAACGAGCAATATCTGCTCAAATGAGCAATATTTGCTCAAACCAAGGAATATTCGTTCAACTATCAATATTCAATAATTCATCAAACTAGCAATATTTGCTCACGTTAACTATCAAAGTTTATTCAAGTATTATACCTTTGTCTTAATAATGGACACGTCCAAGTCTCAGAACATTCTAAATAATGTTCGACTCAACAATATAAGTACTCATCGTCCCAGGAAGTTAGCAACTGACTAACTAAATATACGTATGCCTTGCAAACTCCACAATCACACGAGACATCAATCGTGTCACATGGGGGGATATTAACTAGGGTTTTGGTATGGTGGTCTAGGGCAAGTGTGTTCATACACACGATGAGAATATGAGCAAGTCATACAATCAGTTGGAGGAGTTAACAAAGTAGTGGATGGAAAATCAACCAAGTATCCGCACGTTGAGAAACTAGTTTTAACACGATTTCCACTTCCCCATTCTTTGATTCCATCAACTGTCACACTTCATGGGATCATGGTGTTTACAATTCTAGCAATATAAATAAGTCTCTGAATCATGATTGAAACAAGGACAATCTCACGTCAAACAAAAAAACATGAGATTAACAATCCAACTCTCAATAGAGCAAATTCAATCATTCAGAACTTATCTTATTTTCAGAATACACAACACACCTACTATCGTCGATCACCATTGATCTCACACATTTCTCAGATTCCCTCCTACAGATCGACACATCCTCTCTTGTGACCGAATTTACTCTAGAATGGCCATTATCTTGGTTTAGGCCGGAGTACTACAAATTGATCTCTCGAATTCAAAGCACTCCCTTCTTGCAGTGCATCTGTGTAAGGTTAAGCATTTCGCTCGGTTCAAGGATTCTCCTTCGTACGATCGTCTCCTCAATTCCATAAAAACCAGCAAATCGTTTTTCCTTATCTACACTTTCTTAAGCATGTTTTTCAATATTAGTGATCAAAACTATAAGTCTTGATTTCTAGTCTATTATATCTAAGGTCTCGGACTAGGATAAAAAGTGTAGTTGAGCTCAAGAACTCCATGGCAATCATCATACAAGAAGAAGGACTACTCAAGGAAATGGTGGATCTTCATCGACTAAAATGTATATGGAGACTTGAACTTATCTATCACTCAAAATTGTTGATCTTGCTGTCTCTATCGTACGAGTACAATTGTAATAATTGGCTTGAGATATCTATCTCCGATAGGCAAGATATAAAAGCAGTCACAAACACTTCGTCTCATCGTTTGTGATTCCACAATATCTTTTTTCGCTGTGTCGATTAAGATTATTGTGAAGTGATTGATAATGTTGAGCTGTTCTTCGGGAATATAAGTCTGGTTTTATCAATTGGTTCATGTTTACCTTGATTTAACAAAAGACAGAACAAAACTCGTAGGTATATTCGTGGGAGACGAATTTATCTATTACCGTAGACTATTCTGTGTGATACAAATTAGTTTATTAAAGTTTTCGACTTTGGGTCGTAGTAACTCTTAGTTGTGGGTGAAATCATCTAAGGGAATCAAGTACATAGTATCCTGTTGGGATCAGGGGCGTAGGAGCATAACTGTACCATGGATCAGTGTGAGATTGATTGGGGTTCAAGTATAGTCCAGACCGAAGTTAGCTTGGAGTAGGCTAGTGTCTGTAGCGGCTTAATACAGTGTACGTTTAATCTGGACTAGGTCCAGAGGTTTTTCCGCATTTGCGGTTTCCTCGTTAACAAAATTCTGGTGTCTGTGTTATTTCATTTTCCGCATTATATTATTTATCTTTATAATTGAAATAATAAAAATTGTGCGTTGTTGTTCAATCAATTAGAATATACAACCTTTTGGTTATTGATTTAAATTGATTGACACTTGGATATTGGTCTTTGGTACCATCTAAGTTTATCTCTCTTGTATTTAAATTGAGATTCTGTAGGAGCGGAATATCACAGCAAATAATAACTTACGAAATTGTGGGGATAAAATACATTTTGCGAGCAAGAAGGACATTTTGCGAGCAAAGGAAGCCACGAAGGTTCGCAAGATAATCTTCAAATCCGAAATGGCGGGACAACACAACTATCATCTATTGTAAAATCATATAAATAGCCATTTAGGCCTGAGAAAGAGGGGAGATCTTTTTAGGAAGGGAAGATAATTTTAGGAGGAGAGAGAAAATCTTAGAGAGTGATTTATTTTCTTTATCATCTTCTTCCCCAAAATTCTAGAGCTCCAAATATTCATTAATGGAGTCTCAATTGTATAATCATGTAATCACATACAATCACTAGTGAATCACCGTGGATGTAGATCACATTGATCGAACCACGTAAAAATCTTTGTGTCTCTTTATAATTTTAGTACCTTAATTCTTAGTTTCATATCAAATTAATTAGGTTTAGGAATCATTTTAATGGATTCTAATGAGGGTGTAGTTGTGAGATAATCCGCAACTACATAATTGGCGCTAGAAACAGGGATAACCTTGTTGGTTCAAGAAATCTAGAAAAATTGGTTACTGTTGGTGATGAATTGTACCGGACCTATGAGTTTTGAAGACAGAAATGGAAGTTCTTTTACTGGCATCTTCAAACAAAAAACACATTAGTAGTAGTTCAGGAAGAGAGATGTGGATATGGAGAAATCGTCAAGCAAAATGAAATTTACACATGCTACGTCAACAATCGCTTCCAAAAAGGACAAATTTCTTCTCACTTTTCTTATTCTTTGTTTCATTTTTCAAAATTTTGGAATTTCAAAACACAAATTGAAAAATAATTTTTTTGCGATCTAAACTTTGCTTTTTGAAGAAAATTGATTTATTATGGAAGTTTTGAATTTAAAAATGTTTTTGCTATAAATTTGTAGTAACTAAATCTCGTTTTACAAATTTGTTTAAAGAATTTCTGACAAAATCAAAATTCAAGATTTTCTGTTGGTTAGAGATTTAAAGATTTACATTTCACAAGAACAAAAACAAGTAGAATATATGGAAAGTTTTCATTCTTCATAGGCAAACATTACTCATCTTAATGATCTATAAACTGCTAACCAAATTTACTGATCGTTTGCAGAATTTGTTTTTGCAAAGTTCTGCGTCATTGACGAAGAATTATCATTCCTACGAAGAAACGGGATAAATGTCATCATGAGTTCGAATCTTACAAACAGAAATGTCCAGGGAGAAGAAGACGAAATTCAGTAGGACGGGGTGAAGTTCAGTAGTTCATTTTGCACAAGACAATTCAAGTTACATAAACTGTCCAGGGAGATATAAATAAGCAAAAGAACAAAAGAAGATTTATGCACAGACGTTCATTTACGTACTTACGAAAGAGATTATCCCAATTACGAACAAAAGAAGAAGTATACGAAGAAGAATGTTCGCAGCTACTAATTCTTACAAATGAAGTTACGAATGAAGTTACTAAAGGATGATTTAAAGTGTATGAGAAGGCTACTGTTCGCAAGAAGAATGTTTCTTACGAATATTAAAAATACTTTAAAGTTCGCAGTAAGAGACAAATTATATACTGAGTTGGAAGACTAAGTTTCAGATGCTGAGTAATTCCACCACATTTGAAGGTGGTATTCAAAGACTTTGAACGAGAGATGATTCAAATCAACTTAATCGACTTGGGAAAGCTCAACTTCATAAGTAGGAGCTTGCAATCAATTCCTTTTTGAATATTTGACTCCCAGCAACTTGAGCAGAAATGATTAGCAAAGAATGTTTCTTACGAACGTTCGCAGCTATAAAGAAATACCGTGGGTTCGAAATTCTGTAACGAATTTTTTTTACGAAAGTTCGCAGCAAGATTATAACAACATCAACCAAGAGCTCTCTCACTGCACCAGACATATACTTAACAGAAGACGTTTGACCACACCAACGATGAAGAGAATTTGAGAGTAATGTTGCCAGCAACGAAGAAAGGAATGATATGCAGACGTTGGACTTAACAGCTGATGGAGATTCGAAAGAAATTAAGCAACAAATATAGTAACATGCAAAGTCAAATCCCAATCGACTATTCGCAACAAATTTCGTCACCAGCTCCATTAAAGCAATCAATGAAGCTGCGAACAACACAACCAAAGCAAGAAAGAGGATCAACCATACATAAACGAGTAAGAGACGATTGATCAAGATTGACAAACAGAAGACGTCGAAGCCACAAAAATGGACTTTCAGTGAAACAAATAATTCAAAAAGGCATGCAGACCAATACCAAACATCTGAAAAAATATATAGAGATTATAGTTCTGCGAACAACACACCCCCTGCGAAGTTCTGAAAAAGTATTTAGAATTATTTTTGCGAACAAGAATCATGGGAAGAACAGTTTACTTCGTAAAAAAAAAAAAAAAAAAGGAAGGACGCAGATGTATAAGTCCGCCAACACAAACAGAAGGTAGCACATCAATGAAGCAACGAGTTTACAAAAATCCAGCAATGGCTCTTAACGAACAAATTTTAGGAGTTAACAAGCGAAGTAAGGTCACGTAGCAGACATCATCATCAACGATATAGCTCCATGAAGGTCAATTTGCATGATTACTCGACATGGCGGAATGGTCAATTTGCATGATCACAGTTTGATAGAACAGCCACCATCAGTTTCATACTAGAATTACTGGCAGAAAGCATCCTCTTCGTACGATAACTCTCATTTCGTCACACAGCAAACGAATCCATCTAGTTACAGAAGTAATCAAAGAAAGAAGAAGAAGTTATGGAAAGCTTATTTCGCCTAAGGCAGTAACTGGAATCCACTTCCTGGAGAGGGAAACTCGAAATATTTAACTTCGTGAAATATTTCTCTTCGGAAATATTTCCTTCGCAAACATTTTAATTCGCAAATATTTATTTTAGCAAATACTTCCTTCGCAAACATTTGTACTACACAAACATTTTAACTTCGCAAATATTTCTTTCTCCAGCTGGTCAACCATTGGGTATAAACTTTCTCCCAACATAGTTCTCTGCTGATCAGGTGATGCATTGGCAAGAGCACTAGCTAAGGCACCAATAGGGATAGGTTGTGAAACAACATCTCTCATTGGGATTCCATCCATGTCATATGGAACTGACAACATGCCTCCAGCAGCACCCGGCATTGGATCTTTAGGCATGATACGACCAGGAGGATGTTCGTTTACCTCGTACAAATTATTACTTCGCAAGATTTTTGGATATTTCACAAGAAGAGAGTGGAAGATTATTTCGCAAGAAATGGCAAGTCATATACTTCGCAAGAGACAACAACAAGCCGTAAAAAGGTAAGTACCATTTCCCTGAATATTTTATTTACAAAAAACAAAAGATTTTTGATTTTATTACCCAAAAGCGACATACTCGCAAGATTTCTACAACTTCTAAGATTTCAAAACATTTCAAAGATTTTTTAGATTGGTGAAAAGTGATACAATCGCAAGATTCAAAAATGAGTTTATCGCAAAAATTTAACGATCTCAAAATTTTCAAATATTTCAAAATTACAAAAAATAGAAAAAATTAAATTCCTATATTTCTATAGAACAATTTTGTTTAATAATTCTCATACTTTTCATACTTCTTATACTAAACATTTCATGAAAACATTCAACATTTTATGTACATGAAAAATTTACGATGAAATTTTTAAAAAAGGCGAAAAAATACCGCCATTTACGATTAACTTGCGAATAAATGACCGCAATCTGTGATCAGCCTCCAAAAAAGAAAGAGAGCCGCAGAAAATTTTATACAGGCAAACCTTTATGGCGTACACCCTAGTTCACGAAGCTATATTTCGTAAGAGGCAAAGTCCTAAAGTACGTCATTTAAGGGGGTACCTATAAACGTGGCTAAGGGTAACCGGAACACCACCAAGGGCCCTTAGTACATGGTAAAAATTTAGGGGTACAACCCAATAATGGGGTACCTATCCGGGTTAGACACCTTGGATTCTCACCTAATCTAGCGACATTACGCAATATAAAATGCGGTGTAAGAGGATTTAGGTTGGGCGACTAAGGCATACTGTCTTTCCCAAGAAGTGCAAAAAACGATCAAGGCGCCGAGGTACACGGTTGAGTCAAGAGTTCCGGGTGAGGTTGAACCACATCTGCCATTTTTGACAAGTCTTGGCAAATGATGCACTTGGCCCAAAGATACCCCATAGGGTGCAACCTCAGAACTATAAGCCTTATAGGCAAAAAGGATAAGAGGTTGCGATCAAAAGTCAAGTTGTTGGCGAACCGGATGGGAAGAGCTAACCTTGTATGGTCGATGTACGCTTCCTTGAAGGGGCAACCAGGGGGAAGATAAAGGGCAGCACCCTCCATTAGGGAGCTGATACGTGCTATAAGACGCAAATGTCACGAGGCTTCTTGTTTGCGAAAACATAAAGGCTTGTCATATTTGTGCAACAAATGAAGTTCTGCGAGCATTCTAAAAAAAAAAAAAAAAAAAAAAAGGAAAACATACAAAAAGAACTCGCAGAACATAGTAAAGAAGTTAAGATGAGATCAATGGGTCACTACATGAAAGTGTAGAGACGTCCTGCGATTTCATCGCAAGACGGCAATGTCATGGGGCTTTATGTTCGCAAGAATATTTAGGCCTATCATATTGTCGCAACACTTCCTGAAGAGGCTAAAATACTATACAAAAAAGATAAGGAAAGATCAATGGGTTTTTGCATGAAAGTGTAAGAACGTCCTGCGATTTTGTCGCTACAAAAGAGGTGGCAAAATAAGACCTTTACTTAGGAAGGCATGATAAGACCACAACAATTAATGAAATTTATTCAATCAATATCATTGAAGAATTTTTACAAGAAGATATATCATGAAGTCCTAACAAAGAAGACAATCCCATCAAGATCATTGAAGAATTCTTACAAGAATATTTATCACGAAGTCATACCAGAAGAGGCGATTTCATTCGCGAAAATACACAAGTAAACTTGCGAAGATGATTATATAAATAGAGGCAACTCAAGGATATATCAATTTTACTGCAGCAAAATGAGATAAGTAACACAAACATTAGCTATGCATAAGTATTCACATCATACAAGCATCATACTTGCATCATACAAGCATCATATTTGCATCATACAAGCATCATACTCGCATCATTCAAGCATCATATTTGCATCATAAATGCATTGCATAAACATTTCATGGCATAGGCATCGCATAAACATTTCATAACATAATCATTACATAAATATTATATTCGCACAAGTATTTTACAAAATTTTACAGGAAAACACCGCGAAAGTTCGCAGAAAAATTCATAATTCGCAGGGCTATTCATAGTTCGTAACACTATATTCGCAACACTATGTTCGCAACACTATGCAACATTATATTCGCAACACTATATTCGCAGCACTATTCGCAGCACTATTTAGAAGTTCAGAAATTCGCAGAAAATCCCAAAAATTCACAGAAAAATTCAGAAGTTAGCAGGGTTACCACTTGAGGCAAAGGCAAGATAAAAATAGAGATGCAATTTAATTATTCAACATTTTCTCAAGGATTCTCCTTCATAGATAAAGAACAGAGGCAACTATGGATACCCAAGAAAATATTTGATGTTCTTTATCTTCTCAAAGAAGAATCCTCACCAAAAGTGGAATAATAATTTCACATGAACAGAGGCAATATTTATCACTCTCATCAAGGATATTTTATACTTCTTATATAATTCGAGGATTAAATACTTCTTATACTTCTTAAGGATACTTCATACTTCGCAAGATGATACTTCTAATTACTTCTTAAAGCTTCAGAACTTCGCAAAAGAATAGAGGCAAGTATATACTTTTTGAGTTTGATATTCTTTAGCTCGTTCCTTCATCAACAAAGATCAAAGACTACTCCAACAACCACATCAAGTGATTTTTTCTTAAAGATCGCTCTTCAAGCAATATTCAAGAAAAAAGAGGCAAGATGTAGGAGCGGAATATCACAAAGAAATAATAACTTACGAAATTGTGGAGAGAAAATACATTTTGCGAGCAAAGAATATTTTGCGAGCAAGAAGGACATTTTGCGAGCAAAGGAAGCCACGAAGGTTCGCAAGATAATCTTCAAATCCGAAATGGCGGGACAACACAACTATCATCTATTGTAAAATCATATAAATAGCCATTTAGGCATGAGAAAGAGGGGAGATCTTTTTAGGAAGGGAAGATAATTTTAGGAGGAGAGAGAAAATCTTAGAGAGGGATTTATTTTCTTTATCATCTTCTTCCCCAAAATTCTAGAGCTCCAAATATTCATTAATGGAGTCTCAATTGTAAAATCATGTAATCACATACAATCACTAGTGAATCACCGTGGATGTAGATCACATTTATCGAACCACGTAAAAATCTTTGTGTCTCTTTATAATTTTAGTACCTTAATTCTTAGTTTCATATCAAATTAATTAGGTTTATGAATCATTTTAATGGATTCTAATGAGGGTGTAGTTGTGAGATAATCCGCAACTACAGATTCGCAGTTTGCTTGAGTAAGATTTAAATCGAGAGATAAATATATAAAATCTTTGATATACTTTTCTGTTGATTGAGTCTAACTGTCTAGTTGATTCTCTAGAAAGTATATTGGAGTTTGTCCATACAGATTGCTAATTCGAAATATTGGGTGTGGTTGTTAGACCCCCGCTTTTTCAAAGTCAATCTGTTGTTGACTTAGTCAAGAGTTCCCTACAACATTTTCATGGCACATCGAGGCCAAATATTCAGGCCAATAACATACAACACATACCCGATAACAATATATTCCATTTGATCTATATATATTCCATTTAAACATAGAATCCATACCCATGCCAATAACATACAATATACCCAATGACGCCTTTCCATATATGTCTACTACAATTGGTAACTTATATAACAGCTACCGAGATATAAAAAAGGGATTGGGTTTGAAACCAACTAACGTCCCAAATGTTAAAATAAAAATAACAATTTACTGATTTGTCGGTAATGCAAAATTGCATATTCAAGCTTAGCAAACCCCTGCAACATAGGAAAAACAGCTTAACAAAACTTTACTATGTAGTAAGATGTACATACATGATGCATATAATATACTTGCAAGTAATAGTATGAGTATTGAGGTATTCAACAGTTAGCAAGCAACATCAGTGAAAATTTTGAGAAAAAACATATCCATTCAGCTTGAATTATGCATTGAAGACAACTGAAAGTTGGTCATCCTGTATACATTGTGAACATTTGTCTACAACTCCATTAAGATGCAGCTATTTTTTCAATAAAATCTGTACAAACCTACTAAAGTACTATATATACAAGGCATGAATACTTCCAAGAAAAAAGTCATCATGTATACATTGTGAACCTATGTGTACAGATCTATTCAGAATCAACTATTTTTGCAATAAAATATGTACAAACCTACTAAAGTATTATATATACAAGGCAAGAATACTTCCAAGAAGAAAGTCTTCAACATAGTGCTATAAAGAGTAACATCTTAAGAACCAAAACTAAAGGATTTTTCAAGCTAAACACTCACTTTCCTTTGTTGTGATCCGTGTGTCTGTTAAGTACAACACATCCTTGAGCACGATGCATGACTTGTGTACAAGATTCGAGATGAAACTAATCACAATGATGAATTGTAAACACAAAAATAGTCATTGAGTTAACATAAGGACAAATTCGATCCCAAACTTGTCTACAACTTTGTTCATAAAATATTATAGTATTATGAGCATCAGTCACTTTAGAAGAATTCTATTAATGAAAATATGTTAAACATGGATACCAAATGCCTGTAACTTCCACTTAGAATCAACTGTAGAACACAATTATCCAATAATACCATCATGCTAGAAGACTAAATGATTCTCTAATTACTTTGTAAACAATTAGTTGAAAAGGGCATTTTCTCAATTTTAATGGATACAATGTTCACCTCCAACAAGTTAAAGGAAAGGCCTACTTAGGTCTCAGAATAGGTGGACATGCATAAAAGACGAAAGACATGGCATCACCAAATATTGAATCCTACTCATTTATAAGGCAGTAAGAGCTTCTTGAGACTTTGACAGAAGACAGGCAGGCAATTTCCCTCCTGTTAAGATATTCAATTAATGTTATTTTTTTTCAAGTCCAACCACTTCTTACAGTAGTTGCGATTTGAAGGCATTGTGACAAAATCCAAAATCTACTACCATACCAGCTATTAGATCCTACCCAAAAACAATTTTCCACATTTATATATAGTAATAGTACTACGGATTGTGCAAGATACATATTACCAAGATGAGCAAACTCACGTATGGAATAAATGTTTTCAGTGGGCATGCTCATTCCATCATGCTCACCATTTTTATATTTCTTTCCACACAAAACTTAGTCCACCGTCCATACCTATCGAGATACCGATTCGAAAAAGAAATGAAATGCTCACCATTAATGAAAATTTATATATACTTCGTTACCTAACGAAATTTAGCAAATGATATCTCACTGGAAAGGTGAGACAATCCTCTACAACCTTCATGTTTTGTGTTAGACACAATTCAATCATTATCATACCTCAAAATAACTCTAGAGTTGCTACACTATGAGTGAAACTGTAACCTAGTATACCAAATTTATAAAATATTCAAGTCCATGAAAAGTACGAAATTAGTTCCATGTAGGTTCAAGTATATACACCACTCATGCAAACAGATGGTGGTTAAAGTAATCAAATCAACATAATTACATTTGGATACCCTAATTTCACATTTGAGAAATAACACTACTGTATTACTATCATATTCAAAGACTTATCCAATAATTTCCATTTCAAAATTAAACTCATCCATAACAAAAACAACAACCATAGATCAAATCCAATGATGGATTAGTGATTCTCAAATAACATCGATACGAAGGAATTTAGTAACTTAACTAAACCTCATATGAATCATGGATATTTTGCTTATAGTATCAGAAACCTTTCCTCAAGCTTCTAATATCCAAGACAAATAAGTCTTCTTTCGGTATTTTTATCAAACAGTTTGCATGCATGAAACTGGTGAGGGTGAGGCAGCCTTGGTGCTGCAAAGACAAATGATGAAAACCCATTCTTAAGCACAAAAACACCCCAGCGTAGGTTTCTTTAGCACTACCAAATGGAATTCTTATGATTCTCAACTCTAATGAGTCAAATTAAAAATGATAAAAGCTAAGGGCCTTAAAATAATCGTGTCAAGTGGTACCTGAAGTTCAAAAATAGAACAGGTCATCATTAGCCTTCAGAACACTTCACAGTTGAATATCTTTCTGCAATAAGATAGGTTCGTTAACTAACCTTGTCATCAGAATACAGTCGAATATATTTCTTCAAAAGGTTTCTTCTCCTGGAATTCTCCTCTCATGTAAGTCCTTACCTGTTCTTACCTCACTTGACTCTTCGATAACCTTCCAACTGTTGCATAAACCAAAATCAATAAACCAGTATTTCTTTTATTATTGCTAGTTTTTATGTAGTTCTAAATTCTATGGTTAAACATCAACTAAGTTCTATAGAATTGAGCTGAAATAGTTTGTTAGAGCATTGCTCGGTCGAACTCGCATGTGTTGCTATCTCAAGCATGTTTGTCAATATTAGTGATCACAACTATAAATTCTTAATTTCTAGTCTACTATAGCTAAGGTCTTGTACTAGGATAGAAAGTGTAGTTGAGCTCAAGAACTCCATGGAAATCATCATACAAGACGAATGACTACTCAAGGAACCAGTGGATCTTCATCGACTAAAATGTATATGGAGACTTGAACTTATCTATCACTCAAAAGTCTATCTACTTTATCTCCTATCTTGAGAAAAAAAAGGTCGTATTACTATATAGACTAATAATATACACATGTGACATTTCGAGCTGAGTATATCTCGCTTATCTATTTCTCGAAATGTGTGTTGGTAAAGATTTCGCTTTAGCCAAGTTCATCTTTACCTAGTGATGAAAGTCATGTTATGTTTCAATCACTTTAGAAATTGCTCTGACAAAAACTAGTTTGTGAATAACAACTATATGACATCCTCTGAGAATATTTTAATGATTGAAATGAGAGTTTAGATAATATAACCACTGGGGGATATAAACATTGTTGTGGTAACACATATATGTATAAGTCCTTAGCACTTGAAATGAAGTTTGCGAACTTTGTTGATCAAGTGAAAACCGGAACTTGAGCAGTCAACCCAGTCCGCGAACGTGCGTAGTACTCGAACCTGAGAATTTCTGCTGGAATAGCTCGGTTTCAGTCCACGAAATTAGTCCGCAAACTGATGGAAGTTCTCGAACCCGAGAATTTCTGCTGGAGTTTGTGAACTCCAACCGGTTAAATTGAGTCCGCAAACCCAGTCCGCGAACTTGAGTGGTTATGTCTAAAAAAGATGTTCGTGAACTTATCTAAATTATCTAAGGAATGCTATTGCAAACCGTGGCATGATAGTTCATGAATTGATTCGAGTGAATCACATATTTTTTGCTTCAATTGTGTCTTGTGTAGTACATAAGATCTCATAGCAATTGAACAACTCTATAACTAGTTCATTTGGACTAGTTATGGTGAAGAAGAATATGGTTGATATGAAAGTTATCATTTGGATAACCATTTGGTTGACTAATATTGAACCAACTATTATACATGTTTGGGTACGGTTACACAAACCCAAAATCATCAAGTACATGTGTGTATGGAAAGCTAAGTTTTTGATTTGACGGTTGAGAGATTTAGCTTGTATATAATCAGGTTTTCATCTAACGGTGAATATTGAATGCTTTGTTACTAAGCTAACATTGATTGCAAGCCCTGATTTGAAAGACTATATAAGGGAGAACTCTAGTAACTGGGAAACCTAATCCCCACATTCTGTGTGATACTAGTTTGCTAAGATAGAGTCGATTTTCCTTTAACCTTTGGTTTTCTTCTTCTAAAACCAGGTTAACGACTTAAAGACTTCATTGGGATTGTGAAGCCAGACCGATATTACTTTTCTTGTAGTTGTGTGATCTGATCTTGATGTTTCTATAGTACGAGTACAATTGTAATAATTGGCTTGAGATTTCTATCTCTGATAGGAAAGATATAAAAGTAATCACAAACATCTTCGTCTCATCGTTTGTGATTCCACAATATCTTTTTTCGTTGCGTCGATTAAGACTATTGTGAGGTGATTGATAAAACTGAGTTGTTCTTAGGGAATATAAGTCTGGTTTTATTGATTGGTTCCTATTCACTTGATTTATCAAAAGATGGAACAAAACTCATAGGTTTATTCGTGGGAGAAGGATTTATCTATCTTATAGACTTTTGTGTGTGAGACAGATTTGTTTGCTAAGGTCTTCGACTTTGGATCATAGCAACTCTTGGTTATGGGTGAGATCAACTAAGGGAATGAAGTGCGAAGTATCCTGCTGGGATCAGAGGCGTAGGAGCATAATTGTACCTTGGATTAGTATGAGATTTATTGGGGTTCAAATACAATCCAGACCGAAGTTAATTTGGAGTACGCTAGTGTTCGTAGCGGCTTAATACAGTGTATGTTTAATATGGACTAGGTCCCGGGGTTTTTCTGCATTTGCGATTTCCTCGTTAACAAAATTCTGGTGTCTGTGTTATTTCTTTTCTGCATTATATTTTGTTATATAATTGAAATAATACAGGTTGTGCATTGTTCAATTAATTAGAATATCCGACCTTATTGGTTGTTGATTTAAATTGATTGACACTTGGATATTGGTTTTTGGTACCATCCAAGTTATCTCTCTTTGATTAGACTCGCGAATCACATTTGCTTGAGTAAATCAAATTGAGAGATTGAGATAATAACTCCTTGAGTATTTTCTATTGATTGAGTCTAGTTGATTATCTATAAAACAACTCGGAGTTGTCCATATAGAATGCTAATCGAAATATTGGGTGAGGTTGTTAAACCCCCATTTTTTCAATTGGTATCAGAGCAGGCAAATACATTCAAGACCTTACAAGTGTGTGTTTGTAGCGATCTGACTCTATGGATAAGAGTAGTATCTCTAATAACGCAACACCAGGTCAAATCCACTCAGGTAAGGCTAAATGTCTTGAAGCTTCTGAGAAAAACTCTATCACTCATCCCTTGGATGAATCTGCATTTGACTGGGAAAAATCTCTTGATGAGAAATTGGATGACCTTTCAGATGATAGTGATTCAGAAGAAGTATCGAGTATTGATGAGGAAGTCTCTCAATATATCAAGTTGTTTGATCATGCATTGAAAGAAAAAAGGTCAACAACTTGCATGAGTAAGTACATGGCTCCTCTTTGTCAAGAAAATAGAAAATTGAGAAAACTCTTTAAAGGATATGATTGTGGCTATAATATCCTAAAATCAATCATTAAAGATCGTGAAGAAGATATCTGCATAAAAAGGTATGAATGTGACAATCTTCTCTGAAATCTCTATGTGTTGAAAGAAAGACTTGCAGATACTGAAGAAAGATTTGACTCTCAACAAAAATATTTTAATGACAAAGAACTCAGACTTCTTACTAAAGAAAAGTCATTGTAGACTGATCTTGCAGCTGCTCTTGATAAGGTAAAATCACTAGAAGAGAGTCTGAGAAGATTCAATACTAATCAATGAAATTGACTTCTATGATTGGACCATGTAAAGAACATCGTGATACACGTGGTCTGGGATATAAAGGAATATACACTCCAAAAACTAGTAAGATCAATTTCGTCAAAGCTATTGATAATTCTTCATGTGAGAAAATGTTTGCAGCCTGCAATGTGCCTAAGGAAGGGACGTCTCCCAAATTTACTCACAAGATAACAGTTAAGAATAATTCCTTCAACTTCTTTTACTGCGGAAATAAAGGACATCCTGAGCGAAAATATCATTTTCGGTTAAGAAATAAAAAACTTCACGACGTTATTATATGGGTATCTAAGAAAATGATTAAACATGTTTCTCATATTGTTAGAGTAAAAGGAATATTCAACAATCAAGAAAACTATCTTGACAAGTCATCTCTTATTCATGACTTTGGAATACAAAATATGAATCAAGGTAGAAGGAAGAACAACAAATTGGTAACAAACAACCCTGAAAGGATAAAAAGGAACATGAGAAAGAAAAAGAGTTCAAGTTCCATGGAAGATGAATCCAAGAATTCTGTCCCATATTTCCTCCACATAAATAATCGAGTCTCAGAACTTAAGACAAGTATAAACAGACTCAAATGGAGCGTCTCTAAAACATGGAAAGTGGCTAACTCAGATACTCCTAGTCCCTCTTCTAGTATAAGTTCTTCACATTTGTTGAATGACTCGTCTCTATATTGCTCTAAAGGAGGAGTCAAATATGATGAGCAAAGTGCTCATCCTAAAACACCATGACTGCTTCCTTAAGCATCCTTCTTTTGGGATAATAAGGATGCTTTGTGTTCTCAAGAAAGTTTTGCCTTGAGAAAGCTGTCGAAGGTGTATGTGTTGTTATCTCAAAAACTTATTTCGACCTTTTTCTTTCTTTCTCGAAGGTTGTTCTATTATTTTTGAAAGAAAATTCCTTGTTGAACTTTTCCTCCTCTCCTTGCTTGGTCCTTCACGTTTTGGTCATCCATAACTTCTTGTGTACGTTCACAAAGAACCGTATGGACATCCTTGTGCCTAGGGTTTTATATGAACCCCCTTATATATATGTCATTAATTGACACTTTATTCTATAAGGATAAAAAGATTCTACTGGATTCTTAGCACAATAGAGAGAAGCACAAAAGAGGTGATCATGGAGAAGAAGACTATTGAGTTTCATGAAGACCCTGTTTTCATAATATGTCATTAGGCTATTGATCATGAAAACAACCTACCAGTTCAGATGTCCTCACAATTGGTAGGAAACCTTCTTCGTGATTTTGAAGTTGTTCGTGAACAGGTTGGAATAGCAATAAGGAATCTTGAGTTTCTAAAGAACGAACTAAAGAAAACATCTGATGAACTTACTATTATTCAATCTTTAGTTGCAAATCAAGTTCTTAATGTCTAGTAAATATTCTATTATTTCTTTTGTGTTTAGAAGAATAACTAGTGTTTTGGAATAGACATTATTGTGAATACATATAGCTATATCCAATATTTTTCATCTTCTTGTTTTTAGATTTATTGGTTTAAATTCTAAACTTGTTTGGAAGATGATGGTTGCAGTATTAATCTTTATGGTTTTATATATTGCAATATTTTGATGGGATGTGTGTGTTTACGCCTGTGAACTTGATTGTCCCATATTTTGTCAAAAGTAAAGTTGTTGGTGAATTGATATGCAAATATTGATAAAAGGATGAATAGACTTTTGACAAACACAAAAGTTAAGCCTATATTGTCAATTATTGATGTAAGATAGGTTAAAATCTTTTATGATTCAAGGATTATGTCTATTTGTGTCATTGTGCAAATGGTGATGGAAACATAGAATGAATCCTTGTGAATTCCGCAGTAATTGAGCTTCCATGTTCTATATTTTATGTATTACTGTGAGACTCCGTATTGTGACTTATGTTGAGCATTAGACAACCAAAGTTGATTATTTTGTGATTAGCTTAGTTGTGTTCCGTAAGATACTTTACGTCGAGTATTTTGAACTAAATTAATCATCTAGCATGGTTAGTTAGCACTCCGTAAGTTTTTCTCATGTTGAGCATGATTGACTAGGATGATTATTTTTATGATTAACTTAGTCATTTCTCCATAGAATGATCTTATGTCAAGTGTGGCCAATTAAATTGATTACTCTTGTAATTAGTTTGGTTGAGTATGACAATTAGATTATTTGCGAGTTTTCTTGTGATTAATCTAATTGATTTATTAAGTCTCCATAAGTTTACTTGTGTTGAGCATATTTATTCAAATTAATCTTGGTTCGCTTTGGTTAATTTGATTGAATATTTCTTGTTGGATTACAAATTCATATTTGAATGTAATTTGTTGAGTCTAAAGAAATCCTTTTTTTTTTTGAATTTAAGGTCGCTCTTGTTGTTCCTTAAGGAATGACATATTATGGGGGAGAGTTCTTTTGAACTTGTGCTTAATTGCCAAATCTTTGTGGGGAGTGCGGATGTGGAATATTAGAGGGGTTATCTTGCGTCTTTATAAATTCCTTGATGAATGCATTTAGCTTCGGATTTATGATTGCATCTAAACAAGATGATACACATTTACCTTTGGTCATGAAATGTCTCTTACGGAAATTTCATTAGGATCCCGTTCTTGTACCTTTGCTAATTTTATTGACAAAAAGGGGGAGAATTAATATGTAGTTGTAGTTGCAGGAATTCCCACAACACACCCCTTGTAATATCTTGATAATAATTTCTTGATCTAAATTCATTTGATATGAAAATGATGATTAAAATACTAAAATTATAAATGGACACACATATTTTTACATGGTTCGATCAATTTGATCTACATCCATGATTCTTCACTATGATTGTTTAAATTTTTATTTGATTCACATTGATAATCTCCATCAATGGGTAGAGTTCTAGATCTAATTTTTGGGGAAGAATATGATAAAGAAAATACATTCTCTCTCTAAAAATCTCTCTCTGAAAAATATCTCTACTACTTACAAAATTGTCTCCCCTCCTTTCTCTCTCCTGCTCTCCTCTTTATATAGGTGTTTACATAGTGGATGACAGCTCACATACAGCTCATATTACCCTACATTTTAGGATACCTTACTACATTCTCGCAAGCTCTCTCCATAATTTCGCAGGCTCTCTCTCTCTCTCCCTATATTCTCGCAAGCTTTCTCTATAACTTCACAAAATTTTCACATCTTTCTTGTGTTGTATGCTGTCATTGTCCGTTATGTCATTCTTTGAATCATTCTGCGAAGCTCGCAGTGTGTTGTTGAAGAACTCGCAGAAATGTTGTTATAAATTTCGCAAGAGTATTGTTGTGGCGATATTCTGATCCTACATCTTGCCTCTTTTCCTTGAATATTGCTTGAAGAGCGATCTTTAAGGAAAAATCAGTTGTTGTAGTAGTCTCTGATCTTTGTTGATGAAGGAACGAGCGAAAGAATACTGGACTTGAAAACTACGTACTTTCCTATATTCTTTTGTGAAGTTCCGGAGCTTTGCGAAGTAAATAAGAAGTATAAACTCTTGAAGTATGCGAAGTATGAAGTATCCTTGAAGAAATATAAGAAGTACTCAATCCTAAAAATATAAGAAGTATTCGTCCTTGAATAAAAGTTATAAGTATTGCCTCTATTCATGCGAAATTATTATTTCATTTTTGGTGAGAATTCTTGTCCATTTTGGAAATAATTCTTGCCGAGAAGATAAAGAACATAAAATGTTTTCTTGGTAATCCATAGTTGCCTCTGTTCTTTATCTATGAAGGTAGAATCCTTAAGAAAATGTTGAATGAGCGAATTGTTTCTTTATTCTTATCTTGCCTCTGTCTCATGTTCTGTTTTCTTGTGATATTATAATCTCTTCAAGTTGCTTCAAATTTTGCGAAATTATTGAGCTGAATAACCACATTCTGCGAAATTTTGAATAATCTGCGAAATTATGAATAATCTGTGAATTTATGAATAACCCTGCGAAATTATGAATAGTGCTCCTGAAATAGTGTTGCGAATAGTGCCGCGAATAGTGCTCCTGAGAGATTCTGAATAGTATTCCTGAGAGATTCTAAATAGTACTCTTGAGAGATTCTGAATATTACTCTTGAGAGATTCTGAATATTTTATCTTGCCTCTCATTATCGTTCTCGCTATGAACAAAATTTAACTGCATTTCACGGAAATAATTAATGTTTGGAATTATTATGTTGGTCTTATTTTGCCTTCCTAGGTCTTATTTTGCCAATTTTTGTTTTTGCGAAAAAATCGCAGACGTCCTTACATTCACATGTAAAGACCCATTGATCTTTCCTTATCCTCATTTTGTCAATTTGTTGCGACAATATGACATGCCTAAGTTTTCTTACGAGAACAAAGCCCCATGACATTGCCGTCTTGTGATGAAATCGCAGGACGTCTTTACACTTTCATATAAAAACCCATTGATCTCATCTTATCTTTTTCTCATGGATTTTTGCCTCTGTATAATTGTTGCACAAATATGACAAGCCTAAATATTCTTGCGAATATAAAGTCTAATGACATTTGCGTCTTAAGACACTTATCAGCTCCCTAATGGAGGGTGCCGCCCTTATCTTCCCCCTGGTTTCCCCTTCAAGGAGGCATACATCGGCCATACAAGACTAGATGCTCCCATCCGGTTTTACCAACAACCAGTTGTTTTCACAGCCTCTTATCCTTTTTGCCTATATGGCTTATAGTTACGAGACTGCACCCTAAGTGGGGCTTTCTTTGGCCCGGGTGCATCATAGCCAAGACTTGCCAAGAATGGCCAGGGTAGGTTCATCCATCCCAGGCACTCTTTGCTCAACCGTGTACCTCGGCGCCTTGGTCATACTCTGCACCCCTTAGAAGACACCCTCGGTCGTCCAACTATTAATATATATATTTAGTTGGAAATCCAAGGTACCTCTCCTAGATAGGCTTTCACGGGCCCCAAATCTCCATGACTCAGGTTCCAGCAGCGGTATAACCTTAACCCTAAGCCATGCAAAGAGATACCCCCTTATATGACGCACTTTAGGTCTTACATTTTCCTCTTGTGAAATTTTATTCGCGAACTAGGGTGTACGCCATAAAGGTTCGTCCCATTCTTATGTCTATGCGAAATTTTATTCTCGCTTCTGCGAAATTTTCGCGTTTCTTTATTCTTTCATTTCTATCAATTCTTTCAATCATTCTTTGCGAAATAATCATTCTGTGATTTCTTCATTCTTTGTGAGATAATCATCAACTCTCTTCTTTGCGAAATAATCAAAGATCTTGCGAAGTAATGAAATACCAAATTCATGCCTCTGACCAACTAATTGTACTAGAAATTCGCAACTATACAATTTATGTGCAAACTTAATCCTTTATATTTTGTTTACTGTTGGGTGAACTTTATGGACTTGGATGAATTGGGCTTGTTGGTTACTTCACGCTGGTATTTGGGAAGAAGACATTTGCGAAGACATTTGCGAAGTAAACTTATATTTTGCTCTACATATGCGAATAAATGTAGTTTTTTATTTCTTCTCTTTCATATTTTGCTCTATCTTCGCACTGTTACGAAGCATTTTCACTGCATGTTCTATTTCTTCGAAGAATGTTCCTCCATTGTTATCTGACAAAACAAAATCATCTTCGCAGAAACGTTATTACTGTGTATTGTCCATTTGCATTTTCCTCTTCTTTCAATTTTGCTTCTATTGTTTCGGTAATTTCCATTGGAGAAAAATGTATTCATTCTTCTTTGTCGTTGATTAAAAGAATTAATAGTTGACCGTACATAGGTTGTGTTACTAATGTGGTTGGATTATTCATCACCTTTTCTCCAGTAATGCTTTGTGAACCTCTATGATGATCTTGTTTGCTTTGATGATTGGATGTGCTCAAATACTCCCTTTTGGCGTTGTTAGTAGGGATGGTTGTCGATGGCTCACAACTTTCTTAGATCTACTCCTTTATACTTTGTACATGATTTGTTATTTCCCATATAATCTAGTCTTGGTTTGAATAGTAACGCCAGCTTGCCCTTTTTGTTAATTAAAATTGTACGCAGGTTCATTCCCTGTTTCTAGCGCCATTATGTAGTTGCAGGAATTCCTACACTACACCCCTCACAAGAATTCATAATAATCAACACATATTTGAAGATTAAGAACAACACTTTTATTGATTAATTCTCAGAAATGTTACAGGAAATGGAGGAAATCAAGAATACAACCGCTCACAAGGACTTTCTCTCTCCTCAAAACTTTCTCAACACTCAAAAATTGATCTCTCCTTTCTGGGTCTATTATTTCTCTTTATATATGGTATTCTACTATTAACTTGAATTTGCTGATGATGCCCAAATAAATATTTGAAGCACGTCCTTCTGCCATACACTTACTTCCTAGTCTATACATTCGCAGGAGAGCTTTGTATCTTCTGTGAAGAAAAATAATTTGCGAAGAAAAAATACTAAGCCAAAATTTCTGCGAAGACATTCGCATGAAAGTATCCAACAATAACACAAATCCCTCACTAGGAAAAAATACGAAGTCGAAATGTCTGCGAAGAGAGTTTGCGAAGACATCCCAAAATCTTTCTTTCATTCATTTGATATTTTTTATCATCAAATTTCTTGAATAAAAAAAAAGGTTCGCTTGGTCTTTGTTTTGGTTTGCTATAGTTGAATGCCTCTGGACGAAGTACTTGTTCTCAACATTAAAATCTGCTTCGTCAGCACTTCAAATTTACCATTCCAATATCATTTAGGTACCTGTGGCTCATGACGCAAGTAAACAATTAATTGTAAAAGTTAGTGCATTGTTGCACATGAGAAAATCAGAATTCAATTTTAACTATTATAATTTAAGAGATGAGAGAGTTAAGGAAATTCCGTTTTAATGTGTTGTCTGTGGTATGAACTACTATGATCATAGGCCAAAGTGTATAACTACTGCGAGATAAATGAACTGACGAAGCAACAAATTTTCTTCCTTCTCCGCCATTGACAATTCATGCATTTCCATTATCTATTGTTCTTTGCTTTGCCCAGGAATATTCAGTTCTTTTCCTTCCAGTTCGTTTATTCCGCGAATACATCATCGCCTTGTTTCTCCGTTGCTTCATTATTTTTGAAGTGAACTTTCCTTTGTGCTATCATTTTCCATTGCATCGTCATCGATTTTATATCTTTCCTTATTAGAGAAATTTCGCTGTTAAGGAGAATCTGCATAAATCCCTTGTTGTTAGGACGTGGGTCTATCTTTGTTGAATGCTGACAGTGCAACCTTGAATTTATGAGTTTTTGGTGATTTTTTCTCGAAATCATTACAGCTGCTTCATCGTTATGGAATGATGAACGTTTTGGGCTGTTGACATATTTGAATCTTTGATTTTGTTCAAATATCGCAGATAGATAGCTTGAAGAAGCTTTGATATTTTCCTGCTCTTCGCATATCAAGTTTTAATATTTGCCCGGTGTCTTATTTCTTTATCTGCTGCTCATGTATATCCATGTCCAAATCCATAAGAGATCTTTAATAACTTGTGATGCACGTACCTCATGAATCCATTACTCTTCCTTCACTCGTCCATCACAGGAAATATCAGTTTACCTCAAATTTCCATCTATCTTTTATCTTTTTCGCGTGAAGCTTCACCTTTTCGCCTGTACCCTCATGAGAAAACTGTCGATACCGCTGTACTTGACTTATTTCTTCTTTTCATTGTTTTTCCACGAGTTGGTATCATCTTGGTAATCCATAAACTCCTCTAACTGCTCCCATTATAGATACGACACCCTATATTTTCGCCAATAATCTCGCGGGGGGAATGTTCAATCATGCATCGTTTTTGGAAGTGATTGTTGACGAGAACTTTAGTTGATTTTCCTTTCGTCAATTTTCTTCATATCTGTCTGCTAATGTAGGTTCAGTTGATTTTATCTTTGCTGATTCTTCCCTGAGCTTCATTTAATGTTCTTCAATATTCCATGTACGTCTTTAAGTTGGTGTTTGGCTGATAGTCCCTTGTGTACATTTTGCTTTCATCTTTTTCCTTTTTTTTTTTCGGTTCATTCATTCTAGAAAGCTTCTGTGAACTATGTCGTGTAATAATCTTTAAGTTTTGTCTGGCTATAATTTTGTCATTTGTTGATGATGTTTTGGCGATGGTCGCAAAATTAATTTTCGCTGGAACTTCTCTGGTCTGCCTTTTTCTTTGTCTGCTAACTTCTTTTCCTATGAGACTATTGACCTGATGTCTTTTTATTCTTTGCGCAAAGTTAGTTTGCACACCGCACCCTGTGATTGAACCAAATCTCCAATTATTATTCTCTTTGCATGACAGATATCTTCCCATTAATCTTCATGGACATCTTTACACATGTGCATTTTCTTCACGTTGGTATTTATGCACCTGCTTATAATTTCCATTATATCTCGCTGCAACCAAACAAATTAATATGAAATTTCAGGACATGATTTGCTGTAACAATCAACCAAACTATTTTCACGATGTAGACTTGTCTTCGCCGATTTTCCACTAGTTTTTTTGTTGCTATGACGTGAATCTGCGAAGCTAACAAGTAGAAGAAAAATATCATGAGCTGCGAATTTATTTCCCTTCATCTTCGCGAATGCTGCGAAATTTTATTACTGGAGTTTTTGAATTCTGCGAAATTTTATTCTCTGCTTGAATTTCCTTTTCTTCCGTGAATACATTGCCTTGCTGCTACTGCTCTTGCCCCCTTTTAATTTGAAGTAGGATTAATTTCCCTGTGACAACATTTCTGCGAGACTTAATTTCTTCACAAGAGTCCATTAATTTGCATATTCTTGTAGTGTGAGACTTAATTTACATATTGCCTCCCTTTTTCTCTACCTATTGCTTCTTTCTTTCACGAAGTAGTTTGTCTTCATAAGATATTATCTTCGTCGTTTGCTAGATGACGAATCAAACTTGAGCTACAACATTGTTGTTTCATCATCTGTTGATGGTATTTGAAATATTCCTCCTTTGAAAGTTTAGGTACCTGAGAAATATTATCTCCTCTTCGCGTCCGTTTTCTTTGCTTGCCATACTATTTCATCTATACTTCTTGCGAGAGCTCATCGACATTCCGTTGTTTGATATTATATTCTTCTTTTTCTTTGCACCTATCTGCTATATTTCTTCATCGTACTGGTTGCTCGAAATGATCTTTTGTGTCTGTTTTCTTCCTTGCTGGTTCCTTACATGCGATACTTCAAGCACGATAAGCAATACTCATTGAACTTTTATTGAGCTTAAAATGAATTTTAGTTGCTTGTTGTTTGGTTCACTGAGAAACTGTTACTCATTGATGACGATGCCTGCTTGGACATTGGTTTCTTCGTGAATCATCATGGGTTCACCACTGATGATGACAAGGTGGTTGTATGGTTGATCCTCTTTCTCGCTTTGGTTGTGTTGCTCGTAGCTTCATTGATTACTTTACTGGAGTTGGTGACGAAACTTGTTGCGAATAGAAGAACCTGCGATTTATTTCGTCCATTTCTTAGCGCTGTGAATTTGTGTAAGCTATCTCTTCGATGATTGCTTCTCTTCTTGGCTGGTTTCTATTTTTCACTGGATTTGATACGTAGCATGTCTTTGCTTGTTTTCTCCCTTAAGTTCTGAGATGCTTTTATTTTCCTTGTAATTTCTCTTTTGGACCTGTGTTTGGGAAGATATTCGATCCCACCGTTCTTAATTTTACATCCTTGATAAATTGAACATCCACTGAGAATATGATTTGAACCTCCATTGAGAATATAACTTCTCAATATTTTGCAGATCTAGAAAGTTGTACACAGTTAATGACTTCATCGAAATTTCTTCAAATCTGATCCTGCTTCCCAACATTTCTTCTTCTCTTTCTCTTGTATACATTTCTCTTAAATTGTGTTGGCTGTTCTACATCGTTCTTTTCTCCTCGTTCTTTGGATTTTCTTCAATCCAACAAGCAGGTCCCTGTTTATAACGCCAAAATGTAGTTGCAGGAATTCCCACAACACACCCCTTGTAATATCTTGATAATAATTTCTTGATCTAAATTCATTTGATATGAAAATAATGATTAAAATACTAAAATTATAAATGGACACACAGATTTTTACATGGTTCGGTCAATTTGATCTACATCCTTGATTCTTCACTATGATTGTTTAAATTTACATTTGATTTACATTGATAATCTCCATTAATGGGTAGAGTTCTAGATCTAATTTTTGGGGAAGAAGATGATAAAAAAAATACATTCTCTCTCTAAAAATCTCTCTCTCTGAAAAATATCTCTACTACTTACAAAATTATCTCCCCTCCTTTCTCTCTCCTGCTCTCCTCTTTATATAGGTGTTTACATAGTGGATGACATCTCACATACAACTCATATTACCCTATATTTTAGGATCCCTTACTACATTCTCGCAAGCTCTCTCCATAATTTCGCAGGATCTCTCTCTCTCTCGCTATATTCTCGCAAGCTTTATCTATCACTTCACAAAATTTTCATATCTTTCTTGGGTTTTATGATGTCGTTGTCCGTTTTGTCTTTGAATCATTCTACGATGTTCGCAGTGTGTTGTTGAAGAACTCGCAGAAATATTGTTATAAATTTCGCAAGAGTATTGATGTGGCGATATTCTGATCCTACAGTAGTTCACACTACAAATACATATGGTTTTCAGATCATTATGTAAGGGGGAGTGGTTTCCATGTGAGATGGAGTATTGACTAAGGGGGAGTAAAGTATCACCATAGTATTGTTGTTGAAGTTGTGATGCAATTGGACTTTGACGCTGTGTAATAATACTATGACACTGTATAACAATGATTGAGAATCGATGATTTTCTCATTGTTATAGCTACGGATTTTCAACAACGATGATGCTAAACTTACAACCTTTGGGATCATTGGATTACTTGGAAGTGACGAAGATTTCGAGTATTGTTGAAGATTAGACATGTGGAATAGGAGCTACAAAGTTTATTTATATATTTTTTGTATTCCATATGTATTAATAGTTTTGCCACTAAAATTAACAAATGGGGAGATTATTAGAGCATTGCTCGGTCGAACTCGCATACATTGATATCTCAAGCATGTTTGTCAATGTTAGTGATCAAAACTATAAAGTCTTGATTTATAGTCTACTATAACTAAGGTCTCAGACTAGGATAGAAAGTGTAGTTGAGCTCAAGAACTCCATGGAAATCATCATACAAGACAAATGACTACTCAAGGAACCAGTGGATCTTCATCGACTAAAAGGTATGTGGAGACTTGAACTTATCTATCACTCAAAATTCTATCTACTCTATCTCCTATCTTGAGATAAAAGTTGTGTTACTATATAGACTAAGAATATACACATGTGACATTTCGAGCTAAGTATATCTCGCTTATCTATTTCTCAAAATGTGTGTTGGTAAAGCTATCGCTTTAGCCAAGTTTATATTTGCCTAGTGACGAAAGTCATGTTATGTTTCAATCACTTTGGAAATTGCTCTAACGAAAACTAGCTTGCGAATAACAACTATATGATGTCCTCTGAGAATGTTCAATGATTGAAATGAGAGTTTAGACAATAAAACCATAGGGGGATATAAACATTGTTGTGGTAACACATATATGTATAAGTCCTTAACACTTGAACCGAAGTTTGCGAACTTTGTTGATCAAGAGGAACCGGAACGTGAGCAACAACTCAGCCCACGAACCCAGTCCGCGAACTCATAGGTTTATTCATGGGAGATGAATTTATCTATCTTGTAGACTTTTCTGTGTGAGACAAATTTGTTTGCTAAAGTCTCCGACTTTGGGTCGTAGAAACTCTTGGTTGTGGGTGAGATCAGCTAAGGGAATGAAGTGCACAGTATCCTGCTGGGATCAGAGGCGTAGGCGCATAACTTTACCTTGGATTAGTGTGAGATTGATTGGGGTTCAACTAAAGTCCAGACCGAAGTTAATTTGGAGTAGGCTAGTGTCTGTAGCGGCTTAATACAGTGTATGTTTAATCTGGACTAGGTCCCGGGGTTTTTCTGTATTTGTGGTTTCCTCGTTAACAAAATTCTGGTGTCTGTGTTATTTGTTTTCTGCATTATATTTGGTTATATAATTGAAATAATAGAGGTTGTGCGTTGTTCAATCAATTAGAATATCCGACCTTATTAGTTGTTTATTTAAATTGATTGACACTTGGATATTGGTCTTTGGTACCATCCAAGTTATCTCTCTTTGTTAGAGCATTGCTCGGTCGACCTCGCATGCGTTGTTATCTCAAGAAAGTTTGTCAATCTTAGTGATCAAAACTATAAAGTCTTGATTTCTAGTCTACTATAACTAAGGTCTCTGACTAGGATAGAAAGTGTAGTTTAGCTCAAGAACTCCATGGAGATCATCATACAAGACGAAGGACTACTCAAGGAACCAGTGGATCTTCATCGACTAAAAGGTATGTGGAGACTTGAACTTATCTATCACTCAAAAGTCTATCTACTCTATCTCCTATCTTGAGACAAAAGTCTGTTTACTATATAGACTAAGAATATGCACATGTGACATTTCGAGCTGAGTGTATCTCGCTTATCTATATCTCGAAATGGGTGTTGGTAAAGCTTTCGATTGATCCAAGTTCATCTTTGCTTAGTGACAAAAGTCATGTTATTTTTCAATCACTTTGGAAATCTCTCTGACGAAAAATAGTTTGTGAATAACAACTATATAAAGCCCTCTGAGAATGTTTCAATGATTGAAATGAGAGTTTAGACTATATAACCATTGTGGGATATAAACATTATTTTGGAAACACATATATGTATAAGTCCTTAACACTTGAACCGAAGCTTGCGAACTTTGTTGATCAAGAGGAACCGGAACGTGAGAAACAACTCAGTCCGCGAACCCAGTCCGCGAACTGGCGTAAGTTATCGAACCCGAGAATATATGCTGAAGTTGAAGCTCAGGTGCAGTCCGCGAACCCAATCCTCGAACTGACGGCAATTCTCATCCCGAGAAATTCTGCTGGAGTTTATTAACTTCAACCGGTTAGCTTGAGTCAGCGAACTCAGTCCGCGAACTCAAGAGGTTATGTCTGAAAACGGTGTTCGTGAACTTATCTTAAATTACTAAGGAATGCTTTAGCAAATAGTGGATTTATAGTTCATGAAATGATTCGAGTGAATCAAATTGTTTTTGATTCAATTGTGTCTCTTGTAATACTTGGGATCTCATAGCAATTGAACAACTCTCTAACTAGTTCATTTGAGTCATTTGGACTATTTATGGTAAAGAAGAATATGGTTGATATGAAATTTATCATTTGGATAACCATTTGGTTGACTAATATTGAACTAACCATTGTACACGTTTAGGTACGGTTACACGAACTAAAAACATCAAGTACATGTATGTATGGCAAGCTAAGTTTTCGATCTAACGGTTGAGAGATATTAGCTTGTATCTAATCAGGTTTTCATCTAACGGTGAGTATTGAATGCTTTGTTAGCAAGCTAACATTGATTGCAAACCCTGATTTGAAAGACTATATAAGGGAGAACTCTAGCAACTGGGAAACCTAATCCCCACACATTCTGCATGATACTAGTTTGATAAAGCTAGAGTCGTTTCTCCTTAAACCCTTGGTTTTCTTCTTCTAAAACCAGGTTAAAAACTTAAAGACTTCATTGGGATTGTGAAGCCAGATCGATACTACTTTTCTTATAGTTGTGTGATCTGATCTTGCTGTTTCTATCGTACGAGTACAATTGTAATAATTGGCTTGAGATTTCTATATCCGATAGGCAAGATAAAAGTAGTCACAAACATCTTCGTCTCATTGTTTGTGATTCCTCAATAATCTTCTTCGCTGCGTCGATTAAGTTTATTCTGAGGTGATTGATGAAACTGAGTTGTTCTTTGGGAATATAAGTATGGTTTTATCGATTAGTTCCTGTTCACCTTGATTTTTCAAAAGACGGAACAAAACTTGTAGGTTTATTCGTGGGAGACGAATTTATCTATTACCTGTAGACTTTTCTGTGTGAGACAGATTTGTTTATTAAAGTATTCGACTTTGGGTCATAACAACTCTTGGTTGTGGGTGAAATCAGCTAAGGGAATAAAGTGCGCAGTATCCTGCTGGGATCAGAGGCGTAGGAGCATAACTATACCTTGGATCAGTGTGAGATTGGTTAGGGTTCCACTACAGTCCAGACCGAAGTTAATTTGGAGTAGGCTAGTGTATGTAGCGGCTTAATACAGTGTTTGTTTAATATGGACTATGTCCCGGGGTTTTTGTGCATTTGCGGTTTCCTCGTTGAAAAAATTCTGGTGTCTGTGTTATTTGTATTCCGCATTATATTTTGTTATATAATTGAAATAATACAGGTTGTGCGTTGTTCAATCGATTAGAATATCCGACCTTATTGGTTGTTGATTTAAATCGATTGACACTTGGATATTGGTATTTGGTACCATCTAATTTATCCTTCTTTGATTAGACTCGCGAATCATATTTGCTTGAGTAAACTTAATTGATAGATTGAGATAATAACTCCTTGAGTATTTTCTATTGATTGAGTCTAACTGTCTAGTTGATTCTCTAGAAAACAACTCGGAGTTGTCCATACAGATTGCTAATCGAAATATTTGGTAAGGTTGTTAGACCCCTCGCTTTTTCAATTGGTATCAGAGCAGGAAAACACGTTAAAGACCTCACAAGTCTGTGTTTGTAGCGATATGACTCTATGGAAAAGAGTAGTATCTTTGATAAACACATCACCAGAAATAAAAACTCGGTCTCGTCTAATTCTATCAAAGAGAAAGATTCTTCTATCTTGAATATAGATGAATCTTGTGTTCAAACTAGACAGACGGGTTGTGACATGTGTTATCCCGATTATCCTTAAAAGGAGTCCATTTCTCGAAGCAAATGAGAACAGCTGTAGAGGGTAATTTGATTCTAAATCTTGTTAGAATCCAAGATGATAGATGCAATCGGTTGAAACAACATGTCAATGTTCTTCTTGGTATGATAAGAGACTGCAAGTCCAAAGAAAATACTGAAGATCATTCTTCGTGTATGACTCTTAGGGCAAACCTTAAAAAGTAAGCTTTGGAAATAGAACATCTCTTGAGTAAACTCTCTATTCAAGAATGCTCTAAGAAGTCCAACATACCAATTACTTCAGCTATGACTAAAAATGCTCCAGCATCATAAGTAAAAATGGAGTCCCTTCCTATTGAGAAAGATATGTTAGTTTCCTCTGCTCAAGGAAAAACATACACCATTTGGAAGGAAGGAAGGAATCTCATGACGAGAATGTTAAGACTAAACTGAATAATCACGTTTGTGATCATAAAGTATGTCACTTTTGCGTATCAAAAGGTTCTACTAAACAAAAGGGAAACTCTAAGTTGAATAAAAATTCTCTTGTTCAACCTCAACGCACCTTAGACTTAATCCTCAAAGGTGTAACTGATATTCGTATGTCGAAACCTATTGGTTTTCATATGAACCCTGTGTATGCTACTAGGAAGGTCAGCTCAATGAGTTCCTCAAATATCAGGAGGCAAAAAAAAGTCTTGATAAGAATCGTCTAAGTAAAGATCAAGTGGTTTTCTCTGAAAATAATGCTTCCCTTGATTTAAAGAGAATCCCAGAAGAAAGGAGAAAAATTGATGATACGAGAAACAACCTGATAAAGATGATTCAATGGTATAAAGAAATTGTTTACAGGTTTTCATCCTCCTCAAGTCAAGACTCCTCTGGTAAGAATCCAAACTACATCTCATGTTTTGATGATAGTAAGTTTTATGATAATTTCTCAAAACAAAAGGAGTTTCTCTCAAAATTCATAAGGAAAAAGAGACTCGATCATAGACACAGTTCCTTAGATGGGCTCAAATCTCATACTTGTGCTAATTAATCACAAGAATAAGAATTTTTTCATAAAAACCTCGTTGAGCAAAATGTGTAAAAATCAGGTGTACTTTGGAAAATTGCATTTTGCATAGTTAAGCTCTACTCTTATCATTTATAGCTAAACTAGTGCCCACAAACAATATTGCCTAAAAGTATTGGTCTTGTTTTAGTGTTATTCCTTTTTATAGGGTATACTGTGTTCGGATGAGTACACGAGTTGACATCTCGAGTTTACACTTTGAAAACCCTAAAGGTCCTCCCTTCAAACAAAACCTTTAAATATCGACCTATTGAGTTACTTAAGTTCACGTACGCCTACTCTAGGTCATATCTAGGCTATCAAGAATGTCCTCTTCTTCATCTCTCTATGGTGTTTTTGCTAAGGGATTTCTTAAGAAAGGTTTTAGTGTATAATTGAAAGGAAGGAAGAAAAGAACTCTTGTAGAAGATGGTGCACCCAATGCCTCATGCTTTTATGCCTACTCACATCAAGATGTTGAGAGTGAGGATATCGTGTCTGCTGAAGTGGTTCATGACTTTCTAAAGTACATCGAGAAAGATAAACTGCAACTTGTTGATACAATAAGAGATCTTGGTGTGGTTATAAGTGAGTTGAAAAAGGTTACTGCTGACCTTGGTCTCATGAAGACACATGTTAAAGAACTTCTCAAAAAGGATATCTTCTTGGAATAAGCAGTTGATGTGAATCACAAGCTCAAAGATGTTGAAACCCATGAAACTGTCAACCGTGAACTTTAGTTTATGATCGGGTTCTACTTATATGATTGGGCTTAGCATGTCTAGTAAATCTTCTATGTTTTCTGTTTTATTTAGAAGAATAACTAGTGTTTTGGAATAGCCATGATTGTGATTACACATAGCTATATCCAATGATTTCATCTTCTTGTTTTAGATTTATTGATTTTAATTCTAAACTGGTTGGAAGATGATGGTTGCAGTATTAATCTTTTTGGTTTTATATATTGCAATATTTTTGATGGGATATGTGTGTTTACGTCCGTGAACTTGATTGTCCCATATTTGTCAAAAGTAAAGTCGTTCACATATTGGTATGCAAATATTGATAAAGGAATGAATGGACTTTTAGCAAAACACAAAAGTTAAGCCTATATTGTCAATTGTTGGTGTAAAATAGGTTAAAATCTTTTGTGATTCAAGGATAAAGTCTATTATGTCACCTTGTGGTGAAAAAAAAATAGAATAGGTCCTTGTTTTGTAATCCACGGTATAGAGCTTAATTTTTCCATATTATAATGTATTACCGTGAAGGTTCCATCTTGTATCTTACGTTGAGCACGATACAACTAAGTCGATTTCTTATTGGCATGGTTGGTTGTTCCATAAATATGCAAAATGTTGAGCATTAAGAACTAAATTAATCAACTTGTGTGGTTATTTAGTTTGTATTCCATGAGTTTTCTCATGTTGAGTACATGTACGGTTAAGGTTGTCATTTCCTATGATAATCTTAGTCGGGGTTCCATAATCTCTTATGATGAGCCCAAATGAACTAAATCAATCATCTTGTGTGATTATTTAGTTAGCACTCCATAGATTTTTCTCATGTCGAGTGTGGTCAATTGAATTGATCACTTTGTGATTAGTTTTATTGTGCAATCCGGTTAGAGTATTTATGGGTTCTCTTGTGAATAATCTAATCGATGAATTAAGTCTCCATAAGTTTACTTGTGTTGAGCATATTTAGTCAAAATAATCTTGGTTCGCTTTGGTTAATATGATTGAATATTTTGGATTCCAAATTCATACTTGTATGCAATTTGTTGAGTCTAAAGAAATCCTTCTTTTCTCTTGATATTAAGGTCGCTCTTGTTGTTCCTTTGGGAATGACATATTATGGGGGAGAATTAATTATAGTTCATACTACAAATATATATGGTTTTCGGTTCATTATGTAAATGGGAGTGGTTTCCATGTGAGATGGAGTATTGCCTAAGGGGGAGTGAATTATCACCATAGTATTGTTGTTGAAGTTGTGATACAATTGGACTTTGACGCTGTGTAATAATACTATGACACTGTATAACAATGATTGAGAACCAATGCTTTTCTCATTGTTATAACTACGTATTTTCAACAACGATGATGCTAAACTTACAACCTTTGGGATCATTAGACTACTTGGAAGTGACGAAGATTTCGAGTATTGTTGAAGATTAGACATGTGGAATAGGAGCTACAAAGTTTATTTATATATTTTTTTGTATTTCATATGTATTAATAGTTTTGCCACTAAAATTGACAAAGGGGGAGATTGTTAGAGCATTGCTCAGTCGAACTCGCATGCGTTGCTATCTCAAGCATGTTTGTCAATGTTAGTGATCAAAACTATAAAGTCTTGATTTCTAGTCTACTATAGCTAAGGTCTTGGACTAGGATAAAAAGTGTAGTTGAGCTCAAGAACTCCATGGCGATCATCATACAAGACGAATGACAACTCAAGGAACCAGTGGATCTTCATCGACTAAAAGGTATGTGGAGACTTGAACTTATCTATCACTCAAAATTATATCTAATCTATCTCCTATCTTGAGACAAAAGTCGTTTTACTATATAGACTAAGAATATGCACATGTGATATTTCGAGCTGAGTATATCTCACTTATCTATTTCTCGAAATGGGTGTTGGTAAAGCTTGCGCTTTAGCCAAGTTCATTTTTGCCTAGTGAAGAAAGTCATGTTATGTTTCAATCACTTTGGAAATCGCTCTGACGAAAAATAGTTTGTGAATAACAACTATATAACGCCCTCTGAGAATGTTTCAATGATTGAAATGAGAGTTTAGAACATATAACCATTATGGGATATAAACATTATTGTAGCAACACATATATTTATAAGTCCTTAACACTTGAACCGAAGTTTGAGAACTTTGCTGATCAAGTGGAACCGGAACGCGAGCAGCAACTCAGTCCATGAACTGGCGTAAGTTCTCGAACCCGAGAATATCTGCTGAAGTTGAAGCTCAGGTGCAGTCCGCGAAATGACAGAAGTTCTCATCCCGAGAAATTCTGCTGGAGTTTATTAACTTCAACCGGTTAGCTTGAGTCAGCGAACTCGAGAGGTTATGTCTGAAAACGGTGTTCGTGAACTTATCTTAAATTACTAAGGAATGCTTTTACAAACCGTGGCTTTATATTTCATGAAATGATTCGAGTGAATCACATCGTTTTTGATTCAATTGTGTCTCTTGTGATACTTGGGATCTCATAGCAATTGAACAACTCTCAAACTAGTTCATTTGGACTAGTTATGGTAAAGAAGAATATGGTTGATATGAAAGTTATCATTTGGCTAACCATTTGGTTGACTAATATTGAACCAACCATTGTACACGTTTGGGTACGGTTACACAAACTCAAAACGTCAAGTACATGTGTGTATGGCAAGCTAAGTTTTCGATCTAACATTTGAGATATATTAGCTTGTATCTAATCCGGTTTTTATCTAACGGTGAATATTGAATGCTTTTTTAGAAAGCTAACATTGATTGCAAACCCTGATTTGAAAGACTATATAAGGGAGAACTCTAGCAACTGGGAAACCTAATCCCCACACATTCTGTGTGATACTAGTTTGCTAAAGCTAGAGTTGATTCTCCTTTAACCTTTGGTTTTCTTCTTCTAAAACCTGGTTAATGACTTAAAGACCTCATTGGGATTGTAAAGCCAGACCGATACTACTTATCTTGTAGTTGTGGGATCTGATCTTGCTGTTTCTATCGTACGAGTACAATTGTAATAATTGTCTTGAGATTTCTATCTCCGATAGGCAAGATAAAAGTAGTCAGAAACACCTTCGTCTCATTGCTTGCGATTCCTCAATAATATTCTTCGCCGCGTCGATTAAGTTTATTGTGAGGTGATTGATGAAACTGAGCTGTTCTTCGGGAATATAAGTCTGGTTTTATCGATTGGTTCCTGTTCACCTTGATTTATCAAAATACGGAACAAAACTTGTAGGTTTATTCGTGGGAGATGAATTTATCTATTACCTGTAGACTTTTCTGTGTGAGACAGATTTGTTTATTAAAAGTCTTCGACTTTGGGTCGTAGCAACTCTTGGTTATGGGTGAGATCATATAAGGGAATCATGTGCGTAGTATCCTGCTGGGATCAGAGGCGTATGAGCATAACTGTACCTTGTATCAGTGTGAGATTGGTTGGGGTTCAACTATAGTCCAGACCGAAGTTAATTTGGAGTAGGCTAGTGTCTGTAGCGGTTTAATACAATGTATGTTTAATATGGACTAGGTCCCTGGGGTTTTCTGCATTTGCGGTTTCCTTGTTAACAAAATTCGGGTGTCTGTGTTATTTCTATTATGTATTATATTTTGTTATATAATTGAAATAATACAGGTTGTGCGTTGTTCAATCGATTAGAATATCCGACCTTATTGGTTGTTGATTTAAATCGATTGACACTTGGATATTGGTCTTTGGTACCATCCAAGTTATCTCTCTTTTATTAGACTCGCGAATCATATTTGCTTGAGTAAATCAAATTGAGAGATTGAGATAATAACTCCTTGAGTATTTTCTATTGATTGAGTCTAACTGTCTAGTTGATTCTCTAGAAAACAACTCGGAGTTGTCCATACCGATTGATAATCGAAATATTGGGTGAGGTTGTTATACCCACGCTTTTTCACTCTTTGATTAGACTCGCGAATCACATTTGCTTGAGTAAATCAAATTGAGATATTTAGATAATAACCCCTTGAGTATTTTCTATTGATTGAGTCTAGTTGATTCTCTAGAAAACAACTCGGAGTTGTCCATACAGATTGCTAATCGAAATATTGGGTGAGGTTGTTAGACCCCCGTTTTTTCACAGTTGCTTAATGAAAGCGTTGTTTTAATGATATAATGAGCCAACTCTATTCAGTTAAGAAAAAAAAAACACACACACACAAAATTTAACCAGCCAAATATCAAGTTTGAGTAGATACAAACTAAAACAAAAAAAAATATCAATCTTGAACCCTAGAATTTTTTTGATAAATTTTTTCGAAAATTTTATCTCATAAGCAAATCAAGATGAAATTAATGTAGATCTAAACTCTGACCATGAATCAGAAAGGAAAGACAAGATGAAATCGAACCTATTAGGTTACCTATATAGAAAATTTTATTTTTCTGAAATTTCAATTCAAGCTGGATATTTAACTAAAACTATAAGAAGAGATTATACCCATCTTTCGATTCATTTTTTGTCAACGAATCTTAGTTTTATGTTATTGATGATCTTCATCGAATCTCCTTTATCGATTCAAAACATATCTTAAGGAATTTTTGTTGTTCATGGATCTCGTTAAAGATGAAGAGGAAGCAAAACCTGATAAAGTTATGATTCACCCATCTAGAGTGATTAAGTTGTGAGAAGAAGAAAATTAAAAACCTTAGGAGTACGAGTAGTGGGGGGAGGGGGAGGAGGGAGTTGTTTCTGGAGTAGAGAGATTGGGATAGATTGATAAAATCTAGGGTTTTAAAGTGTTACCTTGCACACGGTTGGTTCGCACACCGGCAATTCAGGTGTTACCTTGCACATGGTTGGGAAGCACATGTGGTATGGCCAACCATTGCGAATCGCAACACGGCTCAAAAATTCCTAACTGTTGCCTGCAGTTGCTAATTTTGCAACTGCAAAAAGCTGTTGCGAATTTTTGAGCAGTTGCAAAATCAGTTGCGAATTCGCAACTGCGTAAGAGTAGTTGCAAAATTTTGTTGCTAATCCTGAAAAATGGTGTAGTGCAAGTATGGTAAGTATAGGGTGAATAACTTCAAGATACTTATGTTAGAGGAAACATTTGGAGGTACAAAAAAGAAACAAGAACAAAGAAACCTGGATGCCGCATAAATTCTCATACATCCGCTGCATATTTGTTATATGTCTTGGGCATTAAGATCTTTCCTGAGTGGAATCCCGGTAATGCAAACTTCATACAGTTGTTGGATCCTTTGATGGATGCCATAAAGTACTGGTGGGGTACTGCAGCTATTGCACATTTGTTGGTACAGAGGCGAAACGCCAGCAAGGTGCCAACCAACCAATTTTTTGGGAACTTCACACTCCTCCACGTAATTTAATTAGAATTGTTATCGTCGTTTTTGTTGTTTTTAAATCTTTCAATTATGTTGATTCTTATAAATGATGATTGCCTGTTTTGGCATAGGTTTAAGCGTACGAGCACTTTCCAACATTGTTCGTGGACAAGGTTTAGGCGTACGAGCAATTGCAAGTGAAGACAACATCAGCAAGTGGACCTTGATCTAAGAGTTTAACTACTGGGATCAACCTAAATTCACAAAGCTTAAAGCATCTGACTTGGTTACACCTTGAGTGATCTACAACTTGGTGATACGGACGAATAAAATATGGTAGTCGAGATCTTTTGTATCCAATGATAAAAGGATTTTTGGGGATAACTAGTTGTTATTCAATAGTTGGTGATGAATGGTTCTGACGAAAGATAGATGAATATACTAATTCAGTTAACGTTTGGTAACTGCGAAGGATTCCTTGATCATCTCTTTCTTTTCTTATTATCTTTTTATTGTTTTTTAGTTATCTTACAACCAATCCCCTCTTAGTTATTTTCTTTATTTTGCTGATCCAAATAACCTATCAATTACATAGCTCTTTGTGGGAACGATCCTTACTCTGTTATATTACTAGTTAATTAGTGGAAAATATCTAGAGTAATTTGTTGCACTTACGACACGCATCAAAATACAACTTGATTTGAATATTAAAAAAAAAAAACAATATTGAATCAAATTTTGAGAAAATTTAATATATGTATGATTTTTTTTTTCCTAGTAGCATTACTATTTTATATCTTATTTGGGATGCTTAAGGGGAACACATGAAATGTACTCCCTCCGTCCCACTATTAAGTGACCTAGTTTAAGTTTGCACAATTTTAAGGCAAGCAAAGAAAACAATACTTTTAAGCATTTTTTTACAATTATACCCTTATGGATTATAACTAGTGAAATTTAGAAATGATTTATCACTCAAACTACTCCACGGATGTTCGCAAACTTCATACCATTGAAAAGCATTTTAAAACACCTACGTAACGAATATAAACATGTCTATCAAATTATGCATATTTCTTATATTTTTTATAATTAACTAAAAGGATAATTTTAGAAATATCTCATTGTTTAATGATATAGGTCACTTATTAGTGGGACAAAATCTAAAATCAAATAGGTCACTTAATAGTGGGACGGAGGGAGTATTATTTTATGATTTTATCGAATTTATTATTTTAGCACTAAGGGCCTGAGTCTGGACCAGGAAATTTTATTAATTTAATGAGAACATTTTATAATTGAGTATTATTTTAAAGAAGTTATATTGTAAAAGGAACAAGCAAAACCATTGAAATTTGGAAAGCTTACCTAGAAATCCTAGAAAAAGCAAGAAAATCCTAAAGCTAGAATTGATAAAATGAATATGTAAGTCGATAAAAAAAAAGCTATATAAGTACCACAATGACACAATACCACCAACAACGAACAAAGTGCTCAGATTTGATTGGGATGATGCTTGGACTTGTTCAGATAAACTCCGATCTATCTTGATCCATAAAACGTTTACCTACGATAAAAATCACAGATCCATAAATTAAACCAATCCATTGAAAATACAGAAAAAACACTTTAGGCCTCGGAAATTAAACCTAAATAGAATGGAAAAAGATTAAAATGAAAAAGACTAAGGACATCAAGGTGCAAAAGAGGTTGGGACGAAGATTGACCTGTTCAGATTTACTCCAAAAGAGCCGATCTGAGCATGGAGACGCTCAAAATTTTAGGGTTTTCGTTGGAGCTTATTTTGGGAGAGAGGTTGTTCGTTGAACCTGTACGAGGTTCTATGTATATTAATATCTCAATTCTTAACTTTGTTCATGTATATTTGTAACATTTGGTGTTAACCTTTCAGGATAACTACATAAATTTTTTTATATAAATATTAATGTAACTAATGTATTTATACGTGTCTGTATTCTGGTATTTTGAGAAATTTTCGGTCATCGTGTCCACATCGTCTTGTGTCCATGCCCCATGTCTGTGTCGGTGCTTAACAGAAACCCACACACAAGAATAATACATACGTTTCCATGTCACGTGTCAGTGCTTATCAGAAACCCACACACAAGAAAAATACATAAAATTTTATTTAGTTTTAGTTTTATTTAAAAAATTAAGCATTACATACCCAAAAATAACACAGAATACACTTGAGAATACATGGAGACAACAAGAGGATCTAGGGTTTGCTAGAAACGTGGAGTTCATCTCAAACGATTTAAGGATTTGTTTTAATAAGAAGTTATATTGGCCCTCACTCCAAGCACTTGTCAGGTATATGTGTGCATAAGAGTGGAATATTCTCAAACTCAAGCTGGTTGAGTTGGATCAGATCAGAGTGCTGGCCTTTCTAGTTCCGAGTACTGCTTACTTGATGTTTAGAGAAATAGCATTAATATAGATAACTCTCTTTCTTCCTCCGTAGAACTTCAAGAATTGAATGTGCTTTTTTTTGATAAGTCAAAATTGTATATATAAATAACCAAATTACAGAGAAGCGAATTCAAGACCAGAGGTCATAACAACCCCCTAAACTTGTAGACTCTTAAAAAAATAAAACAGCAAGAGGAAGGTAAAGACCACTCTATGGTTGTCTCCTCCTATGTTGGACATGAAAATAATCTAAAATATTAACATCTTTTGCCGAATTGTCCGTGTAGCCTTGGAGGCGCACCGAATATTCTTGAATCCGTTTCAAAACTCTTTTGAAGAAAATACTCCAATTTGGTTTCTTTTGTTCAAAGACTACCTTGTTTCTTACAGCCCATATCTCAGACTTAAGAACCAAGTTTGCCAACAGCCATAAACGCTTTACCAATTTGCTTCTACCTGCCGCTTCTTTATAGGAATTCACCAAATTATAGGTGGGTTGAAATCCAAAGACTTGAGAAATCCAGTTCCACGCACGGGAAGAAAAACTGCACGAGAACAGAACATGTTCTAACGTTTCTTCCACATTACCGCATAGGCAGCACCTGCTGGCAAGAGGAATTTGAAAACGCTCTTTCAACAGATCATATGTCGCGCAAACACCTCTAATGAACTTCCAATTTTGGGCTGCTAAAACCGGATGGATGTCCTTGCTCCAAATCAAAGTCGCACCCTCCAGTTCCGGATACGTACGACGTTCCAGATTTTTAGCTGAACAGACCGTGAAGTAAAATGCGAGTTGTAAGATTTGAACCTTCGACCTACCACTTATTAAATGGACCTTAAACCACTGCACCACCCGTCTGTTGGTTCAAGAATTGAATGTGCAGTGCAGTAAGCAATGGCTTGAACAGTCACCATGGGGTTCACACCTAATGCAGTAGGAAACACACTAGAATCAGCCACATACATTCCCTCCACCTCCGAAGTCTCCCCTCTTTGATCCACCACTGAATCGTTTGCCTCCACTCCCATTCTACAACTCCCCATTTGATGTGCAGAACTAATCGGCCTAACCAGTTCCGTCACTCCCTTCTCACTTTCGTCCTTTATGAATCTCTGCAACTCATGACAACTCACTGCCTTCACCTTCAACCTTTTCCCTTCACAATGATGAGTCCCAATTTCTTCAGCCCCGGCCGCCACTAATATTCTTAGCATCTTCTCCGTCCCCCTCTTTAGCTTCTGTTCATCTCTTTGGTCCATCTTGTACCATACTGTGTTCATTGACTTTACCTCTCCCGACCCTTCATCTCTTGCCAATGCAAATATATGTGCAGTCCTGGAAAACTTGCACATTCTCTCTCTAAAGTCGACTCCTGATACCCATGGAGTCAGTGCCGCAAACATACCTGGGTTCAACGCTGGAGTCTATCACTGCACCATATCCCGTCTTGTTAAAATCCGCAACAACGGTAGACATTGCCGTCATTATACCGCCTTCATAACTCCTTTTTTCTTTTTCTGGCCAGACATCACTGAGAAGTGGTGTTTCAGGAGGGAAATATCCCCACGCCATTGCTACCGGATGAAGATGCAGGTGTTTTCCGATGTTGGGATTCTTTAGTCCACTTTTTTTAAAGAGCACAGGGGTTCCCACTTCCCATTGCGCCCCCAGCAACCACTACCACCTTTGCTTGCACCTCATGAACTTCTTTTTGATGGCCATTATCAAATTCAAGAGCAACCCCAGTTGCCGTGTCTCGATTCCTACCTTTCTTTGTCTCATATAAGATCTTCTTGGCCTCACACCTTGGTAAAATCAGACCATTACCAGAATCCATCAGGTCGACAAGCCATGTCTCTGCCGTGCCTTTCTTCTTGCCATCCTTGCAACCAAAATTACACCATCCACAGTATAATCAGGTGTGGAGTTTCTTGGAATATCATTTACCGGGTAACCCATTTCAAGGCAGCCTTTTCTTAGAACTGCATTGTTGAATCCTTCTTCATGAGCACACGATTGAACTCCCATTCTATCACATACAGCATCCATTGCTTCTCTATATAACTTGCTGTTGAACAATTCAAGCTCATGTCGACTGCACCATTCATTCATAACGTGTTGTGGTGTCCTGATTGAAGCGGACCAGTTGACGGTAGAGCCTCCACCAACAGTGGAGCCAGCAAGGAGGACAACACCAAGATCCTCGGTAGCAAGCAATCCACTACTTTGGTACATTTGATCCATGCTGGGTCCTTCCAGTAGTGACAGTGATGATCTTGCGAAGTAGTCTCCCTTTTCTAAAACAATCACTTTATAGCCGGATTTGGCGAGAACACCTGCAACAACACCTCCTCCAGATCCTGAACCTATTATCACTGCATCACATGGGATGGTCAGAGCACGAGAAGAGGAATCGTGAATATGGAAAGGGAAGCCAGATTGTTTTAGAGTTTCAGTAAGGCTATGTTTTGGACGAAGGATTCCTCTATATAGAGGACCAAACAAGTTTTTTTCGTCATCATCATCTACGCTATCTTTTTTGTTATTTTCTCCACTTGGTTCTTTAGTGTGCTTTAAGAATTCCGGGTCTGGTCCACAGTAGTCCATTGCTTTCCATGACTGGTTCTCATTGTTCTCGTTGATCTGTGGGAGAAAAAAGATGCACCAGACGTCATTAGAATTGAAGCACACGCCTTGTCTTGAATATCGGATTTAGGGATCACACGGTGAAAATCGAAGGTTTGTTACATGGCAGAAATCAACTACTAAAAGAACCAGCCACTGGACCGTGTTATGTGGCCGTGTGAGTATTGGTGTACAAATTTCTTGGCGATGGCAACTGAAATAAAGGTACGTAACAGATACGACCTTTGTAGACAGCTTATTAAAAGCCTCATCAAGAGCTGAATACTGGACTGGAGGTTGCTTCCATAATGAGTTGGACAGGCAAGTACTTTCAGTTATTACTCGGTCAATCCTATTTAACTCATTCCATTTATAGTTTCAGTTTCATTTCCCAACTAACAATCATGAATTCAGTATTCGGTCACACGATTCGATGACTTTAATTTAACTCAATCCAGTAGTACGTTGCTAGTTACTACCTGATCATCTTAATGATGAGAAGCGTGGATAACTAATTTAGATTGCCAAAATGGATTAAGTAATTTAATTAGAGTAATTAAATGAAATTAGAAATGATATTGGGAAAGCAAAAAAATCTACCTGAGTGAAGAAGAACAATAGAGTGAGATACTTGGTGGAATTGAAGAACATCCTGAGTAAATAGAAATAACTCATTGACCATTCTCTTAATATCTCCTCTCGGATCTCCGGACTCACCTCTGAAAACTTCTGCAAGTATGGGAATTCCTTCTTCAAACTCAATCTCCCACAAAATATCAGCGTTCCTAAATTGGTTGACAGCATCCAAAGTGCGAATCTCAACATACCCAACGCTGGATGCGCAAATCTCTCTGTGGTTGCCAATCCAACCTGCAAAAACCACAAGTGTAAAAATTAATAAAGACCAGCAGTATAATAATGACTATTTTAGACTATAGTAACGTAGATATTGTAAACATACGATTACGAAGAGGTGACTACGGTATGCAACTAAAACTTGTAAATTTGAGAAATTAACACACAATAAATCCGCATATTATGCTTCCAAAAAACAAAACAAAAAAGTCCGCATAACACAAACTTACATTTTGAGGCGTTTTAGCCATGGAAGCTGAGGTTTTGTAGAAGTTGTGAATAGAATCATTGTCGTCATGGGTCGAAATGTTGTTGTTAGTTGTGTGGCAGAGGTCGATTGAAGGTAGAAAAATATCAGAGATTGCAGAAAGTGATTCCATTTGACGAGAGGAGAGAGATAGCGGTAATGATGAGGCTATTTTCAGTATCATAGGCATCATTCTCGAGTAAGAAGCCCTCATTTTGCTTCTCTTTTTTTTTTTTTTTGATTGTTATTGTGTCACTTCCAACCTTAAGAGCCAGACAGAGATGATTTTATTTTTATTACAGCCGATGGTCGTTGTTTTGAGACGAGGCTAGCTGATAGTATATATGGTATCGCCCACAACGGATTAATGGTGTGGTAAGTGTTGGAAATAAGTTACGATTTCGTATGCAACTGAGAAATAATACTTTGATTACACTGATAATAGTAACAAACAACTCAAGAAACATGAGAAAAATACTTAACACTCACTGATGTGTTATTGTTATACCGGAGATGCACAGATGATAGTATTTAAAACTTAGTAGAGGCACGTATGAGATACGCTGAGCTAAAGGTAATATTGCCCCGCTACTCCTCCGAGATGCTATAACAATTAACAAATTACCTCCAGGATACAACTATCGTTAGTTCTCCTCTATGTGTAGCATACACAGAGAACCCTTAGAACTTGGCGAAGAAATAATGAAAACAAAAACATAAATCGAAACTACAACCAGTTTGAGAAATGTAAAAAGTAATTTATGTTTACGTAAACTAACTATGTTTTTGTAAACGAGAAGTAGTATTACAAAATTATGTTTCAAACTACAACTCGTTTTTTATGTTTCGTAAACTAAGAACTCTATTTAATGTTTCAAACTAAGAACTCTATTTAATGTTTCTAAACTTAAATAAAATTTCGAAAGAATAAAAGAAGAAGAAGAATTTCGAGAGAAGAGTTAAAAGGTATGGTTTCAAATGAAGAATTCATCTCGTATTTATAGCAAAAATTATTTGAACGTTCGACTTAGAATCCAATGTGCGATGATCAATGATTCACGCGTTTGCTTTTGTCGGACGAGTAAAAGCATCCGCTAAAAATACAGTGAAAATTCTTTTTTTGTCGGACATTTAAAATTCTCGAGATTCTTCTCGAGGCACAGGTGTCAAATGCACCGTGTGACACGCGTGAAGGAAGATGCTTCTCTTTGCATGTGTGGGAGAAGCGTGTGGAAAATTTCAGTAAAAAGATAGGGTCGGGTACACCCACACCCACACCCACACCCCTCGCCCTCGCCCTCGCCCTCGCCCTCGCCCACGCCCACGCCGAGCCGAGCCGAGCGAGCGTGCGTGCTTCTGTGCGAAGCACCGCGCGAACGGGAAAGGCAATAAGAAATGCAATAAGGTTTAGGCAACCTTGCCATAGTCTAGGGCTTTCCCCATACACAAAGGTCTAAAGACCCAAAGGGCCATACCCTTAAGGCTAAACCAATGCTATTTAAGTCTAAAACTCTAAGTGTTTTAGTCTATATGGGACTAATGTTTTATTCATTCACATGAAAAAACATCTAGGGAGTAATAGGTCTTGGGATCAAAACATGGTCCATGCATTTTTTGATTAAAATAAAACATTGTTTTTTCTAACAATCCCCCACATGAATAATAAAACATGTCGATAAAACACGAGAAAACATAAGGCAACAATTTAGGCTAAGGTGTCTCGAGGATTGAACCTTAACTTAGTGAGAGGTTACCTGAACTGCTTGTTGATACGGTGAACGCAATGTCTTGAACCGCCAACATTGAATGCAATTCATAAATAACAGCCACACTTGATGCCTCAACCGAAGAAAACAGCTGCCAAGCTCTTGCGGTTGTGCCCATTTTGGCCGTGGGCTAAAATCCCGGACTTAATGAATGTCTCTAGAGAATTAGCTCAAATTCTCATAGGAAGCGGCCCCACTTCCAACATCCACAAAGGTGAGTCCATAAAGAGTGTCCTGCCACACCCCGCTTTAAACAAAGCCATGGTACCCATTAAGATCGCAAAAGATCATCCTTTAATTCTGCAGGTAGCACTATCGCACAGTTACACCATAGGGAGGGACAAAGATAGTGCTTTACCCAATATCACCATAAATTAGTTGTCTCATTGAACCTTGATTTTGGAAATCCAATCACAAGGTTGAGTATCCTTCATGGTGATTTATTCAATGAGCTTAAGTCCCATCCCCCTCGATGTAGATTTAACTTCCTCTCTGGTTAAGCCTTTCGTCAAAGGATCTGCAAGATTATCTTTGGATTTTACAAAGTCTATCGAGATAATACCAGTAGAGAGTAGTTGTTTCACCGTCTTGTGTCTTCTTCGTATATGTATAGACTTCCCGTTGTATACATTGTTTTTTGCGCAACCAAGAGCGCTTTTTCTTGTCACGAGTGGATTGCAATTGAAGACACAGGCTTGGGCAGAGTGGAATTCCTCCCAGGAAACATCGTATCCATTCAGCTTCCTCTCCAGCTTTTTCCAAGGCTATAAATTCAGACTCCATAGTGGATTTAGCTATACATGTCTGTTTGGTGGACTTCCATGAGACAGACGCACCTCCAAGTAAGAAGATGTACCCACTAGTAGACTTGCACTCTTCTGAGTCTGATATCCAGTTGGCATCACAATACCCTTCCATGATCAGCAGGGATACTTCCCAAAACTTAAGCAATAGTTTGAGGTCCCTCTCGTGTAACGTAAAACTCTAAAGAGAGCATACCAGTGATCCTGCCTGGGTTGCAAGTATACCTGCTTAATCTACTCACAGAGTAAGCAATATCAGGTCTTGTACAGTTCATCAAATACATAAGACTACCAATAATGCGAGAATACTCAAGTTGATCAATACCCTCACCCTTGTTCTTTTTCAGTTTACAAGTGGGATCAAAAGGAGTAGATGCAGGTTTAGCATTTTCATAATTAAATCTCTTTAATACGGTTTCAAAGATAATGAGATTGACTAAGACTATATCCATCGACGTCTTTTCTGATTTTCATCCCTAAGATTACATCATGTAGGGCCTAAGTCTTTCATGTCAAAATTATCTCTAAGCATGCTTTTAATGTTATTAATAATATCAAGGTTACTGCCTAATATGAGCATATCATCAACATATAGGCACACAATAACATGAGAATCATCCACAGATTTAATGTAAACACATTTATCAGATTCATTAACCTTGAAACCATTAGTTATCATAACATGATCAAATTTTTCATGCCATTGTTTAGGTGCTTGTTTTAAACCGTAAAGAGATTTGTTCAACTTGCATACTTTGTTTTCACAACCTTTTACAATAAAGCCTTCAGGTTGATCCATATAAATTTCTTCATTCAATTCACCATATAAAAATGCAGTTTTTAACATCCATCTGATGTATATGCAAATCATAAATTGAAGCTATAGCAATCAACATCCTAATCGAGGTGATTCTAGAGACTGGTGAATAAGTATCGAAGAAATCTAATCCTTCCTGTTGTTTATAGCCTTTAGCTACCAACCTAGCTTTATATTTATCTATAGTTCCATCTGTTCTAAGTTTCCTTTTGAACACCCATTTACAACCTATGGATTTACTACCAGGAGGTAAATCTACAAGCTCCCAAGTTTCATTTTGCTTTGAATGGACTCCCATTCATTTAATGAAGCTTCTTCCCGAAGGGAGCTTCTGGAGAAGTCATAGCTTCTTTGTAGGTTTGGGGTTCGACTCTACCGTTAGAGTCAAAAAATCTGGGCTAAAACTTGTTTCAGTTCTTACCCTTTTACTTCTTCTCACTTCAGTCTCATACTCCAAAGTTGGAGTTTGACTAATCGATGGAACATCCGGGAGGTCATCATGGACCCTTTTTCGAGGTCCAGACCTTCAAGGAAAAATGTGTTCATAAAACACAAAGATCTCTAGATTCCAATATGGTGTTCTGACCAATGTTATTATGGTCAGGACTGATGACCAAGAACCTGTATGCAATTGTATGCTCAGGATACCCTAAGAAAACACAGTCAATTGTTTTAGGACCTAATTTAGTTTTCTTGGGATGAGGAATGGCCACCTTGGCCAAACACCCCCACACTTTAAAGTATGCATAGGAAGGTTGTTTACCATTCCACAATTCATAAGGAGTTTTATCAGATTTTTTAAATGGAACTCGGTTCAAAATATAGCAAGCAGAAAGGATAGCTTCCCCCCACAAGTTCGAAGATAACCCTGAACTTGTCAACATAGCATTTACCATATCTATGAGTGTTCTATTTTTTCTTTCAGCTACACCATTCGATTCTGGTGAATATGGTGCAGTTGTTTCATGAATGATTCCATTATGTGGGTATCACATACTCACCGCCACGATCTGACCTAAGAGTTTTAATTTTAACTCCTTTTTGGGTTTCTACTTCAATTTTATAAAATTTGAAGGCCTCTAAGGCTTCATCTTTACTTCTAAGAAGATGAACCTGACAATAGCGTGAGTAATCATCTATAAAAGTGATGTACCATTTTTTACCACTTCTTGTTGGTGTTGATTTCAAATCTCCTAAATCCGAGTGTATTAGTTCCAAAGGAACTGTTTTACGTTCAATCCTTTTATTAAACGGTTTTCTTGTATATTTAGATTCAACACAGATTTCACATCTTTGATTTTTATCAAAGTTTATTTTTGGTATGCAACCTAAATTAGCAAGTCTTTCTAGAGATTTGAGATTAACATGCCCAAGTCTATCATGCCAAACATGTGAAGAGTCACAAACATAAGCAGAAGAAGATGCATTAACATTCAATTTCAAATCAGATACACTAAGCTTAATCATGTTATCGGTAACATAACCTTTTCCTACGAATTCACCATGCTTAGAAAGGACAACGTATTAGATTCAGCAACAATCTTAAATCCTTTTCCTAGTAAGATGGTTTCTGAGATAAGGTTTTTGCATATGTCCGGGACGTAAAATACGTCATTCAATGCGAGAGTTTTTCCCGAAGTTAACTTCGCCCGACCTTGCCTTTCCCTCCACTTTCGCGGTGGTAGAGTTTCCCATGAACAATTTCTCATCATCTCCTACTATGGCATAAGAGGAGAAAGCATTTCTGAATTTACGGACATGCTTGGTGGCTCCAGAATCAAGCCACCAGTCTCTCACATTAGTCACACTAGAGACAAGGTCGACTTCGCACACCATGCCGCAAAGTATCCAGGATCATCTACTAGGTTTGCCTTATTTTTCTGTTTTGGATCATATTTGATCCTTTTAGGGGCCTTACAGTCTTTAGCCATATGTCCAGGTTTTCCACAGTTAAAACAGTCGCCTTTGATGGTGTGCTTAGTGACACCACCCTTAGGCTTAAAATTGTTACCTCTGGGTTTTCGACGTCTCATTACGTCTATTACCAATTTTGCTTTGGATTCTCCAGAGTTTTCTTTGAAGCAGCTTTATCATCCAAAACATGAGCTTTGTAGGTCATGTTTTTGCTCAGCAACATGCTCTTGTCCTTGCTGCACATAAGCTCCTCAACCTGGATCTTTTTGCCAAGCTCCACCATGGTGATTTCACGAGTCTTGTGTCGCATCCTCCTCTTGTATTCGCTCCATGAGGGTGGAAGCTTTTCAATCACAGCCGATACTTGTAGAGCTTCATCAAAAGTCATGCCTTCAGCAAGAATCTCGCTGATGAGGAGTTGAAGTTCAACGAACTGTTCTACCACGGGCTTTTCGTCAGTCATCTTGTATTCTAAGAACTTAGCCATCAAGAATTTCTTACTTCCAGCAGCTTCAGCATGATATTTTTCTTCTAGAGCTTCCCATAAATCAAAAGCATTAAAATCTTCTTTTGCATTATAGAAGTCATACAAGGAATCATCAAGACAATTAAGAATATGATTCTTGCACAAATAATTCTTCCTATTCCACCTGTCCAATTTATCTTCATTACCACGGCGATGAAGTTTTCTCGATGGTTTTTCTAAAGCATATCCATCTAACCTTTGGTCATTTAGGAAGAATAGCATTTTAGACTGCCATCTCTTAAAGTCCTTACCACTGAACTTTGGTGGTTTTTCTACGGTATTTTTTCCCATGTTCTTACAATATTACAATATTACAATCAGGCAAGCTATTACCTTTAGATTGTTGGAAATAAGTTACAATTTCGTATGCAACTGAGAAATAATACTTTGATTACACGATAATAGTAACAAACAACTCAAGAAACATGAGAAAAATACTTAACACTCACTGATGTGTTATTGTTATACCGGAGATGCACAGATGATAGTATTTAAAACTTAGTAGAGGCACGTATGAGATACGCTGAGCTAAAGGTAATATTGCCTGCTACTCCTCTGAGATGCTATAACAATTAACAAATTACCTCCAGGATACAACTACTGTTAGTTCTCCTCTATGTGTAGCATACACAGAGAGAACCCTTAGAACTTGGCAAAGAAATAATGAAAACAAAAACATAAATCGAAACTACAACCAGTTTCAGAGAAATGTAAAAAGTAATTTATGTTTCTGTAAACTAACTATGTTTTTGTAAACAGAGAAGTAGTATTACAAAATTATGTTTCTGTAAACTACAACTCGTTTTTTATGTTTCTGTAAACTAAGAACTCTATTTAATGTTTCTGTAAACTAAGAACTCTATTTAATGTTTCTGTAAACTTAAATAAAATTTCTGAAAGAATAAAAGAAGAAGAAGAATTTCAGAGAGAAGAGTTCTGAAAGGTATGGTTTCAAATGAAGAATTCATCTGGTATTTATAGCAAAAATTATTTGAACGTTCGACTTAGAATCCAATGTGCGACAGATCATCCCGTGATTCACGCGTTTGCTTTTGTCGGACGAGTAAAAGCATCCGCTAAAAATACAGTGAAAATTCTTTTTTTGTCGGACATTTAAAATTCTCGAGATTCTTCTCGAGGCACAGGTGTCAAATGCACCGTGTGACACGCGTAAAGGAAGATGCTTCTCTTTGCATGTGTGGGAGAAGCGTGTGGAAAATTTCAGTAAAAAGATAGGGTCGGGTAAACCCACACCCACACCCACACCCACACCCTCTCCCTCTCCCTCTCCCTCGCCCTCGCCCTCGCCCTCGCCCACGCCCACGCCCACGCCCACGCCCACGCCGAGCCGAGCCGAGCCGAGCGAGCGTGCGTGCTTCTGTGCGAAGCACCGCGCGAACGGGAAAGGCAATAAGAAATGCAATAAGGTTTAGGCAACCTTGCCATATTCTAGGGCTTTCCCCATACACAAAGGTCTAAAGACCCAAAGGGCCATACCCTTAAGGCTAAACCAATGCTATTTAAGTCTAAAACTCTAAGTGTTTTAGTCTATATGGGACTAATGTTTTATTCATTCACATGAAAAAACATCTAGGGAGTAATAGGTCTTGGGATCAAAACATGGTCCATGCATTTTTTGATTAAAATAAAACATTGTTTTTTCTAACAGTAAGTAGACTTGTGACTTTTTGCTTTGATCGTAATTCAAATTCCAAATTGAGAAGAAAAGCAAGTTGCTCAATTGATGTGGGGATGGGATGGTCCATCGGATATTCATCAAGATTTTGAGAGGGTTTTATCAGCTAAACTGCTTCCAATCTACACCCTACCTAATCGTCTTGCAGGTACTGGAGGGGTCATTAAGATTATGGATGTTCCTTCGCAGACTTTGCCAAACGTGTCTTCACCAATGGCAGTAATATGGCAGAGTTGTGGGCAATCAAAGAGGGTTTGCGGTTAGCTATTGCCTTAGGAATTCAAGTTACAAGTGGTTAGCTTGACTCATCATATATGTATTACAACTTTTAAATGGCGTGTGTGATAGTTCTTGGTTTTTTGTTAAACGTTCCGAAGGACACGAGCAATGTAGTTTATCTCGTGTCTCGGGCTGTCTCGGCTAGGACCGAGACACCGAGATACCGGAATCCCCACGAGATAGCTGGCCAGATTTCTTTTCTTTTTTAAGAAAAGCTTAGACCTGGAAAGGCACTAAGACTGCATTACATGAAATCTGTTGGCATTGGTTGTGTAGACAACACTCAGCCTGCCCTCATTGTTCTTATAAAAGATAGCTAAATTAAAAGCATTCATGTTTTGGCTACGATGAATGATGCTAAGGTTTAATAACACAAAAGATATGGGGTTTATGACCATATTGTTGCTACTTTCTTCATGACTATGACTTTCTCATGGTAATTAAGATGAAATCTTCCTTGAGCGGCTTCATGTTAGAGCAACTTAAAGCGAACTAGAATGTCCATTGATTCAGCAAATATTGCAATATTTGTGTGCTGCATTTCTTTGGCCCACTGGAAAGCTAAGTCTGCCCCTCCTGTAGCTCCCCCTTCTCCATTGTGTCCAGGATATCCTCTGGTGCCAATGATGTTTCCTGCAAAATTTGTCATAATTAGAGCAGTATAATGAAGTGAGGTCTCACTGTCTTGAATTGTGCATATATTGATGTGATTCCCAAACCATGCTTCTATATTCCAAGTATAAGGAGTAAGATTGTGTTGCAAGGTGGTGTCATTTTCCTCTGGCAAGAGAGGGAACCTGTTCAAGATATGATCCTCCATAACATGTATTCTGTTATAATTACTCATATGCTGCTTTATTCGGAGAGTAGTAACTCCCACATTAGACTTAGTATGGTTGAATATAAAATTACATCTAGCTTTCCAAATGTACCAACAAGTAGTGGCATAAATGTTGCAGTCAGTACTAATATTTCCATGTTGGAACCAAGAATTCAACCAGTCAATGAAAATGGTATTGTTATCAAAGAGAGAGTGTTGATAGCCAAGGATTTCCTACCATACCAAAGTAGCTGCCGAACAATTTAGAAATAAGTGAGACATGGTTTATTTTTCCCCACTGTTGCAAACTGTACATGAAGGGTCTATGTAATGAAGAATGCTAGAAGTTTTTGCATTAGTGGGAAGAATTCCATGAGCACATTTTCAAATAAATTTTTTGATAACTGGGGCCACTGCCATGTTCCAAATGGATTCCCAGTTGCCAGTTAGGGTATCATTTCTGTATAGGTGACCAATTTTTTCCTTGTACAACTCTTTGACAGAGAACACTCCCGAATCATTTAGATTCCAAATTATTTTGTCTTCTTCATTTGGATGTGTCTGCAGAGCAACAATGACATTAGCCTTGTCATTGCTAAAGTAAGTATTGACTTGAGCTTCATCCCAAGTTCTATCTGGGAGAAGCAGAGATTCTAGCATATCAATGTACAGAGGACATTTATTGGGTTTTTGTAGTCTTGAGGTGGTATTTGGGATCCATATATCATCCCAGATTTTGATCTTTCTACCATTACCAATCCTCCAAGTGCAGTGTTGTTGGATGTTGCTTATGACTTCTAGAATGCCTTTCCAGACCCAGGAGTCCCCCTCATTTGATTTGGTATCCATGCTAAGAACATTTCTGCCCAGAAGATATTTGGCATCCATGAGTTTGTACCATAAGGAGTCTTTATCCTGCTCAAGTCTCCAACCAATTTTTGTTATCATTGAGCTGTTGAAAAGTTCCATATTCATGAAACCAAGACCCCCATATCCTTTGGTTTTCATAGCGCTGTCCAGGCTTTAAGTTAGTAACTAGAGGGGTTTTCTATGTTTTTTCCCCCAAAAAAATCTCTTTGGAGACTTTTGATGTCTTTGCAGGTTTTCTTGGGAACCTTGAAACAATTCATTGGGTAAATACAGGACGTTGTCCAGGATTTAGGGTAGTAACCAGAGAGGTTTTCTATGTTTTTTCCCCATAAAAAATCTCTTTGGAGACTTTTGATGTCTTTGCAGGTTTTCTTGGGAACCTTGAAGCAATTCATTTAGTAAATACAGGCTAAGGATGTGAAAGATTTGATGATGACCCCTCTTTCAGCAGGATTTAAAGGTGTATTCTTCCAGCCAGTGAGTCTCATCTTTAATTTTTCAACACCAGGCTTGAAAGAATTGATTTTGCTTCTATATGTAAATAGGGGTGATCCCAGATATTTGTCATCCAACTGAAGCACTTGAACTCCCATAGAATTGCTGATTTGAGGAATGAGGTATGGATTGGTGTTTTTGCTAAAAAAGATTCCAGATTTGTTGAAGTTGATTAGTTGTCCAGTGTTGCTTCCAAATAACTACAGGAGTTGTATTATATTATGTGCTTCAGAGATGTTAGCTTTGCAAAATATCATGCAATCATCAGTAAAGAGAAGGTGACTGATAAGAGGTGCAGCTTTGCAGATCTTGATTCCAATGATAATGTCCATATCCTCAGCATGCAGGAGAGTCCTAGAGAGAGATTTCATGCAGAATAAGAAGAGATAAGGAGATAGAGGGTCTCCTTGTCTTAATCCTCTAGAAGGTTTGAAGAATTTGTTAGGGGAGCCATTGATGAGAACAGCTGAAGTGGAGGTTGAAATACACTGATAAATATTGTTGCACCATTGATCATCATACCCAATTTTCTTCATAAAAGTCATTAGGAAGCCCCAGTCCACTCTATCAAAAGCTTTTGCCATATCTATTTTTGTTCCCATTGAACCAGAATTTCCTTTTTTAGCTCTTTTGGATCTCAGAGGATAAATGATTTCATGAGCAATAGCAATGTAGTCAGATATTTGTCTCCTAGAGATGAATGTAGATTGGTAAGGTGATATGATTTTGTTTAAAAGGGGATTCATTCTCTGAGCTAGGAGTTTAGATATAATTTTGTAGGTGGTGTTGCAAAGACTAACAGGTCTGAAATGGCTAGGAGTAGTTGGGTTGTCCATTTTTGGGATGAGGGCTATGAAGGTGGCATTCATCTCCTTAAGCAGATGACCAGAGATAAAGAAGTGTTGAACCATTGTGACTATATCATTTCCAATGATGTCCCAGTGGAGTTTGAAGAAGTTTGGTGGGTACCCATCTGGCCCTGGAGCTTTATCATTTGCCATGCTGAATAAGATGGCTTTAATTTCTTCAGGTTCAGGTCTTCTGTTGAGGATTGTGTTGTCCTCATAAGTTATGGATAGAGGTATAAGGTTAATAATTTCAGAGGAGGGGTTTATTATTTCAGCATTAGTCATCTTAGAGAAGTGATTGGTAAAGAAATTCTTAACCTCTTGATACTTAGTAATCCATATGCCTTCCTCATTTTGGATAGAATCTATTTTATTTCTTCTTGTTATACTTTTAGTGGCTCTGTGAAAGTAACTTGTATTTTGATCTCCCAGTTTGATGAGTTGGTCCCTGCTTTTGGTTTTCCAGAATTTTTCTTCTATGTCTTGACAATTTTTGAACTGTTTTCTAGCATCTGCTAGGGCTTGTCCTCTGTCAGCTCTGAATTAGTGAGTATGTAGCCAGTTTATATGTTGCTTGCATTCATCAATATTTGTTTTTATGTTTCCATACACTTCCTTGTTCCAAATTCTGAGTTGCAACTTAATATCTTTGAGTTTTATGGCTATGGAGAAGGCACTTGAACCAAGAGTAATCTTTTTCCAACATTCAGCAATGATTTTTTTGCAATCATCATGATCTAACCAGGGGCCAAAGAATTTGAATGGAATCTTACCATTCTTCCAGTGAGGATTAGAGTTAAGAAGAATAGGATGATGATCAGAACCAATAGCTAGCATATTGGTGATAGTGGTATTTAGGTAAATGGCTAGCCAATTATCATTAGCTAGCCCTCTATCCAATCTTTGTTCAATAACAGCATGGCCTTTCCTTTTATTAGACCAAGTAAAAGGACAACCAGAAAATCCAAGATCAATGAGATCCAAATTTAGGATCTTATCATTGAATATGGCAGCTTCATTTGCATCTATGGGGTGAGTACTAAACTTTTTTGTATCATGGAGAATAAAGTTGAAGTCTCCAATAACCAACCAAGGCAACTTGTTGGATACTGCAGATTCCTCTAGAGTTTTCCAAGAGTGTAACTTGGATTGAGTGTCATAAGGATTTCCATAGTAGCATGTGAATAGCCAAGGGGGTCTATTGGCAGTCTTGATTATAGCATTTATATGGTTGACTGAACAATCCAAAATTTCTATGGAGATATTGCTTTTCCATATCAATTCTAAGCCAACAACAGTGCCACTTTCCCCTCTTGGGTTAACAGACCAGAAGTTGTTAACGCCTAATTCATGCATAGTTTTCTTTAAATTATCATGCTTTTGTTTAATTTCAGATAAAAATATAATGTCAGGATTCAGTTTGTTAAGAATATCATGGAGGTATCTCTTAGCATCTCTGGTGCCTAGCTCTTGAAAATTCCATGCTAAGGAAGTAAAGAATTGCCAAAAATAGGACACATCTGGATACTTGGATAAGAGTCTTCTAGGGATATTGTCATAATAAACAGAGATCATGCAGAGCAAGAAATAGCAAAGTAAATCATGCATTCTAATGTAAAACTAATGGGAAAAGATTAGATCAAGTACCATTGTTCCAGCACTGGAGGGTTCCAAATTTCCATTAGCCATGAGTAATTGGATATAGTGCTCTTGCTCCTGATAAGTACCGTTGAAGTCTTTGAACCTTTTGACACTTGTCAGTTCCATTCTATTGAGGACATTATTAGCTTCAGTGGTGGTAACTTTCTTTCTCTTGGTATCTATGGAAGTAAAGGATGTTGTGTTAAGAGAGATATCATCAAGATTCTCAAAGATATGATCTTTTTTCTTAGCTCTCCAAGCATCTTTTTTTTCTTTTTTCTTATTAGCTTCAGCTTCCATGTTGGCTTTGATTTGTTCTAAAGTAGGAAGGGTATTGAAAGGGAAATATTTTGGAGTGTTGGTGATTGGGAAAATTTGCTCAGCAGCAGCAAGGTCAGCATCAGCTATTTCCTCATCCACCTTTCTTGAGTCATTATTGTTGTTGGTATTGGTTCTTGCAGCAGATTTCCACTTTGGAAGTTTTTTCTTATAAGAGCCAACTATCTTTTTAGTTAGATCCATCCTTTTGTTTATAATTTGACATGCTAAAACATCTGGGTGGGGAGGGGGTGTTGAGTCAGAGTTCAAGGCCTTAGATCCACAGATGATATGAGAATTTGAGGTTGAGGCTATGTTGGCAATGGACTTTTCAAGCTCCCATCTTTTAGCAGCTTTTAGTTTTGCTTCAAATTCAGTAGCAGCATCTGCATCAGAGTAAGATCTATGGATGATATCCTTACCAGCTTGAACAATTTTTTGTCTAGGGGTTATTGGTGGAGGTGCTGGTTGAGGAGTTGGTAAATGATGGTAATCTGGATTGTTTTGATTCGGAGGAGAGGGACAGGGTGGGCTAGGATGATCAAGAATTCTGCAAACTTTACAAAATTTGATGCCATGGAGGGCATAAGCACATTCCAGCCAGTGAGACACAGTTAGAGTTTCAAATGCTTTTATTCCAAACTTGAGAGATCTGGTGACATTGATTGTCTCTTTAACTTCCAGATGTTTTTCAAATATATCTCTTCCATAAGGTTTTTTAGCTCCCTGAAAGACTCCAATGGGTTTGATAATATTTTGGATATCTGAGATTATATGTGTTGGGATTCTTTTAACTAAGAGCCATATCATGACTTTGGCGAATATTCATCAATAATCTCAGGGCCATTAGTAGGAACTCCCACAAGAACCATTAGTTTATCAAAAACACCTCTAGTGCCTCCATTTCTTAAGGTTGAGTAGTCTTCTTCATGTGTGGTTCTGATGAAGAAGAAATTTCTTCTTCTGTTCCAAACTTCAACCTCAATTTTGCTAAGAATTTCCTAGTTTGTGTTGATAAAGTTACTGACTCTAGATGTTTGAAAGCAAATATTGCTACATAGTTTTCCTATGAAACACCATTTCCAATCTTGGGTTTGCTTGGTTTTGATATTTTCTGTGTTGATGAAAACTTTTGGGAACAAGTCCTCAGGGATGGTTAGAGCAGAGTTCATTTGTTTTACCAGGTTATCAATGGATTATGGGTTAGAATTAGAGGAGGAGACCATGTAACTAATACTATGGAACCAAAAATAGAGATATGATAGGTGGTTATGTTCACTAGGAGTAAAATATAGAGAGACTTAACATTAAGAGGGTGATGTTGATATGACTAACTTTAATTTGAATTTTTTTCACGGGTGTGCATTGAGCCTTGTCGTAGATGGAGTAGAGACGGGTTTTTAGGTAAAGGGTAGTGAGTTTGTACTTGTATCCACTGTATGTCTCAGAAAAGCTGTTGCATTGGTTGTCCATGGATAATAGCAATTTGGATCGAGGCCTGTTATCAATGACATTGTGAACTGTAAAGTTAGTCTCCTTTGACTCGTTGGTTACATACTTACCTCGGTTTTTAGACTAGCTACTGTAACCATAGTTGTTGTATAGGTAGTGTAATCGATCTTTGGTTCCTCTCTTGAAGTCATGTTGGGTTGCCACCAAAGTTTTATGGGCTCAACAAAGAATTTGCAAGTAGTAGTGGCCCAACTAGATTTTGAATCAACTTGCATCTGAATTGAGATGTTGTAGCCCCTCAGCTGATTCAGAACAATGCTAGGATTGAAAACATGGAATAGGCAAAAAGTGCATGTCCGCCATCTGGAGAATAATGAGTTGCCACCTGTGAGGACCATCGACCACATAGACACAGATATAGTGGTTAGGCGTGTGAAGATGACATTTCTGCAATATGGGCTATAATAACCTATTTGCGGGAGAATTGAAATGACAGAGATAGTAGGGGAATAGAAAAGTTGAGTGTGCAAGAAGCGGTGTTGGGAAACGATGCAATTTATTGGCAAAATGGTCGAGGCTGTTGGAATGAACCACTTTAAAAGGGATTTCTCTCTTGCTGGGAGTAAAATCCATTGTTTATCCTCTGCAAATTTTTCATCCAAGATCAGACTGAGGGAAAAATCATGTCTGGAGAGAAGGGACCCGTTGATCGAAAAGGTAAACGCAAGTTTGATGAAGTAGAGATAGATCCCCGTATCCACTGGTATCTGTATGAACATTTGATTTATTGTCTTCTTCATGGAATAGCTTTCCCACAAGGATGTGAATCGCCCAACTTTAGAGAAGACTTCAATTGGTATTTGAGGGATATACAACACAACATTGATGTGAAAATTGAGACTGAGAGGTTGTTGCACTGTTGTCCACCAGGAGATGTGCATGAACTATTGCTTGATTATCCAGTTGAGAGGTTGATTCAATTCTTCAAAGAGTCCAAAACTTCTCCAGTGAATTGAGATACAGGTAATCTGTTCCTTATACCTGATTTGTTTTTTGAGCATGGTGGCTATAGAATATCTGGTTCTACTCATCATAAAGAAAGACTTGCTTCTGCCAACGCACCAGAACAATTGAAGAAGCCAAAACGACACGGTTCTGATAATGATGATTAGGTATTGTACGCGTATCATTCGAAATTTGGGACTTTCGAAGTGCATGAGGGAGTTGCAATTGTTGCTGATTGATTTCTCGTGTCTGGTGTGAGCAGAATTGGATTTCTATCGATCACTCTGCATACTGCTGCTCAAAGAATGGTTCGACAGTTGGCGGCGCATCCTTGGGAAGATGATGAGCCTATGCATTTTCCAGTTTTGGATGCTCTTTTCCCGGCTACTAGAAAAATTGTGCGGGGCATTTTTGTCGGAATCAATCAACCTGCCACCGATCTCACCATCGATTCCACCTCCAATCCCGTTCATCCGATGATCCCTACTAAAGATGAAGCTGAACAGACTGAGCCGGAGAGTGACCAAGAAGAGCAGAGAAGAACTCCTCCCAGAAGTCATATTTTAGGACCAACCAGTAGATTGACTCGGAGCCAGACTTGCAGTGTTAGCCAAGGAACATGGAGTCGAACTCAGCAAATGGGTTAGAAGGTGAGTATATTGAATCTCTTGTTTTCTATAATCAAAGGTCCAGTGGAGCAGAATTTGGTTAGGTTTTAAGATATGTTGGATACCAAATTGGGAACAGATTTGTGGTTTATATTTTTTTTTTTTTTTTTGTAAGTATTTTGGATGTTTTGGATATTATGTTTACTTGTATTGTTATGGATAATAGGTGGATGTTTGTTTTTATGAAGTTTTTGAGATGGGTAATTGATGTTTATGGATGTGTGTATGAATGACATTTCTGTTCATAATTTTGATGTTTGGAGCCTCAATTAGAGGATTAGTAGGATTTTCTAAAATAGACTCTGTTTTAAAAGTAGCTGGTAAATCTTGAGCATGGTTTTCCTCTAAGCTCTTCTCAAGAACATAGCTCTGCTTAGAAAAGTGATTGAGATTATCTTGAGAAAAATGTAGTATGTGAGATTGCGTAGCAGCAAGAGGTCTCATAATGGGGTTGAGATTCAGGACTTCCTGAGATTTTTTTCTGGTAATAGCCTTGTTTGAGTAGAAGTAACTGGGATATCTTATAGCAGAAATTGGGTATTGGGTAGTATTCATAGAGGTGAGGGGGATCCTGAATCTATAAAAATTGATTTCCATAGTGATTTTTGTGATGCATCGGATGTTTGGGATGTTGTTGTTGCCTGAGATGGTTATGAGACCCGTGATACCTATGGAACTTGTAAATCCTGTGATTTTTGTGATTCTGGTGGGTCTTGTGATTCGATTGCTTCATGGGTTATCTGTGATTTGTGAGTTGCCTTTCATAGTAAAACTGAAGTAGTTGCAATTACTGTGATTTTGTTTGCGGAGCTTAAGATTGTAATAATGTTGCTGGTAAGGAACCATTAGAGAAATTAGATAATAATGGAAGCATGAGAGAAGATGAAGAGAGGTTGAACAGGAGAGAAGAGGAGAAGAATCGGTAGAATTCCGGTTAGAAACCGGTATAAAAGGACCGTTGAGAGACAAGAAGACAATAACAACGGCTAGAAACCAACTAATTTTTGATTTATCGGGCGAGAGAGGAGATATATATGTACGACTCATTCTCTTTCCTTAGCCTAAGTACTAACAGATGGTAGCTAGCCAGATTTCGGAATGCCTATTTTGGTCTTCACTGTTTTATCTGTTTTGTTTTCGTTATTTACAGTTGGGTTATAAGAGCTAGCAGAGTCGTTAGATCATGAGATGATATCATCTCTCGCATGGATGTAGCTATAAGTAATTGTATTAAACTCTTTTATCTAAGAAAAAAATCTATAGATATCAATCAAATCTTAGATAAAAACATTATTTCACTGAAGAAACACTGATTTGAAAGTACAGAACCATAGACAAAAACAATTTTAATTGTTTGTTCTTATTATGATTAACACTTGATGGAATCGTCGTGACTGGTCATGTTAGCATAATCTCTTAAACAAATTATGTTTGAGAAAGAATTGAAACAAAAATCTTCTTTAATCTTTACAGTCTTCTTCCTCTCTGTTATCTGCATTTTCTCCTTTTATCTTTGGGTCATCAAAATATTCTTTAGATGGGAGACAAAATAGTAGAGAATCATGAGCTCTATAATTGAACCTATTTGATCTTTTTCTTTACAGAGAATCATCAGCTCTATAATCGAATCTTGTTTGTGTAAATACCTATTTCCTCAATCAAATCACATATCTACAAAACCCATTGTTTGTTTAAAGATTTGTGTTCTGAGATTCAGCTCAAATCAAATACACCCATACCATTTTAAAATAAGCAAGATTTCCGGCCACCAAGTTCCGGTTAAATTCCGACCGAGATAACTGAAATTTCAGGTCTAATTTCGTCTCAGTGAAATTAACATTTTTCCCCCTTAAGTGCCAAAAACGGAATTTCCGGCGAAATCTCGTCCGAGATGGCCGAGATTAACTACATTGGACATGACCTTTTCTTCTTGTAATAAGAAGGAGACAGAAAATAGGGAGAATAAAATAGAGATTTCATATTCATGTATACCATAGACAAATATTAGAGCCTCTATTTATAGGGCTAGACACAAGGGCATCCCAGTAATAAATGAGATTTACCTTAGATATTCTTAACATAATTACACGTTTATAACACCCCCCTGATGACATTGTTTCTAAGCTAATTGCCTCGTTAAAACCTTGTCAGGAAATTCCAAAAGTACAAAACCCGATCGAAGGGAAAATTGTACAATTGAGAAAACTTAAAAAATATTTGGACACGCAAATGTTGCCTCATTAAAACCTTGACACAGAAAACCCAGTGGGACAAAAACCTTGATGAAGGAAAAAGAGTACAATGCGATAAGTCCAATAGAATGCACCTTATGTGATGGTGCTCCCCCTGATGAGTACTTCAGTAAATTCTTGGCTTGCAAATCTTTGAGTCGTGATTTCCGAATTTATTGAATGCGGGAGATTCTTGTTCTTTCGTGGAGAAAATTAATACTTGAATAACATGATGAAGTCTTATTCTGTGTTAGTCTTCTAATAGTTTTCTCGAATCTTCACGCTTCTTTAAATACACTGAGGACTTGCTTCTTGGATTACTAGCTTCTCTAAGATGATTTGTAGAAGTAGTTGATCTAATTTCTTCGACAAAGTGCCAATATGCAGTTATAGTACCAAAGGTGAGTAAAGTTTGTGATCATACCTTATATGGATCAGAATGATATCCAAATTCATAGGAGATGGTTATGTTGACGTGGTCTAATAAAATGACCTAGTTAATGGTGGGAATCCACCAAATAGCCAAAATTGATACAACTCCCCCTTGGATGACCACCAAGTTGAATTAAATTGCCTCAGTAAAACGTTTCCAGTAAAAAAAACCCAATGGAAAAAAAAGTATGGACGAAGGAAAAAGAGCACATTATCAACATTTTTTGAATAAAAATTCATCGTCGGTAAGATGTTGCCTCGTTAAAACCTTGTCAGGAAAACCACATGGGACAAAACCTGAAACGAAGGGAAAAGAGTACAACTTTTGACGTAAATATGGATGCTAATTAACTCAACTATATGAGTGTTATACAAACAAGCACCAAAATCATAACTATGGTCTATATTGTATACAAGTTTTAAGCAAGCATAATATTTTAACTGCAGATTTAAGAAAAATAATATTTATGCTACTAAAGCTTGGAATTTTGTGTTTTTAAGGACTCCTCAAGAAACCTATAACGTTGAAATTATCAACTAACTAATCCAGATTTTTGGTTTTGCACCAAATTTCTATAAGCACATAAAGGATTGTTAAACCTTATGTAAGAAAATAAGGTGGTTGCCTAAATATAATTTGAATCCTCCAAGGATTACAAATTTAATATGTTCTCCGACCACATTTCTTATGTGAATGATATATGAGTCCTTCAAAGACTACCATGCCAAGTGCATTGTATAAAGATAACAATTAGTAAATCAATCCTAAGGTCTGAAAATAAATAAGACCATGAAATCGTTTTTAAAAAATGTACAAATTTCTCGTATAACGACGCATTATGACTATGCAAACCTATAATTAATAGGCTTGGTATGTTTAAGTTGTTAATTTTTTGATCCAAAAATGCATCATTCGAGAGATTAATCCAAACTAATTTGGATTGCATGCCAGCCAATCACATATGTTGATATTTCTCTACAGAGGGGTTCAAAACCACCATCATTAATTTCACAACCACCATCATTAATTTCGACCATATTTAGCTTTTCACAATCCCACAAAATTTTCCAGTGTATGCATATCTTGAAAACAATAATCAATCAACTGGTACCAGCGCCGGCGGGCATTATAATCTCATCATTATCAAGTGAGAAGATATTAAATTTGAGAACGTGAATCAACCTATAATCTCATCATGATCGGTTGTCAGTAGGTCAAATATAATTTCACTTTCTAACTTAACTAAAATAAATGTAGTATGCGATAAGAAAGAGTTCGTATCCACAGAGAGGCTATTGTTGTTATGCAAATTTCAGTTTCTTAGTAAACAATGGGGGGGTTTTGATATTTCAAAGCAATAAAAATAAATTGAAAGCAATAAAGTATTAAAATAATCAATAAGGAGAAGATATTGGTCACGGGATAGTTTCATTCACAAATATATATTTTCATCAATGACTAGAATTGAAATTTTAATCTCTCATTTACTAAAAGTCCTAGGATACCTTGATCGCAAGAATATCCCGCTAATTCCCTGATTTCATCACAACCACATTAAAAGATGCATATGTGAATTCTTCCTAGAAAGCAACCTAAAGTGTAAAAGCACAATTAAGTTTAACTCCCTAAAAGCAATAAGTTCTATGGAATAAGACTAATCAAGGCAATTAAATTGTGTAAAAGCACTAATTCGATTTAACCCAAGTTATGATTCATATGTGACTAGTAGGATATATCACTACAAGCACTACCCACAATTATGCTACTTAGAATCAGGGATAAACAACTTTTTCGTATTGAAAACCCTAATTTAGCTTTAGATATGAATGCAAATTGGATTGATTCCGGACTCAACCAAAAAAACAATCAAATCATACAACAATATTAAAAATGAATCACAAACAATAAAATATTGAGACAAAATAATTCATTGATTCAAATATTATTTGTGAACTCTACTTTATCCCATAACCAATAATAAGTATTTAGTTACTCATAACTTTTGAGTTCATCATAATCATAATCAAATATAAAATGAAGAACATGAAAAATAAATGAAATCAAACCCTATATGCCGCTCTCCTCTAAAACTCCAGTAGAATAATGTCTCCCCAAAAGAATAGAAACTTTTCCCTTTTATAGCTTTTCAACATTCCAAAATTAGGTCTTCAAAGCCCAAAGTCCAATAACAAGAAGTCCACCAAGCTCATGTGTGTGAAATACCCATGTGAAAATTCTGTCCCAAAAACTACTCGCCGGAAAACTGGTGCAACAGCCGGAAGTTGGCCGGAATCCGGCACGAAACAAAGCTCAGGTGACCGGCAAAGTCCACCCGGTCACCTGAGTCAACTAAGTCAAAACCACTGAGTCATAGGCTAACTCAACTGACTTGGTTCTAGCTTTCCATGCCATTTCACAGGCCATATCTTCTGCTGCACAATCATTGTGCTTCACCAGTGCACACCCAACCATGATGGCCCTGCACTTGTGCAAGCAATCTCCCTTCCCTATTGTAGCTTCTCCACTTGCAACCCCAATTACAGCCAATCCATTGCAGCATTCATCTACAGCATTCAAATACATCCACCAGAACCTACTTCATTTCAGTTTCTTTGCCTTCAACACAGACCAACACCAAACATCATTCCCTGCACATTACAGTCCCATAACTCACTGCCATTCATTCTAGTCGCATCACCAACTCTGTAGCTTCTTGCCTGCAATAACTTCATAACCATCTCAGTCAAGGCTTCCACATCTTAACCTGAACTGCAAATAACAACCACTGCAGCCGCATCCTCTCTTCTGCCAGTGCAATTCACTGCCATTGGTAGCAGTCAACACGACCGCAGCTTCAGAATCTCGACCTAGCCACAGCAACCTCTCTGCAATATATCACCACCAACCATTCATCTGTAGCTTCTTCTCTTGATACTTCTCTCCATGTCTTCTCAAATCCCTGTTTAATTCTTCCATTTCTTCATAATAACAGCAAACACAAGAAACCCATTTCTTATTTGAGCACAAACACAACTTGTACTGCAACCACCAGCCAATTTAGCCTTGGATGCAACTCATCTCACCAACTAGCTCAACTCCTGCAATGTTCCACCTGACATAGTCATTTACATCAGATGCATCTCATATAACTTCTCAACACAAAGCAACAGCAAGACTAGCCTTGCCCTGTAATTTTATCAACTTCACATGATTGCAAAACTACATTCATTCTGGCTTCTCTGTAACATCAACTTTATATGTAACCTGAGCTTACTAGCAGCAACAACTGTAGCTCATCACAAGACCATGTCACTGCACCTCATACATAGCACCATACTCAGGTCACCATTGAAATCCATACCTGCAATCCAGCTGCAACCATCACATTTTTCTGAGCTCCATACACTCTCCTCCATTCTTGCTGCTTTAAGCCATCAGTCCCCTGCACCAGTTCAACACAACCATTTTGACCATCACCTGCAACTTCATTTTTTACCTGCAACACAATTCATCATTCCATATCCAACTGATACATCTTCTCCACCTGCAATCTCAGTTGCTTCCTAGCCTCATCATTAATAGCTCCACCTATAATATCCTAGGCATACCCATTGGACCAAAGCTTCACAGCTGCAGAACAAAAGCACCACGGCATGAATGCATTACAACTCTCAGGATAGCCAAGCCACTGCCACCATCAACAACTTCAGTTCATCTTGTCCTAGCTTGAACTATCAGATCCTCCATCAATCTCTGTATCTGAAACCAAACCCATCTACTGAGAATCTGCAGCTTCACTTAAACCTTCAAATACCACCTTCCATTCTCAGTACCACTATCAACATTTTCTGCATCTGAATCTACTCCATTTCATTCAAAAACTCCACCAGCAAGCCAACACAACTCCACCTGCTCAGTCACTGCTATTGCAACAAAATCAGCATCACAAGTTTACAGACTACCAGAACTGCATCCTTGTAATTCACCAACACAAGGCAAAACATCATTTCTTGTGGCTTCACCTCAAACACTAGGAGATTTATCATCTCCTCCATAATCTCATTCTTATTTTGTACCTTCTACAACCAAACCCAGCAGCTCAACCACCTGCAAACTACTCAACCAAATCCACCAATTCTTCAGTTCATCTTTGTTGATAATCAAAACCCTTCTTTCCTTTCCACCAGTTTCCTCTTAACTTCATTACCTTCTGCTACCAGCAATATCAACTAGCAGAGATCCATAATTTCTCAGTTCTCTCAAACACAATACCAGATTCAAAACCAAATCCTTGATTCGGAACCCATATCTTCAATTTCAACAAATTCTCAATCTCCTTCTCTATTGATACCAAGAACATCTCTAATTTCTTCATTGTTAATCTATGAGCTTCTTCTTCTCCCGATCTTAAATTCATCAGCAGCAGCCGCTACTTTCTCGATCTCAACAGACCACACAATTCAAATTCTTCTCTGGTTCACAAATTTGACCAACATCTCAGCTAATTCCTCTTCCATTTTCCAGATCTACACTCTCCCCTTTAGACTCAGTCGCACACTACTCTGTTAGAAACCAAATAATTGAAAAATGAACTCTCTTCTGAATTCTAGGGTGTGGTAATGATAATAAGTACCACAGGAACCCAGAACTCTGATAAGGGATATTCATGTACCATTTAGCTTGTCAGTCTCAGAAAACTGACAGTTCATCCTTCACTCCTTCTTGCGCAACCTTAGCTTGCTCCAAAAATCGCTTGGGAATTGATCTTTTTGTCGTTTTCGCTCCAAATGGACGTTTTCTCCTTCTTTTGCTCCCAAGGACTCCATTGCACCTAATAAATCAAAACTAAACATAAGAGATGCAATTCACAAAAATAATAGCAAAGAAAGCATAAATACTAGATATAAAATTAGGTGTTTTACAACACCTATCAAATTCCCCCACACTTATACTTTGCTAGTCCTCGAGCAAATCAAACAAAACTTATTCTAAAGGATACATACAACTCCCGTGAGAGTTTCCTAGAGATATACCCACAAAACCTACATTTCCAACTTACTAATTCTTCGAAAAGATAGCATCCAACGCTCTAAGAAGACATAAAGATTTTGCACACTAGTCATAAGAGATTAGACACAAATATGAACATAATCTCATTCTTAAAAGTTTAGAGAGAAATAACCATCCCTTATCGAAAGAAATTCGGGTTCGGAGTGATCAAAAGTCTCGACTCTGCCTCACAAGAAAGGATTTTATGAAATTGCTCTCAATAATAAACAGCTCTTTATGGGTTACACATGTGTCCAGGTAGGAATGAAGAGAGAATCCTGCGACACGTTGAATAGTAGTAAGGTAAAAACCCTCAAATTGTTTTGAAAACCCACATCTTTTATTCATTTTGAAAACCCTTTTTTTCTGACGATCTCTAAGAAAGGAAATCAACCACTTAACGAAGGTGGGAATATGCTTACTTACCTCATTATCCGTTCGGCGTGCAGTTAGCACCACTCTCACAACATCCATAGAAACGTCTTCGGTCTTCGATCCTTGTCTTCATCTTCATCTCCGGTCTTCAACTGTCAGTGATAACTTCTTGAACTTCGTAGAATCTTGACAATGTAACTCTTTCCTCTAATTCTTGTTGCTTGAAACTTTACTATAGATATTTCTTCTTCCATTGGCTTTATTGAATGAATACAAAACAAAAAACAAACTAAACAAACCAAAATATGATGCAATGATTTTTTTCTTCTTTTTTTTCCTTTTTTTTCAGTTTTTTTTTTTTGAGATGCAAGATAAATAAAGTAAATACAAAATGAAAAAAATAAAATTAAAACTAATGATGAACCTAATGAACTTTTCTCTTGTCTCTTTTTCTTTTTTTCTTTTTTTTTCTTTTTTTTTCTTTTGTTTAAGGGAACTAGCATAATGATAACCATTTTTTTTTTGAGACAAGAGAAACCAAAATAAATACATATAAATAAAAATGCAAGTACAAAGGCCATGGTGTAAGTACTTTACCGCTTGATTCTTCACAACTTGTATATCTCGATATCATAAACTTCTTGAATTCTCATCTTGATAATCTTCACTCTTGTACAATAGTCTTCAACTTGTAAAAATTCAGCTCCTTGTCTTGTTGCTTTACTTGAATATGAAATCTGCTCATTTCTGTATCGTTGCTTGTAAACCTTGAACGTCTTCAACTTTCCTTCGAATTTGTGATGCTCCTCTTGTTGATGATTGTAGTTGCATGAAATCCCACAACACACCCCTTGTAATATCTTGATAATAATCCCTTGATCTAAACTAATTTGATATTAAAAGTATGATTAAAATTCTAAAAATTGTAAATAGACACACGAATTTTTACATGGTTCGATCGATTTGATCTACATCCATGGTTCTTCACTATGATTATTATAATTTACATTTGATTTTACATTGATAATATCCATTAATGGAGTTCTAAATCTAATTTTGGGGAAGAATATGATAAAGAAAAATATATTCTCTCTCCTCAAATCTCTCTGCAAAATATCTCTCTCTTCTAAAATTGTGTCCCCCCTTTTCTCTCTCCTGCTCTTCTCTTTATATAGGTATCTTCATAGTGGGTGACAGCTTACATTCAATTTATCTTTCCCATTTTTCAGGATTTTTGCTATGCTCCTTGCTGGCTCTGCTATCGTGCTCGCGAGATCTGCTATCTGCTCGCGAGACCTGCTATCTGCTCGCGAGACTCTTCTATAACCACAAAATCTTCATTTCCTGCCTTGCTCTCGCGAGTTCTAGCCTTGTGCTCGCGAACATTCTTTTTAACTACAAAATCTTCACATCTTTCTCATGTTTTATGCTGTCGTTGTTTATTACGTCATTCTCTGAATTATTTTGTGACGTTCGTGAAATGTTGTTGAAGAGTTTTTTGGTAACGCTCGTAGAAGTGTCGTTTATCTCTCATGAATATAATTGTAGCGATATTCTGGTCATACATCTTGCCTCTTTTTTCTTGAATATTGCTTGAAAATTAATCTTTAAGAAAAAATTTGTTGTTGTAGTAGTCTTTGATCTTTGTTGATGAAGGAACGAGCGAAAGAATACTAGACTTGAAAAGTACGTACTTGCCTCTATTCTTTTGCGAAGTTCCATATCTTTACTAAGTAAATAAGAAGTATTAACTCTTGAAGTATTCGAAGTACGAAGTATCCTTGAAGAAATATAAGAAGTACTCAATCTTCAAAATATAAGAAGTATCCGTCCTTGAATGAAAATCATAAGTATTGCCTCTGTTCATGCGAAATTATTACTTCATTTTTGGTGAAAATTCTTTCCCATTTTGGAAATGATTCTTGCCGAGTAGATAAAAAAACATAAAATGTTTTCTTGGTAATCCATAGTTGCCTCTGTTGTTTATCTGTGAAGGTAGAATCCTTGAGAAAATGTTAAATGAACGAATTGCCTCTGCCTCTTTCGATTAAATAATCATATTCTGCGAAATTCTGGAATAGTCTGCGATATGCTGAATGATTTTGCAAGTTTTTGAATGTTTCTGCGAGATTCTGAAATAATGCTGTGAATAGTGCGATGAATAGTACTTCGATGAATAGTGGCGAGATTGTGAATAATGCTACGAGATTGTAGTCAATCCTCTTGAGAGACTCTGAATAATATTTCTGAGAAATTCTGAGAAATTCTGAGCAATACTTCTGAGAAATTCTGAATAGTACTTGCTATCACTCTTGCGATGAGCAAATCTTTCCTGCATTCTTAAAATAAAATAGTTAAGTTTGGTCTTATTTTGCCTTCCTAGTTAAAGGTCTTATTTAGCCAATTTCTGCTTCTGCGACAAAATCGCAGGACGTCTTTACATTTGCATGTATTGACCCATTGATCTTGCCTTATCCATTTTTCTTTGAATTTTCTGCGACAACATGATAAGTCTAAATCCCCTCGCGAGAATAAAGTCCCATGACATTGTCGTCTTGCGATGAAATCGCAGGACGTCTGTACACTTTCATGTAAAAACCCATTGATCTCATATTAACATTTCTCTTTATGGCTTGTTGCCTCTGTATAATTTACGTCACGCGACAATATGACAGGCCTAAGTTCTCTTGCGAGAACGAAGCCCCATGACATTGTCGTCTTAAGACACTTATCAGCTCCCTAATGGAGGGTACCGCCCTTATATTCCCCCTGGTTGCCCCTTCAAGGAGGGAACATCGGCCATACAAGACTAGCTCCTCCTATTCGGATTTACCAACAACCAGTTGTTTTCGCAGTCTCTTGTCCTTTATGCCTATGTGGCTTATAGTTACAAGACTGCACCCTAAGTGGGGTTTTCTTCGGGCCAAGTGCATCGTAGCCAAGACTTACCAAGAATGGCAAGAGAGTTTCGTACGCTCCGGGAACCCTTGGCTCAACCGTGTACCTCGGCTCCTTGGTCATACTCTGCACTTCTTGGAAGAGATTCTCGGTCGTCCAACCGGGGTATAATGTTATAAAGCTGGAAATCCAAGATCTCTCTCCCGGATAGGTTTTCTTTAACCCCAACATTTGCATTACTCAGGTTCCAGCAGCGGTATAACTGTAACACCCCAAATTTCGGGCCTGGATTCCAACCCAAATCCAAACCCGAAACCCGAAATGCTACATCTAATTTTTTTATCCTGGACTTGCACTTTTGGCCCAAGCCCAAACACCCATTTATTTGCCTAGTCTTTATTTATGTTCAATTCATAAATTTGTCATAACTGCGGTTACATAAAAATTCTTTTAGGAACATCCAACCGTTAAATTGACTTGGTTTTTAATCCACATTAACTGTAAAGAACTATAGGTTACTATAAAAATTAATATCACCGTTAAACATACCAGATTTAATCCAAAAGAGTCGCGTTTTTAAGGAACAAACGTAAAATAAAAACAGACATCAGTTTACTCCAAGAAGTTTACGGAACAAATTTCAATTCCAAAAATTATTATGTTTATACGTTGTAAACTCTAACTTAGTATAATTTCAGTTAAAAATTGTTCTATGATTTTTGATTTATCTTAAGAAATTATTGACCATAGTCAAACGCATAGTTGACCAGTACTACAAAAATGTAAAACAGTGGCAGTCCAATTTATAAAAAATCATATCAAATCACTAAAATCTCTAAATTAGACTTAGTTTACCATTCTAAATAGGAAAAACAGAGATCTTAACGTTTACTTAAGACATCAAAGCCAAACAAATTCCATAGAATAGTTTTAGAAAAGGAAACTCTATATATAATTTAATCATCGTAAAACTTTATGAATGTAGTACAGTAATAAACGATTATTTTTAAAATACTTATAGGGCTCAGAAAATTCTGAAATTTTTATACGTACATCTAAAAAGAGTTTTGCATATACCACAAAAACATTGCCCCAAACCGTATTATAGAATAATTATAATAAATGGTCAAACTGATATGACTCAGAATATTTTTATTATTTAATCAAATAGAATTTTCTAAACAAAGCCTTATTTTCATTGGTTATACATTAACCCAATAATCACTAAAGTATTGATAATCAATAAAATACTAATTAAATCATCTAAAAGAGTTTAATTATATTTTATTACAATTTCCAAACAAAAATTCTATGCAAACTACTATAATAGCACCAAAACCGATCTCTACGCTTTTCCGCCATTAACTCCTTGTGGTGTCATAAAATCTGGAATTTTTTGTCATTAAACGACGTGAGTTGTGACACCCAGTAGGAAAAGAAGCAACAAAACATTTTTAAATCTCTTTAAAGACCACTAGCATGATTAATAGCATCACAAGCACATGGAAACACCACATCCATAAAAAAACAATAAAATCAATCAAATCCGCTCGCCCCAGGGAGCCCCACGTGGGTTTAGGGAAACAAAACCGTTCCCAAGGATATCTCGTATCCCATCAAAGATAATTTTAAGGATCACAACCTATGGACCGCAGCCCGATAATCATCATGCTCACATCATCATCAATAGCATCATAAAAATATGTAAACATGAATTTAATTAACAAAACTATAAATAAAAAGAGTTTTAGATTGTGTTGCGCCTACCTCAATCGCTAGCAAATAATCCTACTTAGAAAAGATGAATCACCAATATAGTTCACGGCTGCCTGTCTACTTCTTCTGTTTTTCTTTTTGTGCGGCTAAGGGAGAAATAAACCTTAAGAAATCTCAAAACCTAATATACAAGACTAAAAGTATTTATATAGTCGGTGTCCCTAAACCTAGTCAACAGACGTTCATGTGGTTTGGTTCCACGTGTCTTATACCGGTAGTGAGATGACAACAAGCCTTTACCGAGCTATAATAGGATCACAAGGTTAATTAAGTTTCTAGAGTTTCCTGACTAATTAATCTAATAACCAATCACGTCTAGACATGCAACAAGGTGATAAGCCAAAACAAAACAAGTAGTGGCACCCATGGACACGTATGTAACTGATTAGATTGTAAACCACAATACCTTTGACTTGGAGAGACACTCCTTCATTTTTCTAAACAAAAATCACACAACCACAATAAATAAAATAAAGAATAACTATTTAAGCATTCAAATTACTAAAGTACCCTTTTTAACCTAAAATGACCAATTTACCCCTATTAGTGAAATGACACAAATACCCCTTAAAATTGGGACGGGCCTTACAATCCTATCCCCCTTAAATGAAATTTCGTCACGAAATTTAGAGGTTACCTTAGAAAAGATCAGGGTATTTGGTCCGCATCTCGGATTCTAATTCCCACGTCGCTTCCTCGACTTGGCGACGCTGCCACTGCACCTTAACCATAGGAATGGTCTTAGTGCGGAGCACATGCTCTTTAAAGTCCAAAATTTGAACAGGTCGCTCCACGTATGTAGCATCCTCTTGGATCTCCAAATCCTCCCAAGCAATAACATGTGTAGGGTCGATAGCATAAGATGGATCTCTCTCGTACTTCCGCAACATTGACACGTGGAAAGTGTCATGAACGTGCCCAATTCGCTGAGGTAACTCCAACTGATAAGCTGCTGCACCAATACGTCGAATAATTTGGAAAGGCCCAATGTAACGTGGTGATAACTTTCCTTTCTTGCCAAAACGCTTAACACCTCTCTTCGGGCTCACTTTGAGTAACACCAAGTCACCCTCAGTAAACTCTAAAGGTCGGCGTCTCTTGTCTGCATAACTCTTTTGACGACTCTGAGCTGTCATTAACCTCTGCCGAATTAACTGAACCTTCTCAGTCGTCTCTCTTACCAAATCAGGTCCAAAAATGCTACGTTCGCCGATCTCGGTCCAACACACTGGAGATCTACAAGGTCGTCCATACAATGCTTCAAAAGGTGCCATACCGATACTAGCCTGATGGCTATTGTTATAAGCAAACTCTACTAATGGCAAGTGCTCACTCCAACTTCCCTTGAAATCCAAAGCACAAGCTCGCAGCATATCCTCCACAATCTGAATTACCCGCTCAGACTGCCCGTCGGTCTGAGGATGAAAAAGCAAGACTAAGAGAAACACGTGTACCTAACGCCTTATGTAAACTCTGCCAGAACCGAGAAGTAAAACGAGGATCTCTGTCAGATACAATCGACACTCGGGCGTCCGTGTAACCTTATTATCTCATGGATATACATCTGACTTAACGTGGCTAACGTATCTGTCTTCTTGATTGCTAAGAAGTGCGCCGACTTGGTAAGTCTATCAACGATAACCCATATAGTATCCTTACCGTGTGCAGTTCTAGGTAATCCCATGACAAAATCCATAGTGATGTGTTCCCATTTCCATTCAGAGATGGGCAATGGTTGAAGTAACCCTCCTGGTTTCCGATGATCAATCTTCACTTGCTGGCAAGTGAGACATCTCGACACATACAAGGCAACATCTTTCTTCATCCCTTTCCACCAATATTGCCTTTTCATGTCATGGTACATCTTTGATCCTCCTGGATGAACGGTAAACTTAGAATTATGAGCATGTTCTAGTACCTCCATCCTCAATTTCAATGGCACAAAAAGTTTCCCCATAAAGCGAAGTCCACCATCAGATTGAGTCCAACCCTCTGGTGTTTGACCTTTCGCTATCTGAGCATAAATTGAAATCATCTCTCTATCAGTATGTTGAGCTTCTATAATCCGATGTTGTAATTCTGGAACAACTACAGTATTGTAAATCATCTCGTCAGGGACCAAGTCACATTCCTCCATAAGTCTGCACAAATCCCAAGCATGAAGAGTCATACTTGCTACACCGACCCTCGATTTTCGGCTAAGAGCATCTGCTACAACATTTGCCTTTCCTGGGTGGTAATGGAAAGTATACGTGTAATCCTTAAGAAATTCCACCCAACGCCTCTGTCTCAGGTTCAAATCTCGTTGGGTAAAAATATATTGCAAGCTCTTATGGTCACAAAATATGTCTATCTTCTCACCATACAGATAATGTCTCCACAACTTCAAAGCGAACACAATAGCTGCCAACTCGAGGTCATGAGTTGCGTAATTCAATTCGTGTGCCTTTAATTGTTTTGAGGCATAAGCTACTACTCTTCCTTCTTGCATAAGAACACATCCTAAACCCTTCAACGATGCATCAGAAAAGATCACATAACCAATTCCACTTACTGGTGTTGTCAAAACTGGTGCGGTAGTTAGTTTCTCCTTAAGAATGGAGAAAGCCTCTTCACAATCATTATTCCACTCGAACTTGGAATCCTTTCGAGTTAATTTCGTCAATGGTGAAGCAATCCTTGAGAAATCTTGAATGAATCGCCTATAGTAACCCGCTAAGCCCAGAAAGCTACGAATCTCAAACACGTTCTTTGGTCTTTCCCAGTTGGTAACTGCTTCAACCTTAGCTGGGTCTACTTTGATTCCTTCTCTACAAACCACGTGTCCCAAAAACTGAATTTCAGAAAGCCAGAAGTCACATTTACTCAACTTAGCATACAACTGATGAGATCTCAACAACTGCAGTGCTAATCTCAGGTGTTCCTCATGCTCTTCTCGTGACCGTGAATAGATAAGAATGTCATCTACAAATACCACTACAAATTTATCTAAGTACGGACGGAAAATTCGATGCATAAGATCCATGAATGCTGCTGGAGCATTTGTGAGTCCAAATGGCATCACCACAAACTCGAAGTGTCCAAATCGAGTTCTAAAAGCGGTTTTTGGAATATCCTCTTCCTTGATTCGGAGTTGATGATAAGCTGATCGCATATCAATCTTCGAGAAAAACTGAGAATCCTTCAACTGATCAAACAAATCCTCGATCCTAGGTAAGGGATACTTATTTTTCACTGTAACTTCATTGAGTTTCCTATAGTCAATGCACAATCTCAGCGAGTTATCCTTCTTCTTCACAAAAAGGACTAGTGCACCCCAAGGTGATGTACTACCTCTAATAAAACCCTTAGATTCCAACTCGAGTAATTGTTTGTCTAATTCTTTCAACTCCATTGGTGCCATTCGATAAGGAGCCATCGAAATTGGCGACGTACCAGGTTGAACTTCAATAGTGAAGTCAATTTCTCTTCTAGGGGGCAAACCTGGCAATTCTTCAGGGAAAACATCTTCAAACTCTTCTACCACAAGGATACCCATAGTAGATACAGAATTTTGTGGCTCGTCTTCTAACATTCCTAAATGATAAAGAAAACCTCCAGAATGAGTCTGTCGAAAATGTCTTTCCGACAAGATAAGGGGAGCCGCAAGACTACGAGTTCCGGTAAAGTGGACAACTGGACCTCCATCTGAGTGCAGAGTCACACGTTTTTGAAAACAATCAAAAATAGCACGATGAGTAGATAACCAATCCATGCCCAAGATTACATCATAACCAGACATATTCATCACAAAAAGGTCAACCAAAAACTCATGCTTAGCTATACGTACCACACACATTCGTGCTACGCGATCAACACGTGCACTACCTCCTACAGCACTAGCTACGCCTAGGTACCCATCAAGAAATTCAGTTTTCAAACCCAAGGACAAAACGAACGAAGAAGAAATAAACGAATGAGTAGCACCAGTATCAAACAATATCTTAGCCCAAGAATTGTAAACTAAGAATGTACCTTCAACAACTGAGTTATCCGGATCCTGTCCAACATGAGCAATATTAAAGGCCTTAGGTTGCTGAGGGGGTTGTCGAGCTTGGTATTGTGGTGGATTGTTCTGAGAACGGTTCTGTTGATACCCTTGATGCTGGTTCTGAGGTGCAAATGGTTGTTGGTTCCTTTGTGAAATAAGTACAGGACAGTTCCTCTTAAAGTGTCCAGGTTGTTTGCAGTGATAACACGAAGGTGCAGGAAGCTCCATATTCGGTCCATTTCCTTTCTTCTGGTATGGATGGTTGTTGTTGTTGTTTTTGTTCTTGTTCTTATCCCCAGTATGACGTTCTCGAATTCTATTTGCCTCCTCAATGTCTCTCTCAGCAATCATTGCTCTTTCCACTATCTCATTATAAGAAGTAATCTTCAGAATAGACAACCTACTCTTAATTGAAGGCCTAAGTCCTTCCCCGAAACTTAAAAGCCTTCAGCTCTTCATTCTCAACCAGGTGAGTAGCAAAACGTGAGAGTTCTTCAAACTTGGCTTGGTATTGAGCTACTGTCATGTTTCTCTGGGTCAACTGCATAAACTCGATCATGCGCTGGTTTCGTGCAGTTTGTGGAAAATACTTACTTAGAAAAGCGAGTCGAAATTCCACCCAGGTAAACATACCATCATTCCTAGAACGACGAGTCAAGTCCCACCAGCGAGTGGCCTCACCTTCAAGCTTATAAACAGCAAGATCCAGCTTATCCTCGTCATTCACGCCTAATAGGGTGAATATTTTCTCAATCTTATCTATCCAATCTTCAACAACTAGTGGATCAGGACTACCCTTGAAGGAATCAGGCTTTTGTTCAATAAACCTTCTAACTAATAAAGCTCGTTGATTAGGTGGTGGAGGGGGAGGAGGTGCATTCAGATTAAGATTCACTTGTTGTTGCATCGCTTGAGCAACAACATTCAAGGCACGGACAACATCACCAAAACCCTCATCGTGTGGGCCGGTTGAACCATTATTACGACGAGACATGTCCTGAATGAAGGACATTAAATCATAAGTATCACAGAGAGAATTCTCTATGCAAAAGAAGTTCAACCTATTACGCATGCTAACAAACAACAATTAACAATACACAAACAATTCTACATTCAAGCATATATACGCACGCACTGACTTATTCAGAAACTAGCCTGCCCAAAGGATCAGACTAGCTCTGATACCAAACTGTAACACCCCAAATTTCGGGCCTGGATTCCAACCCAAATCCAAACCCGAAACCCGAAATGCTACATCTAATTTTTTTATCCCGGACTTGCACTTTTGGCCCAAGCCCAAACACCCATTTATTTGCCTAGTCTTTATTTATGTTCAATTCAGAAATTCTGTCGCAGCGGTTACATAAAAATTCTTTTAGGAACATCCAACCGTTAAATTGACTTGGTTTTTAATCCACATTAACTCTAAAGAACTATAGGTTACTATAAAAATTAATATCACCGTTAAACATACCAGATTTAATCCAAAAGAGTCGCGTTTTTAAGGAACAAACGTAAAATAAAAACAGACATCAGTTTACTCCAAGAATTTTACGGAACAAATTTCAATTCCAAAAATTATTATGTTTATACGTTGTAAACTCTAACTTAGTATAATTTCAGTTAAAACTTGTTCTATGATTTTTGATTTATCTTAAGAAATTATTGACCATAGTCAAACGCATAGTTGACCAGTACTACAAAAATGTAAAACAGTGGCAGTCCAATTTATAAAAAATCATATCAAATCACTAAAATCTCTAAATTAGACTTAGTTTACCATTCTAAATAGGAAAAACAGAGATCTTAACGTTTACTTAAGACATCAAAGCCAAAAAAATTCCATAGAATAGTTTTAGAAAAGGAAACTCTATATATAATTTAATCTGTCAGAAACTTTATGAATGTAGTACAGTAATAAACAATTATTTTTAAAATACTTATAGGGCTCAGAAAATTCTGAAATTTTTATACGTACATCTAAAAAGAGTTTTGCATATACCAAAAAAACATTGCCCAAAAAGGTATTATAGAATAATTATAATAAATGGTCAAACTGATATGACTCAGAATATTTTTATTATTTAATCAAATAGAATTTTCTAAACAAAGCCTTATTTTCATTGGTTATACATTAACCCAATAATCACTAAAGTATTGATAATCAATAAAATACTAATTAAATCATCTAAAAGAGTTTAATGATATTTTATTACAATTTCCAAACAAAAATTCTATGCAAACTACTATAATAGCACCAAAACCGATCTCTACGCTTTTCCGCCATTAACTCCTTGTGGTGTCATAAAATCTGGAATTTTTTGTCATTAAACGACGTGAGTTGTGACACCCAGTAGGAAAAGAAGCAACAAAACATTTTTAAATCTCTTTAAAGACCACTAGCATGATTAATAGCATCACAAGCACATGGAAACACCACATCCATAAAAAAAACAATAAAATCAATCAAATCCGCTCGCCCCAGGGAGCCCCACGTGGGTTTAGGGAAACAAAACCGTTCCCAAGGATATCTCGTATCCCATCAAAGATAATTTTAAGGATCACAACCTATGGACCGCAACCCGATAATCATCATGCTCACATCATCATCAATAGCATCATAAAAATATGTAAACATGAATTTAATTAACAAAACTATAAATAAAAAGAGTTTTAGATTGTGTTGCGCCTACCTCAATCGCTAGCAAATAATCCTACTTAGAAAAGATGAATCACCAATATAGTTCACGGCTGCCTGTCTACTTCTTCTGTTTTTCTTTTTGTGCGGCTAAGGGAGAAATAAACCTTAAGAAATCTCAAAACCTAATATACAAGACTAAAAGTATTTATATAGTCGGTGTCCCTAAACCTAGTCAACAGACGTTCATGTGGTTTGGTTCCACGTGTCTTATACCGGTAGTGAGATGACAACAAGCCTTTACCGAGCTATAATAGGATCACAAGGTTAATTAAGTTTCTAGAGTTTCCTGACTAATTAATCTAATAACCAATCACGTCTAGACATGCAACAAGGTGATAAGCCAAAACAAAACAAGTAGTGGCACCCATGGACACGTATGTAACTGATTAGATTGTAAACCACAATACCTTTGACTTGGAGAGACACTCCTTCATTTTTCTAAACAAAAATCACACAACCACAATAAATAAAATAAAGAATAACTATTTAAGCATTCAAATTACTAAAGTACCCTTTTTAACCTAAAATGACCAATTTACCCCTATTAGTGAAATGACACAAATACCCCCTTAAAATTGGGATGGGCCTTACAATAACCTTATCCCTGAGTCATGTCAAGAGATACCCCCTCATATGACGCACTATTAGGTCTTACATTTGCCTCTTGCGAAATTTTATTCGCAAACTAGGGTGCACGCCATAAAGGTTCGTCCCATTCTTATGTCTCTGCGAAATTTTATTCGCGTCTCTCGCGATCTTTTCGCGTTTCTTCATTCTTTCATTTCTGTCAATTCTTTATATAATATTGAATAATCTTGCGATTACACTCGCAGCTCTGGTGAAAATTTGTTTCGCTCATTTCTATGAGTTAAAATATTCTTTAAAATCTTTTGAAATCTTAGAAATATTCTTTGAAATCTTGCGATTGTATCGCATTTGTTAAACCAAAAATCTCTTTCTGTAAAAGAAATATTCTAGAGAAATCTTTGAAATCTTGCGATTGTATCGCGTATTTTGGAAATTTGAAATCTTAGAAATTTTTGCGATAATCTCGTTTTCTGTAATCTTGGTAATCTTTGAAAATTTTTGCGATCTTTAATTTTTTTGCGATGATCTCATTTTTTGTAATCTTTTGAAATTTTAGAAATCTTGCGATTAAATTGAATCAAAAGTTTTTGATTTTTTTTTTTGATTTTTTTTTTTTTGAAATATTATAAATTTTAGAAATGTTCTTTGAAATCTGGCGATAATTATAAATCAAAATTTTTCATCTTCTGCAAGTAAAATATTCAAGGAAGTGGTACTTAGCTTTTTGGCGATTTGTTGTGGTTGCCGTCCCTCGCGAAGTATTTAATTTGTTTGCGGATTGAGAATAAATGAGAAATGAACTCTTGATCTGCATCTTCTTAAAACTTATTCCTCTTGTCAACGCTGGATCTTCTTTAAACTTATTCTTCTTTATTTAATTTGTTATCGCAAAAAATTCTCTGCATCGACCTTATACTTGCATTCTATCATCCAGACCCACTGTGAAAATTCCTGCTTGTGTTGATGCAGTAATCTTCGCAGAAGTTATAATCGTGTCATCGCAAGGTCCCAAAACTTTTGCATTCTATTTCTTCTCAAGAGTTGCGATAACCGCTAATACTTCTATCTTCTTTAACTTATTAATAATAAATTTGTGGTCCTTCTATTTTGGTTCTTCCTTTCTTCTCCCCTTTGTATTTTAATAACCAACAGTTTGTTTTTGCTCTCTATTTTTGCATGTATCTTCGTTCTAAAACCAAAGTTATTGCTGATGACCCTATGTCTTCGCAGGAGAACTCTATGTCTTCGCAACACTTCCTCCCTGCGAGAATGTAGATGCATGCTATAAGATATGCTCCACTACTTGCTTTGGTAATTAGAGTTTGAGAAATATTCACGAGAAAATGGATTTTCCTCTTCATTGAACTGATTCCCGTATTTCCCTATGAATTCCCTTTTTTTTTTTTTTAATCAGCAGTTCAACTATGTTGTCTCTTCCCAGTGTGTTGATTGGTTTCATTTTGGTGTATAAGCGCGTTCATTCGCTGTGAATACCTCCTGAAATATCAGCTTTGTCATTTCTTCTTTGAGTACCTTAATCTATGTATAATTCATTGGGTGTTTTCCCTAATTGTTTGACGATCAATGAGTGTGTTTTCTCCTGAGTTGCTGTTGGAAAGTTTAACGAAGTTTATTTCCTCTATAACTCTTCTTCCTTCATTGGCCTTTGCTGGAACTATCGCTGATAAACCTGCTGGAACGATCGTTGATAACCTGCTGGAATGATCGCTGTATAACTTGAAATTACTAGAACGATCGCAGAATAAGATTACTAGAATGATCGCTGATAAATCTTCTGGAACAATCGCTGTATAACAACAACACTTCTTCCTTCAAATATACCGTTTTTTATCGTTTAAATAATTCAACATTTTTGCTGAAGTATGTTCCGCAGAATTTCTTCTTCCTTTGCTTTGAGTCTGTACTTTGATTGTGGCTTTTTTGTTGGCTTGTTGCTCGCAGGTTTGTTTATGGATTGGCGATAACAATCGTTGGAAATTGAAGTGATCTAAATTTTTCAGCTTTGGTCATTCCATCGTGGTAAGACATTCATGAAACTAACTTGGTCATTGCATTTTTATTCACTGTGGCTTAAAATTCCCTTCTTTCACGTTTTCTTTTTCTAAAGATTAGATTTGTTTGTTGGCTTCGCTCGCTGATAGGTCGTGACTTCACCATATTCTTTTTCTCGCTGATTTTTCTCGCTAATAGGTCGTGACTTCGCTGTTGCTGCTGCAAAATAATCTTGTTGTACATGAATAATAGTTTGTGCAAAATATTCGTTCTTTTTCTCCGCAGACGCACTTCTTCCCTAGTTATTTCTGTGAAGTAAAACCCTCCTTGCTGTATTAGCTCACGGTTCTTGTAGCTCTAGATTATTACTCTCAATTGGTTTTCCACTGTTGATGTTCGATAAGTAATCACTGGAGTTGATGTTCGCTAGAATTTCAGATGAAGTAGAGCTTCCCCCCTTGGTTTTGCACGAGTTTTTCTATCATTGCAAACTGGATTGCCTTGGGTTTGCACGAACTGAACTGTTTTGGTTATCATTTTCTTTTCTTTTTTCATTGAGATATTCTTTCGCAATCGCCATTTTGCCAATGACCATGGGTTGGTGATGAAAACCGCTGGAAATGTTGATTAATATGATCTATACGCGCTCTTGAGATTTGATGATCGATCATGAGTTTGTAGATAATTCTTCTTGCTACTCTTTCCTGGAAAATAATTGCAGGTTTATCTTTTCCCTAGCTTTGGCTCTTCATATGATTTGTTGATGAAAATAGTTGGTCCTGTAATATTGCCTTCCTCCATCTACAATGACTCTTTGCACTTCCTGTCATTATTTTATTTTCCTGCAAAAATTAAACTCCAATTTTCATCGTGTTTCTGTTGAGTCCCTTTGAGCTGCAGGTAATTTCTTTGATTTTCTTCTTCGTCTGTGACTAATTTTTATGCTCCTGCGAAGTTGTAGATATGAATTTCTGCTGCGAATTTCTGGTTTGATGTAGCATAGAAACTTTCTATCATCATCACGCTTTTCTTTTACAAGCTTTGCTTCACGGACTTTACTGTTCTCCATTTGGCTACTATAACTTCGCAGAATTAGTTATCTCTTCATTCACCATTTGCTCCGGAGAAGTGATCAAGTCATTCATTCATTGCTGTGTTATTCATTGAGGGTTGAGTACTCCCTTTCAGTTAATGCGTGTTGTTGTATTCTACTTTGTCATGTTTTCATCCCTGGGTTTTTTAAGAAGTTGGATCGTCTTTGGAATTTGACCTTATTCCTTGTTTGTTTGGTCTTGTTGTCTAAGTAGCAGGATGTGGAAATCTTTTCATAATGCTGGTTGGCTCCTGTCAGTAAACTCCACATGATCTCTTCTTTGCTCCTCCTCGCAAGAAAAATACATTTCATTGCTCCTTCGCAAAAATTGTTATTTTGGCGATAGCAGAACCTGCACCCCTACTCTATTGTTCATGACAGAAATCATCTGCACGTGTTGTATATTTGCCATTTTATTTTTTCCTTGTAAAGGTACATTACATTATTCGTTCTTTATGTCCATTGAGTTGTCTTCTCCTAAGTTGATGCTCTTGGAGAGCAATGAATTTATTCTCTTCTTTGTGATAATATCGCAAGTTCACTGCTAGTTTTGAGAAGCTTTTCAATCGCTTTATGTTTTCTTTTGGATTTTCTTTGTCACCAGCCCCATTTCCTATCAACTGTTCTTGTTGCTCTCGTTGTTTGCAGGTTATCTCGCAAGTCACTTCATACTTAACAGCAGAGTGTTCGCAAAATTATTCATCCATACATCGCTGCAAGTAAACAGTCAGCTTGGTGAGTAATTCTATAAGTTTTGAAGATGAGTTTGTCATTCAAAGAAACAAATCTATAAGGGAGGATGGTTTGATGTTATTCTCAAAAAGTTAAAAACCCAATCTACTAAAAATTATGTCAATTGTCGTTTTGAAAATCCACTGGATTGGTTCGTAATGAAAAATTTAGTAGGTTCAAAACTGTAATCAAAACAAAATCAAGTTTCTAATAAAGGTTAGTTAAAATTTATATAAAATTTCTCCGAAAATTTTATTTGTAAACCAACAGATATGAGAATTTAAAAAGAAAGTTAAAGGAATAAGAAGGAAATTTGTCATTTTGGAGTAATTGATGATGATGTAGTTTCATTTCATTCTGCCCCTATTTCTTCTTCTTTGGTCTTAATGTAGCTTTAACATCTCTCTATATCTCTCTTGATTTCTCTGTATTGAAGATGACGTTTGTTGCCGAAGACAATTGAATTCATCACTATCAGTAGTTAATTTCTTTGAATCTTCTTCAATCTAAAAATAATTCGTCCCTGTTTCTAGCGCCAAAATGTAGTTGCAGGAAATCCCACAACACACCCCTTGTAATATCTTGATAATAATCCCTTGTTCTAAACTAATTTGATATTAAAAGTATGATTAAAATTCTAAAAATTGTAAATAGACACACGGATTTTTACATGGTTCGATCAATTTGATCTACATCCATGGTTCTTCGCTATGATTGTTATAATTTACATTTGATTTTACATTGATAATATCCATTAATGGAGTTCTAAATCTAATTTTTGGGAAGAAGATGATAAAGAAAAATACATTCTCTCTCCTCAAATCTCTCTGCAAAATATCTCTCTCTTCTAAAATAGTGTCCCCCCTTTTCTCTCTCCTGCTCTTCTCTTTATATAGGTATCTTCATAGTGGGTGACAGCTTACATTCAATTTATCTTTCCCATTTTTCAGGATTTTTGCTATGCTCCTTGCTGGCTCTGCTATCGTGCTCGCGAGATCTGCTATCTGCTCGCGAGACCTGCTATCTGCTCGCGAGACTCTTCTATAACCACAAAATATTCATTTCCTGCCTTGCTCTCGCGAGTTCTAGCCTTGTGCTCGCGAACATTCTTTTTAACTACAAAATCTTCACATCTTTCTCATGTTTTATGTTGTCGTTGTTTATTACGTCATTCTCTGAATTATTTTGTGACGCTCGTGAAATGTTGTTGAAGAGTTTTTTGGTAACGCTCGTAGAAGTATCGTTTATCTCTCGTGAATATAATTGTAGCGATATTCTGGTCCTACAATGATGATGGTGTTTCTATGGACCTGTTTGTGTAGAGAGAGATAAAGTGGATGGTGCTAACTTCAAACAAGATTACAAGTGGTATGTAAGTTAGCAATTCGATGTCACCATCATGATTGATAAAATATCACTTAAGATATCAAAATAGTGCTTCTATTGGTGGGAGGTTGGGTAGCTCACCATTCTACCCGGAGTTTACGTACGGTGACACACACTCTAAAACCACAAATTTAGACAGGTACAAAGAAAAGAAGGTCGGTGCCTATCATGATGTAACATGGGTAGTATCCACTATAGGGTACCACTACTCTACTACCGAATTTAGTTTGCACCTTATTTGCCATTGGCATGGTTAAATCCAACTTTAACTCGCATACAAGTAAGACACCTGATCATGTTCTCTGTCATCTCTAAGTTCAGTCACTCTTATGAGAATCTCGATGTAATCTTAGCGACATGTATACTATGTGACTCTAAACTAACCACAAGTTGGAGTTTTCATGCACTAATTTACACAAAATTTGAAAATTTCATGAAAATTTTACAATGCAAATGCTAAACCACTCCCCCACAATTAAACTTTACATTGTCCTCAATGTAAATTGAGTCATCCAAAGTAAGTCAAGGTGGGAAATCATGCATGAAATATGACAAGAAATCAGAAAAATAAAATACAAGAAAAAAAACTAAAAACAAGACAAGAAAATGAAAATAAGACAAGAGATACTCATCCTATGGGTTTCCTCCCATTTAGCGCTTGGTTTAAAGTCGTCAGCCCGACTATCTCCTTGCTTGCAAAGCCTTAGCTAGGGTCCCATATGTTATGGACACCCGAATGAACATCACTTGGATATCGCATGACTTCAAACATGTTGAAGCGAATTATCTCATCATCAAACCTCATAGTGAGTATTCCCTCGTCCACATCAATGACGGTTTTAGCCGTCTTCATGAAAGGTCTCCCAAGCAGTAGGGGTATGGATGCATCTGAGCCATCATCCATCTCTAGAACACAAAAATCAGCTGGAAAAACTAGTTTGTTCACCTGCACAAGGACATCCTCAATAATACCCCTAGGGTAGACATTAGAACGATCTGCAAGTTCAAGCACAATATTAGTTGGTTTCAATGGACCCAAATTTAAAGACTTATAAATAGATGCTGGCATGATATTCACGGATGCTCCTAAGTCAAGGATAGCATTTCCAATCCTTGTATTACCAATATCTATGGGTATAGTGAAACTACCTGGATCCTTTCATTTGGGTGGGAGTTTCTTTTGAAAAAACGCCGAAGCGTTTTCCCCCACACTCATAACCTCATTACCGGTTAGCTTTTTCTTCTTGGTACACAAGTCCTTCAAAACCTTCCCATATTTGGGAACTTGCTTGATAACATCAATGACTGGAATTTTTACATGAAGCTTCTTGAAGATGTCTAAAATCTCATTTTCTAGTTCCGCCTTCTTAGAATTAGCAAACCTGCGAGGGAAAGGTAAATGAGGAACATAAGTAGAAACAGGAGTTTTAGAGCTAGAAATAGGTACCTCAGAAGTTTGGGGGAAATCATCATTCTTTTCCTCCAAAATAGGTTCCTTTTGGGTCTCCATATCACCCACATCAACAATTTCAGGTTGCACAAGTTGTGTACCGCTTCTCAATGTAATAGCACTAACATTCTCTCTTGGGTTAAGAGATTTAAAAGGGAGTTTCCCACTATTTTGTGCCTTCAATTTGTTTAATTCAATAGCCATCGAGCCCACTTGAGTCTGCAACTCCTTGATAGCACTCTTAGTTTCCTGCTGACTTTTTTTGAACATGGTAGAAATTCCTTGCATCATTGTTTGAAGCTTTGCATCGATATCGGAACCTTGATTTTCCACTGATTGTTGTGGTTGCTGAAATTGTTGTTGTTGCGGCTGGAATTATTGTGGTTGTGGTTCAAATCCACTCAGATGATTGAAAGTAGGTTGTTGAACCGCACCTTGCTTGTTGGCATAGCTGAAATTTGGATGATCTCTCCATCCCGGATTGTAGATGTTGGAATATGGATCATACCGTCTTTGTTGATTTGGAAAAACCGAACTAGCTTGCTCCAACTCTTCACCATACGAAGGTAATATAACTGTAGTTGCAGGAAATCCTACGCTACACCCTTGTTAAGAATCTACAATAATCAACCCAAATTTGAAGATTAAGAATGACACTTTATTATATGATCCTTAGAAATGTTTACAAAAAATTTAAGAACTCAAGAATACAACTTTTCTCTTGTAGTTTCTCCCTCCTCAAGACTTTCTCAACTCTTAAAAATACATCCTCCCTCTCTGAATCTATTGGAATTCTTTATATAGGGAATTACATAGTGGATGACAGCTAAGTTTTCTTCTTATTTAGGATTTACTCTGCGATCTCATCGCGGTAATCATAATGTTCATTCTCGCAAGCTTTGTAACCATCGCGGGACAAACATGTTTTTCTCATGTTTTCTTCAATCGTCAGTTATTACGTCACTCTTTTGACTGCTTTTGTGACACTCGCCAAGTGTTGTTGAAGAGCTCACGGGGATGCTCACAGGAATGTTATAAATCTCGCGAGAATATCGTTGTAGCGATATTCTGGTCTTACATCTTTCCTCTTCTCATGTCTTTTCTGCGAAGAAGAGAACATATGAGAACTGTATCTTTTATAATGTCGCAACTGTTTACCTTTTTGCATTCTTTTCCTTTGACACGTTTCTGTATCCTTCACCAGCTGTCTTCTCGTATTTTTTCATCCATTCAATCTTTGACACGTCTTTTTAAACCGTTGTGATCTAACCGTTCACGTCCTCTCGTTGCATTAATTGCGTTTATCTTCTCAAAAAAATTCTTCTTCTATAAATACTCCTTTCATTCTTCATTTTTCCTCTTTTACTTTCTTCTTCTTTCTCTGCGTAACTTCTCTGCAAGTTTATTGTTCTTCCGCAAATTGCGCATCTGCTATCGCAGTGATTTCTTTCTTGTTTTTCAACCTTTTCCTTCATTCCCATACTCAAAAATGGTTGTTGCTGATGCTAAAAATTTGGCTGCTTTTGGTGAGATACGAGATAAGTATACAAAATTTACAAGGAAGATAAAGAGAAGAAACGGAACTAAGTAGATCCATCACCACCTTCATCAGATTTCCCTTCTTCTTCAGATTTCTCCTCATTACCAGATTTCTCTTCTTCCTCATTATCATTATTATCTCTATCTTCGTTAGATTTCTCTTCCTCGCCAGATTTTTCTTTATCATTATCATCATTACCTTCATCTTCGCCAGAATCCTCAGTCTCGCTATCAGAAATAACAAGATTTGGAGTTTTTGCTAGAATCTCCTTTGCAAGATCAGGGTACGTAGAGTAAGGAATATCATGATCATCACAAACCAATTTAACGGAATTATTGTGAACAACAACAAGAGAGCTATTAAAATTCGCAGTAGTAATTCTAAATTGTTCTTTTAACCGTGAATACTTCTCATTGCGAGCAGTAAGACTATTTGAGAGTTGATTCTTTTCAGCTTCAAGTTCTCCAATTATTTTAGAATATCTCTTTTCGGCTCCTGCGAGTATACAACAACAAGTTAGAAATTTTAACAAAGAAAACTAATAAAAAAAAATAATTAACGAGGAAGAATGATTAACAACCTTCTTTTTCAGAAATCAAATCTTTAATTAAAGCTGCTTGTTCAATATGAAGACTAACATCTATGCCTAAATTAGTTCTGGCATTGTCAAGGACCTTCGCATCCCAAGCAAACTCATCATCGCTATCAATAAGAAGACGAGAGCGAACTTGAGCTTCTCTCGCAAGAAGATCTTTGTTCTCGCAGATAATACTATCTCTTTCCATTTGAGTATTCAGAAGAATTTTATGGAAATATGCTAGGGCCTTGGTGCCATTTTTAACAGCATGATCTTTCTCGTCAATAAGATCACTATTCCTACTTCTTAATCTATTGATTTCTTCCTTTGAATTAAGATAAAGGTGTTTAAACTTATTGGTTAAACTTAAATTAAATATGTGCTCAATATTTAAGAGATTAAGTTTGGATTTAAGTTCATCTATAGAGAGAGATCTAATCTGATCAAATGAGAAATTACTTAGAGAACTATTAAGGCAAGCAAGAAGGGTATTCTCATCTACAGGTTCAGGGAGAGATTGAAGGAATGTAGCCTCATCATTAAGACCATAAACATCTGCAAATTAAAAATGGTTGCTTGAATAAGCTGCAATAAGGAAAGAAGATTTAAAAAAGAAAAGAAATAAATCATACCATAGAGTTGTTGATTAGCTTTATCAAGATCAGAGATTTTTTGCTTATCAACTGAAGATTCAGTCTCCAACTGCCTATTTTTCTTGCGAAGCTCAACAACTTCAACTTCTAGTTTTTCTTTATCCTGGCGAAGGTTAGCAGCTTTCTTTTCATAAATAATACGTCTATTATCCAAATCAGAAGCGACAGCAAAAGAATCTCTTCCAACCTACGATAGAACTATATAAGTCAATATCTAGCAAAAAATATCAATAAATACATAAAAAAGATGAATAAGTGGAAACATACCAGGATACCAAGTGAATTTAAGAGACTTGGAGTCAATGATCTTGAAACCCCACGAAGGGAATCATTATCAGCTAATATGGGAGCATCGCAGATTTTGGCGAGAGACTGGGATATTCCACTAATAGCTTCATCTCCATACTCATTTGGGATACCAAGTGTAGCATCGCCAATTTTTTTGGATAATAGAGTCATTGCAGACTCATAAGAAGAAGAATCCTTTGTGGAAGGAACGTCATTAACATCACCAAAATTATCATCATTATTGTCCTTGTCAAAATCAACACCTAAATTTTCAGGAATAGGTTAAGGAGTTGAAGAATAAGAGAGTTGGGTTTTTCTTCTCTTTAAGGGAGGATCGTCATATTCCTCACTGCGAGGAGCAGTAGGCTTCCCTTTAGGAGGAGCATTAGATTTCCCCTTGCGATCAACTGAGGATTTCACAGATTTCACCTTGGTTCTCGCGGGTTTTATTGGTTCTAATTCTTCGATTTCCTGCGAACACAGATGAAGATAAGAAATAGGGGCAACAATATATTGTTAAAATTCATGAAAATATATTTCTTACTTCATCTGTGAAAGATTTAAGAGCTAAGAGAGTGCTGGGTTTCCTAAAGTTCTGGTAATTGAGTTTCATCCTGTCAATCTGGAAAAGATCGAAGTCATTTAGCGAGAATATGAAAACATAAGGAAGATGATGGATAATAATTGTGCAAAAAATTGGAGAGAACATACCTCTTTAGTTCTTTCAGGCCAGTATAAGACCCATGTTTGATACTCTATGGCACTCGCAGGTAGTGCATGGGAACCAGAGATATATGGACCCTCTAAAGTTAGAGGGAATATGAACCATTTGTCATCGCTGGAGTGGAGAGGGCCTTGATTATTATTTGTATGCCAATCTATATCTAGCATAAAAACTTTATCATCAGTGATCTTCTCTTTCTTCTGCAAGCGAACACCCCAGCAAGTGTTATCCCTCTTCATAGGAATTATCTTGTAGTTTTGAAAGAAATACTCCACAGTATAATTTGCAGAGACAATGGGAACATCCTTAAATTGAGGATTCTTCGCAGATTCAGGGTAGCGAGATCCTTTATCAGCACCGCGAGAAGCATATTCAAGCAGTAATCGAATACAATCTCCACCCAGCTGATATACTGCTCGCGATAACTTCTCGTGAGAGATTATTTGATTGAATAATGGAAGTTCCGGGTCGTAGAGAGGAATGGGAAGACTAGCTTCAAGTTGACCTAGCGATACTATAATTTTCCCGCGAGAACATTGATGATCAGTAAATAATTTGAGAGAAAGTTCAGATTTAGGGTTCTGATATGGAATTGTGGACAAAGTAAAACCTTTGCTTTTAAGTTTATCTCGCATATCACCAAAAGCATCCAAATTTTTAGCACCAGCAGCAACCATTTTTGAGTATGGGAATGAAGGAAAAGGTTGAAAAACAAGAAAGAAATCACTGCGATAGCAGATGCGCAATTTGCGGAAGAACAGTAAACTTGTAGAGAAGTTACGCAGAGAAAAAAGAATAAAATAAAAAAGAAAAATCTGGTAATGAGGATAAATCTGAAGAATAAGAGAAATCTGATGAAGGTGGTGATGGATCTACTTAGTTCTGTTTCTTCTCTTTATCTTCCTTGTAAATTTTGTATACTTATTTCCTTCTTCTTGTAATATTGATGCACTTTTGTCCAACCTGTTACGAGTTTCTTCTGTATGAATCAGAAAACAATTCTTTTTCTGCAAATTAATCAATCAATATAATTATTACCCTTTAATTATCTGTATAAATGTATCATAATATCTATGCAATTTTATCATATGATGGATGAATAATAATTTCATCATTCTATGCATTCCCATACTTGCCTTTATTATTCATCTGCAGTATGAAAAAATTGAGTAGAGATTAGATATTAGTTGTAAATCAAATTAAATTTGCCTCAATATCGGCGATGTTATCGCTAGCAACAATTGCATAACTTTATGATCTATGCATAAAATCGCAAATCTCATAAATTCTGCGAGCATTATCGCAATAATCTTATGGTCTTATTATGCCTTCCTAATTAAAGGTCTTATTTTGCCATATTTTTTTTTCTTTCTGCGACAAAATCGCAGGACGTCTTTACATTTGCATGTATTGACCCATTGATCTTGTCTTATCCATATTTTTTCAACATCTCTGCGACAATATGATAAGTATAAATTCTCTTGCAAGAATTAAACCCTATGACATTGCCGTCTTGCGATGAAATCGCAGGACGTCTTTACACTTTCATGTAAAAACCCATTGATCTCATCTTAACTTTTTTCTTTTGGCTTGTTGCCTATGTATAATTTTCGTCACGCGAAAATATGACAGGCCTAAATGTTCTTGCGATCATAAAGCCCCATGACATTGCTGTCTTTAGACACTTATCAGCTCCCTAATGGAGGGTGCCTCCCTTATCTTCCCCCTGTTTTCCCCTTCAAGGAGGGCACATCGGCCATACAAGACTAGATCCTCCCATCCATATTTGCCAACAACCAGTTATTTTCGCAGCCTTTTGTCTTTTATGCCTATATGGATTATAGTTACAAGACTGCACCCTAAATGGGGTTTTCTTCGGGCCGGGTGCATCATAGCCAAGACTTGCCAAGGATGGCCAGGGTAGTTTCGTACGCCCCGGTCACCCTTGACTCAACCATGTACCTCGGCGCCTTGGTTATACTCTGCACCCCTTAGAAGAGATCCTTAGTCGTCCAACCATGGTATAACCTTATATAGTTGGAAATCCAAGGTCTCTCTCCTGGATAGGTTTTCTTTAACCCCAACATCTGCATAAATCAGGTTCCAGCAGCGGTATAACCTTATCCCTGAGTCATGTAAAGAGATACCCCTTATATGACGCACTATTAGGTCTTACATTTGCCTCTTACGAAATTTTATTCGCGAACTAGGGTGCACGCCATAAAGGTTCGTCCCATTCTATTAATCTCTGCGAAATTTCATTCGCGCGAGTATTGTAACTCTGATAAAATTTCACTTCACTGATCTTCTTTCTTCTTGTAAAATTTTGAAATTCTTTCAAACAGAATACTCTTTTCAATTACATTTTCTTCAAACAAATCATTCATAAGCTTCTCTAAATTACATCATTTTACCTTTCTACTTACTACTTTCTATTGCTGCCTTCTTATTGCGCTTTGCTATTTTCTCTTCATTTGCGAGCCGCTTGCCTCCAACCATTAATTTGTCACTTCTTTGATCTCGCAACATTTCATCTTATCGCTGTTCTATTGCATCAACCATTAATTTGTCACCTCTTTGTTTCTGTTTGATGTTGTGTGTCCAACTTCTATTCCTCGCGGATATTTCCTCACAAGTTTCCATGTCAATTTCATAACATTTCTTGCTTTATCCCCAATTTCCTTTAATGACTCCAACTCCTTTTGGATGTGGAAACTTGATGCATTGATGATATGTTGATGCCACACCTAATATTCCATGCAACCATGGTCTGCCAATCAAAGCATTATAAGGTGATTCAATGTCAACAACACAGAATAAGATTGTAGAAGATATTCCCTTTAATGGAATTCGCATTGTAATCTCCCCTTTGGGCTTGTTAGTAGTACCATTAAAACCATAGATTTTATATGTTGATGGTATTAGATCTTCGTCTCTTCCACCCATGGTTTTGTAGGTATGATAGAATAAGATGTCAACTAAACTCCATGTGTCTATTAGAACTCTGTTGATGGCCCAAGAATCTTCATTTTCATCATTATTTTCTTCACCTTATTCTATCTGCTTTGGATTTATCTCTAACCTAACCACCAATGGGTTGTCATGCATCTTGCCAGGCTCTGGTACTTCTTGTGCAGTGAAATAAATAGTTTGCTTCTGCCATTCTTTTAATGGCGAGGCTCTCGCAATATTCATTATCTCTCTTCCATCTGTGTCTCTCGCGAAGACTCTGCTTAGAACATTATCATGGAAATCCTCAATAGTTCTGTATGAATGTATAATGGAATTAAAAAACAAATTATTTGCTTTAGCCCCAACTTCTATTACGAATGTTTCTGCTCCTTTTACAACATTCACTCTGCAAATTTCTGTCTGTCACAGAATTCTTGAGATTGTGGATGTCCTACTAGAAAGTGATTTAGCTTCCCCTGATCAATCATCCTTAAAATTATCCTCTTTACATTCATGCAATCATTTACTGAGTGACCATGAAAGTGATGGTAAGGACAAAATTCTTGACTTCGATTATTTGGATGTGGCTCTTTTCCCATATTCCATGGTGATGGTATGTTTTCCATCAGAATGATAGCTTCCCAAATTTTTTCTATACTAGCATTTAGAGGTGGCATCTTAATTTCTTCCCATATTATATTCTGATTACCTTGGCTTCTGAAATTGTTTTGCCTCTGACCACTATATGTTTCCTGTGGTAAATCAAGTCTTTGGATTTTGTTATTTCCTCCGCGATTGTAAAAATTCTTCTCCCTTTCATACTCTTCTTGATCTCGACTGCCCATCGCTACTAACTTCTGCTGGTTATCAATCACCACTTTCTCTTGTTGTGCCTGCGAGGTGCTCGCCACATTGTTAATCATTTTAGGAAGTAAACTTCCGTTTGACGCTACTGAGCTGGTGTTTGCGATTGGATATGATTTCATTTCATTTTGTTTCTCCTCCAAAGCAATATATTCTTCTTGTAATTCTCGTAGCTCTGTCATGGTTATTGTATTTTTGATTCTGAAAATTTGTATGTATAGTAAATTAGTTGCGAACATTGCATTGATGAAAGATAAAATGAGGTATCTTTCATCCACTCTTCCAGCTATCTCGCTGCACATTGACTTCCATCTTATGGTTAAGTGCTTCAAACTCTCGCCAATCCTCTGTTTTAATCCAAATACATCTTCAATGCCTGGCCACGATGAATTATTGCTTATATATGCTCTCAGAAATGTAGCTTGTAAATGATCAAAAGAAGTTATAGTATTTTTTGGCAATCCCTCGAACCATTTTAACGCCTCGCCAGTTAATCTAGACACAAAATACTTGCACAATACATCATCATGATTCTCCCATTGTAGCATACACCTGACATAAGCCTTAACATGCTTAACAGCACATGTAGTTCCATCAAAGATACTGGTTAATGTTAGTAAATTGCATTTAGGGGGTATTCCTCTTAGCTGTACTTCCTGAGCGAAAAGGGTTCTCGCAACTTCTTCAATTGCTTCATCAAGTTTCCTTCTGCCTCCTTCTCTTCTATTATTTATCATTCCTCGCATTTCCGCTAATTCTCTCAATATTTGCTCATTCTCAGCTGAATTTTGCTCCATTGGTCTCTTTAATGCAGTTTCTCTTCTTCTGCGTTCTTGTCTTTCTTGTCTTGCGAGATTTTGTGCATCTTCTTCTTCATCTTCATCCTATCTTTCTCTGCGATTTTCTCTTTCACCTTCTTCTTGAAATCGCAGCTGATTATGCTGTCTATTTTCTTCCCTGCGAATTTCTTCATTTCTCATTATTTCTCTTCGCTGTCTTTCTATTCTCCTCGGTATTCGATCATACTCTTCCTGAATATTATCATTATAGTGATTTTGTGTACGTCTCCTTTCTCGATTTTCATGGTTATTCTGTCGTACTGCCTCTTGAAATTCTTGTTCTTCTACTTCTGCCCTTAATATTTCTCTCTCGCAAACTAGACGTGCTTGTTCAGCATAATGTCTCTCAATTTCTTCTTCAATTATTCTTCGATTTCTTTGAATCTCTCACCCATGTAATATTCTCCTACCTTCTTCTCGATTTTCTTCACCATTTTGGTTGTTTCCTCCCTCTTAATTTCTATTGTTACGTCTATCATCCAAAATTTCGCCACGCGGATCATGGCGATCATCAATTATTTCTTCTTCCTTATGATGTTGTTCTTCATTTGGATTTTGCATTCCTTCTCGAATATTTTATCTAACATTTCTCATAGGGGAATTTCGCCTTGGTCCTTCTCTAAATGACCTTGAACTTGATCTAACAGTACTTCTTGATCTCCTTCTTTGTAATCTTAAATTTTCCATTCTTAACTCATGATTCTGTCTTGTTAAATTTGCACGTTCTTCCGCTTCTAATCTCCTTTCCTCTTATACTCTTTGTCTTAAATCATCTGCTATTTCATTTTCACCTTCTCCATGAATTAATCCTTCAACTATTGCTTGATCTCTTTCCTCCCCTCTTTCATTTCTTAATTGCCGATCTTCTGCTTCTTCCATCGAATCCGATCTCCAAGTATGCACACTCACTCTATCATAATCCACAACTCTATCTTGTATTGGTGTTTGTTGATTCGGCTATTGAATTTGATTTTCCCCTTCATTTCTTATTGTATTTCTTCTTGTTCTTCCTCCTGCAAGCCTTTTACTTCTCCTTACGGTTATTGGTGGTTCTGATATATTTCTTCTTCTTCCAGCCATTAATTCTTATTAAACTGTTGAAGATTGCGTAAGATCTTTTTACTAATTATTCCAAATTCCTTCTAATCACAATGTCAATTTTTACCTTTTTCTTCAAATATCCCTCAATTCATCCCTGTTTCGGGCGCCAAAATGTAGTTGCATGAAATCCTACACTACACCCTTGTTAAGAATCTACAATAATTAACCCAAATTTGAAGATTAAGAACGACACTTTATTATATGATCCTCAGAAATGTTTACAAAAAATTTAAGAACTCAAGAATACAACTTTTCTCTTGTAGTTTCTCCCTCCTCAAGACTTTCTCAACTCTTAAAAATACATCCTCCCTCTCTGAATCTATTGGAATTCTTTATATAGGGAATTACATAGTGGATGACAGCTAAGTTTTCCTCTTATTTCGGATTTACTCTGCGATCTCATCGCGGTAATCATAATGTTCATTCTCGCAAGCTTTGTAACCATCGTGGGACAAACATGCTTTTCTCATGTTTTCTTCAATCGTCAGCTATTACGTCACTCTTTTGACTGCTTTTGTGACACTCGCAAAGTGTTGTTGAAGAGCTCAAGGGGATGCTCACAGGAATGTTATAAATCTCGCGAGAATATCGTTGTAGCGATATTCTGGTCTTACAATAACTGCATCCATCTTTTGCATCATTTGCTCCATATTGTCCATCCTTTAATCACAGTGTGATGATGATGAATCACTAACTTCATGCACTCCCCTAACCATTGGTTCACTTTTTGTGTAGAATTAATGTGAGTTTGCATCCATGCTTTCAATCAACTCGGTAGCTTGGGCCACCGTCTTGTTCACTAGTGCACCACCACCCGCAGCATCAAGAAGATATCTATCACTTGATTGGAGGCCTTCGTACAAGTATTGTATTATCATAACATCACTGAATTGATGGTGAGGATAGCTTTCCACCAATATCTTGTATCGCTCCCAACATTCATACAATGATTCTCCCATATGTTTCTTTATTCCACAAATCTCTTTGCGAATTTGAGTATCCTTTGACGCGGGAAAATACCTCTCTAGAAAGAGTTTCTTCAACCCGTTCCATGTAGTGACACTTCCAGATGGCAAACAATACAACCAATCCTTAGCGATGTCCACCATAGAAAATGGAAAAACTTTCAACATTGCACCATGGAATCAGTCTCCGCTGGAAGCATGGCCTTGACAATGGTATGGAACTCCATAAGATGCTTGTTTGGGTCTTCATTCACCATGCCATGGAACTTTGGTAACTCTCTAAGAAACCCCGGCTTGATCTCGAAAGTTGAGTATGTTTGGATACACCATTATTGTGCATCAAGCCTATGAGAAGCCAAGTCCTTGAGTGTATGATTTGCATCACCCATTGCTTCTTATTCTTCTTCAACTAGTAGTTCTTCTACAAATGGAACCTCTTGTTCTCCTTGTAAATCTTCTTCCACTTCTAACTCTTGCTCTTCCGTTGTGTCTTGACTTGGTTGGAGTATTGTGCCTCTTCGAGTAGCTATCACGCACCTTGGATAGTTCCAATCTTTAGAATCCAGGGATTAGGTACCTGAAAACAATTCTCGCAAACAAGTGAGAATCAAGACAAGAAACGAAAACAAAGATAAAAGCAGAAATTATAAAAAGAAACTAAAAACTTAATAACAAGCTGTATGCCTCCCCGGCAACGGCGCCAAAATTTGATCGGTTGTCAGCCGGTCAAATATAATTTCACTTTCTTACTTAACTAAAATAAATGTAGTTTGCGATAAGAAAGAGTTTGTATCCACAGAGAGGCTATTATTTTTATGTAAATTTCAGTTTCTTAGTAACCAATGGGGGGGGTTTTGATATTTCAAAGCAATAGAAATAAATTGAAAGCAATAAAGTATTAAAATAATCAATAAGGAGAAGATATTGGTCACGGGATAGTTTCATTCAAAAACATATATTTTCATCAATGACTAGAATTGAAATTTTAATCTCTCATTTACTAAAAGTCCTAGGATACCTTGATCGCAAGAATATCCCGCTAATTCCCTGATTTCATCACAACCACATTAAAAGATGCATATGTGAATTCTTCCTAGAAAGCAACCTAAAGTGTAAAAGCACAATTAAGTTTAACTCCCTAAAAGCAATAAGTTTAATGGAATAAGACTAATCAAGGCAATCAAAATGTGTAAAATCACTAATTCGATTTAACCCAAGTTATGATTCATATGTGACTAGTAGGATATATCACTACAAGCACTACCCACAATTATGCTACTTAGAATCAGGGATAAACAACTTTTTCGTATTGAAAACCCTAATTTAGCTTTAGATATGAATGCAAATCGGATTGATTCCGGACTCAACCAAACAAACAATCAAATCATACAACAATATTAAAAATGAATCACAAATAATAAAATATTGAGACAAAATAATTCATTGATTCAAATATTATTTGTGAACTCTACTTTATCCAATAATCAATAATAAGTATTTAGTTACTCATAACTTTTGAGTTCATCATAATCATAATCAAATATAAAATGAAGAACATGAAAAATAAATGAAATCAAACCCTAGTTGCCGCTCTCCTCTAAAACTCCAGTAGAATAATGTCTCCCCAAAAGAATAGAAACTTTTCCCTTTTATAGCTTTTCAACTTTCCAAAATTAGGTATTCAAAGCCCAAAGTCCAATAAAAAGAAGTCCACCAAGCTCATGTGTGTGAAATACCCATGTGAAAATTATGTCCCAAAAACTACTCGCCGGAAAACTGGTGTAACAGCCGGAAGTTGGACGGAATCCGGCACGAAACAAAGCTCAGGTGACCGGCAAAGTCCACCCGGTCACCTGAGTCAACTAGGTCAAAACCACTGAGTCAGGTGAGTGAGTCAGAGGCTAACTCAGCTGACTTGGTTCTAGCTTTCCAGGCCATTGCACATGCCATATCTTCTGCTGAACAATCATTGTGCTTCACCAGTGCATACCCAGCCATGATGGCCCTGCACTTGTGCAAGCAATCTCCCTTCCATGTTGTAGCTTCTCCACTTGCAACCCCAATTACAGCCAATCCATTGCAGCATTCATCTACAACATTCAAATATAATCACCAGAACCTGCTTTATTTCAGTTGCTTTCCCTTCAACACAGACCAACACCAAACATCATTCCCTGCACATTACAATCCCATAACTCACTTCCATTCATTCTAGTCGCATCACCAACTCTGTAACTTCTTGCCTGCAATAACTTCATAACCATCTCAGTCAAGGCTTCCACATCTTAACCTGAACTTCAAATAACAACCACTGTAGCCGCATCCTCTCTTCTACCAGTGCAATTCACTGCCATTGGTAGCAGTCAACACGACCGCATCTTCAGAATCTCGACCTAGCCACAACAACCTCTCTTTAATATATCACCACCAACCATTCATCTGTAGCTGTTTCTCTTGATACTTCTCTTCATGTCTTCTCAAATCCCTGTTTAATTCTTCAATTTCTTCATAATAACAGCAACCACAAGATACCCATTTCTTCTTTGAGCTCAAACACAACTTGTCCTACAACCACCAGTCAATTTAGCCTTGGCTGCAACTCAGCTCACCAACTGGCTCAACTCCTGCAATGTTCCACCTGACATAGTCATTTATATCTGCTGTAGCTCATATAACTTCACAACACAAAGCAATAGAAAGACTAATCTTGCCCTGTAATTTTATCAACTTCACATGATTGCAAAGATACATTCATTATGGCTTCTCTGTAACATCAACTTCAGTTGTAATCTGAGCTTACTAGCAGCAAAAACTGCAGCTCATCACAAGACCCTGTCACTGCACCTCATATATAGCACCATACTCATGTCACCATTGAAATCCATACCTATAATCCAGCTGCAACCATCATATTTATCTGAGCTCCATACACTCTCCTTCATTCTTGTTGCTTCAATCCATCAGTCCCCTGCACCAGTTCAACACAGCCATTATGACCATCACCTGCAACTTCATTTGTTGCCTGCGACACAATTCATCATTCCATCTCCAACTGATACATCTTCTCCACCTGCAATCTCAGTTGCTTCCTAGCCTCATCATTAACAGCTTCACCTGTAATATCCTAGGCATACCCATTGGACCAAAGCTTCACAGCTGCAAAACAAAAGCACCACGGCACGAGTGCATTACAACTCTCAGCAGAGCCAAGCCACTGCCACCATAAACAACTTCAGTTCTTCATGTCCTAGCTTGAACTATCAGAACCTCTATCAATCTATGCATCAGAAACCAAACCCATCTGCTGAGAATCTGCAGCTTCACTTAAACCTTCAAATACCACCTTCCATTCTGAGTACCACTATCAACATTTTCTGCATCTGAATCTACTCCATTTCATTCAAAAACTCCACCATCAAGCCAACACAACTCTACCTGCTCAGTCACTGCTATTGCAACAAAATCAGCATCACAAGTTTATAGACTACCATAACTGCAGCCTTGTAATTCACTAACACAAGGCAAAATATCATTTCTTGTGGCTGCACCTCAAACACTAGGAGATTTATCATCTCCTCCATAATCTCATTCTTATTTTGTACCTTCTACAACTAAACCCAGCAGCTCAACCACCTGCAAACTACTCAACCAAATCCACCAATTCTCCAGTTCATCTTTGTTGATAATCAAAACCCTTTTTTCCTTTCCACCAGTTTCCTCTTAACTTCATTACCTTCTTCTACCAACAATATCAACTCGCAGAGATCCCTAATTTCTCAGTTCTCTCAAACACAATACCAGATTCAAAACCAGATCCTCGATTCGAAACCCATATCTTCAATTTCAAAAAATTCTCAATCTCTTTCTCTGTTGATACCAAGAACATCTCTAATTTCTTCATTGTTAATATATGAGATTCTTCTTCTCCCGATCTTAAATTCATCAGCAACAGCCGCTACTTTATCGATCTCAACAGACCACAGAATTCAAATTCTTCTATGGTTCACAAATTCGACCAACATCTCAGTTAATTCCTCATCCATCTTCCAGATCTATACTCTCCCCTTTAGACTCAGCCGCACACTACTCTGTTAGAAACCAAATAATTTAGAAATGAACTCTCTTCTGAATTCTAGGGTGTGGTAATGATAAAAAAAGTACCATAGGCACCCTGAACTCTGATAAGGGCTATTCATGTACCATTTAGATTGTCAGTCTCAGAAAACCGACAGTTCATCCTTCACTCCTTCTTGCGCAACCTTAGCCTGCTCCAAAAATCGCTTGGGAATTGATCTTTTTGTCGTTTTCGCTCCAAATGGACGTTTTCTCCTTCTTTTGCTCCCAAGGACTCCATTGCACCTAATAACTCAAAACTAAACATAAGAGATGCAATTTACAAAAATAATAGCAAATAAAGCATAAATACTAGATATAAAATTAGGTGTTTTACAACACCTCTCAATGCATATCTTAAAAAAATAATCAATCAACTGGTACAGCGCCGGCGGGCATTATAATCTCATCATTATCAAGTGAGAAGATATTAAATTTGAGAACGTGAATCATAATTTGGAAGACTCAATTGGAGCACTACATGAAGGTTCTTATAGAACGTTACTTATCTGCTAAATGTGACTGGATTATCTATTAAGAGGCAAAAGATTATATAAAATTAAAATGACAAATTTCACGCCAAATATATAATGAAAGCCTTAATCGATTTGATCGTGATGGGAGAGAAATTGGTATAACTTTTAAGATAATGAACACCTACGTCCAGTAGTGTATAGTCTCCCCCTGATTATGGCAGAAATATTTTCATCTTACATACGAAAACAAGTTTTGTAAAGTATTATCCAATTAATTCGAGACATATACTTTTTTTTTTCTTTCTAGATCATGTAATTTTATTACTCAAAATAATACCAAAGTTATACAAAGGAGGCTAATAAGCCATCAACTAAAGAGATTTACACTTCAAATTTAAAGAAAAAATCAAGAGCTAAATCTAAAATACAATCCTTGTTCACTTTCCAGTCCTCCCAGACAGTCTGGCTTATCCTCATAATATAAAACAGTTCCTCTTGATAGCAGCACTCCTTTCTTTGCCATTTTATCAGCAGAGAAGTTTATTTCTCTGTATGAGTGTTTTAAAGAAATTTTAGGAATGTTTGTCTTAATATTGTTCGATCTGGATTCAACAATCCATGCATTTGAGTCCAAGCTAAAGCACACCATTGTATAATGTTTACTAACTTCCCACTCACCTACAATTATCAGTGAAATTACCTCAGCCGTAAAGTTTGTTGCAATCCCCAGTCCACTTGATGAAGCTCCCACACATTCACCCACCTAATCTCTTTCCACAAAGGAAAAACCAGCATTTCCTGGATTCCCTTTAGATGCACCATCACAACATATTAGTATTTAATTTCTTGAAGGGAGTTTGAAGAAACATTACTTCACCTGAGAGACCTGAGTTTTCACTCCACTGATTCCAAAAAACATCAAGATATTCAAATAGTATATCCCCCCCCCCCCCTTAGTGCTCTTGATTCTAATTCCACATTCCCCTGTGAATCTTATTATCCTCTGTTTAAACTTGCTGAGGCTTGGCTTTTCATCATCATATATCAATTTATTCCTTGTATGCCACAGTTCTGTCATGGTATTAAAAGCACAGTTACCATATTGCTTTTATAGATCTACTCTTCCCTTTAGCCACCTGTCATACTTTTTTAAAATACACTTGATTCACACATTGAAAGAATCCCCCCAGCCAGTGCCAAATTTTAACACTAAAATCACATTGCCATAATATGTGCTCATTTGTGTCTTGACTATTTCCACATAGGTAACATTTAGATACAGTCATAAAACCTTTCTTTCTCACTGTTTCCTCAGTAGCACAAGCTCCTCTTAAATTTTCCACAGATTAGTTGAAGTATATGGATGTATACATGGATCCCATACCTTGTTTTCCCACTGAATTATTGGGTATTTTTTCCTCTCTAGCTGAGTGGCACTTGATACAGAGAAAAATCCTTGAAGATCAGTCTCCCAGATTAGTCTGTCCTTCCCATGAGCTAGTACTGGAAGTTCACTCTTATCAAAACATATGTAGATATAATCTGGAATTTGCTATCTACCATTCACAATCAGTTGATGAACTTTTAAATCCATATTTTGTAACACAAATGGGTTATGAACACACCTCTCAATTAATGCATATTTTTTTATCCATTTATTAGTCCACACAGAAATTTACATACCATCATATACTAACCATCTGCTTCCTTCCTTAATCTCAGGAATCACCCATTTGATGCCTGGCCTTATGGATGACTGTTTATAAGATGTAGTCCATCCATTCTTGTTGTTTTTGTATTTATCCCTCATGAATTGTGTCCATTCTGTTAAAGCATTGCTCGGTCGAACTCGCATGCGTTGCTATCTCAAGCATGTTTTTCAATATTACTGATCAAAACTATACGTCTTGATATCTAGTTTACTTATGATTAAGTCTCAGTCTAGGATAGTTAAATATAGTTGAGCTCCAGACTCCATGGTGATTATCTTATGAAGGCGAAGAACTACTCAAGGAACCAGTGGAACTTCATCCGACCAAAAAGGTATGTGGAGACTTGAAATTATCTAGAACTCAAAAGTATATCTATGTCCTACTATTGAGAAAATAGTTGTATAAGTATGATAGTTTCATACATACACATTTGTTATTTCGAGCCGAGTTTACTCGCCTATCTTTTTCTCGAAATATGTGTTGGTAAGCTTTCGCTTTAACCACCTTTCATCTTTACCCGTGACTAAAGTCATGATGACGTTTCAATCTTGAAAATAGCTTTGATGACGGTAGTCGATTCTTTATGTCTAACGACTATTAACATTATAGAAGAATGTTTCAATGATTGAAATGTAGAGTTGAAATTACATAACCACCTATGGATATAAGCATATATAGTGTATTTGTACATTAGTGTATAAGTCCATGTACCGGAAACCAAGTGCGTGCATATGTGTGCATGTGGTATTGGTGAAGGAGATAGTTGGGTACGCGTACTGACGAAAGTTCACGTCCGTGAATTTCTGCTGAGTTTGGAGTTTACGAACTTACAAACTAGTCACCTTAGGTACGCGTACCCAAGGAATTTTTCATCCGAGAATTTCTGCTGGGTTTTCAAACCCAATTCCGGTAAATCAAGAGTATACATACCCATATGTGTACCTAAGCTGGTTATATCTCAAATCGGTTGTTCATGAACTTAAACAATAAAAAAATAAGGAATGCAATCTTTGCAAACCATGGCTATATTGTTCATGAATTAATTCTAGTAAATCAAACCAATTTTTCTTCAATTGTGTCTTGTGTAGTACATAAGATTTCCTTGCAATTGAACAACTCTTGAACTAGTTCTTATGAGTCATTTGAACTAGTTATGAGAAAGAAGAATACGGTTGATATGAAAGTACTCATATGGATAACCATTGGTCAACCATTTATGAACCAACCAAATATACACATTTAGGTATGGTTACTCAAACCTAAATAAAATACATTTCATTTGTGTGTGTGAGAAGATAAGTTTCGATCTAACGTTTGAAAGATATTAGCTTGGATAAATCAGGTTTTTCATCTATCGGTGAATATTGAATGCTTTGTTACCAAGGTAACTTGGATTGCAAACCCTGATTTGAAAATTATGTAAGGGAGACATCTAGCAACTAGAAACACTAATCCCCGCACCTCTTGTATGATACTAGTTAGTTTTGCTAGAGTCGATTCTCCTTTTATCGTAGGTTTCTTCTCGAGACCCTGTCGATTAACGAATTGAATACTTCCTTGGGATTATGAAGCCAGACGAAACTACTTTGTAGTTGAGCGATCTGATCTTGCCATTTTCTATCGTATGAGTTCAATTGAATGATTGTCTTGAGATTATATCTCTGATAGGACAAGATAAAAAGAAATTACAAACATCTTCGTATTATCGTTTGTGATTCCGCAATTTCTAGTTTCGCTACCATACGATTTAGATTATTATGAGGTGATCAATAAATCTAGGCCGTTCTTCGGAAATATAAGTCCAGGTTATTGATTGGTTCCTATTTACCGTGATTTTATCAAAAGATGAAACAAAACTCGTAGGTTTATCTGTGGGAGACAGATTTATCTATTATCGTAGAATATTTTGTGTGATACAGATTTGTTTATTCAAGTCTTCGACTTTGGATCCTAACAACTCTTGGTTATGGGTGAGATCAGCTAATGGAATCAAGTGCGTAGTATCCTGCTGGGATCAGAGACGTAAGGAGTGCAACTGTACATTGAATCAGTGTGATATTGATTAGGGTTCAACTACAGTCCAGACCGAAGTTAGTTTGTAGTCGGCTAGTGTCTTTAGCAGGTTAATATAGTGTGATGTTCAATCTGGGCTAGGTCCTGGGGGTTTTCTGCGTTTGCGGTTTTCTCATTAACAAAATTTCTGGTGTTTGTGTTATTTCTATTCCGCATTATGTTTTGTTATATAATTGAAATATCACAGGTTGTGCGTTGTATCGATCAATTGTGAAATCCAACCTTTGGTTGTTGATTGGAAATTGATTGATCCTTGGATATTGGTTTTTGATACCATCTAAATTTATATCTCTTGTATTTGATATAGACTCGCATATTTCTATTTTCTTGAGTATAGATCAAATCAAGAGATAGAGATATTAACTCCTTGATATACTTTTTTTATTAAGATTGATTCTGACTGTCTAGTTGATTCTCTTAAAAGTATATTAGAGTTATTCCATACAGATTGGTATTCGAAATATTGGGTGAGGTTGTTAGACCCTCGCTTTTTCAATTGGTATCAGAGAAGGAAAACCTGTTCAAGACCTCAAAAGTTTGTGTTTGTTGATATCTGACTCTATGGACATATGTGCTATCTCTATTAACGTACCACCAGTCTTCGATGGCTCAAATTACTTATGGTGGAAAATTATTATGCGAGCTTTTATTTAAGCACATGATTTTGGTTATATGTTGTTAATGGCTATGATGCTCCCGTTATTGCAGTAGGTAACGTTAATGTTCCAAAAAATATTGGCGAATACGATGTTGCTGAGATACTTACTGCAAAGCAAAACTCCGACGGTTTAAATGCCATCATACATGCCATTACCCCAAATCTTCAGCACCATGTGTCAAATTGCACTAGGTATAAAGATCCGTGGGATATCTTAGAAACTGTATGTTAGAGCATAGCTCGGTTGAACCCACTAGAGTTGGTATGTCAAGTTAGTTGTCAATTTTAGTTGCCAAAATGCATTCTTGATTTAGCATACTAAAGATTGTTTCGGATTAGCTTAGGTCCAAGAAGTTGAATCGAAGCTATCCTTAAAAGATGAATATTGAAGATTGAATACATCAACAAGTACTTCATCAACAAAGGTATGTGATCGATTTCATTTGGATTCTTGTTCAATTCTACCTTTCTAATCTATCAAGATAAATGCTCACTCTATGGAACAATTCCTATGACGGTAAATGTACATTTATGTATATATACTTGAGGTTATTTGATTCATGACTCTGGTGAAAATAACCTTTATCTCAATAGAGGATCTCATGTTATAGTGAATGATCTTGTGAATCCAACGTGCCAAGAATCACTCAATTCCGAGTTATAACGATGAAGTTATGAGTGATTTATTAAAGTAACAATTATAAGTGTTGATGTAATTGTTACAGTTCGTTAGTAGGAAACAGTCCATGGACTGTTTGTAACAGTTCGCGGACTTGGGCCCAATTACGTGACTAAAAGGCATTTTTGGTCAACTTGGCGATGTTTCCTTATCTAGGCAAGTTAGTTATTACTCCAAACATCTTTGATTACCATATTAAAGTGTTTGTGATTCCTTCCTAATTTAATTTGTGATTTATTCACATAAATACAATATTTGCTATTTAATTATTTTGGCAAGATTTGTAACTTAGGAAAGACTCCCAAAATTAGGAGAGTCTTGAAAAAGGAAAATAGTTTTGCTTAGTTTTAAAGCTATGTTTCACTATAAATATTGAGTTCGTGAGTTTACACTTTTTTCATCCCCTTTGGAAAATTGGCGTAAGCTCTACAGGTTGTTTTCCACATCTTTTGTAATTCATGAACAAGAGTGAGATAAAAGTCTTTGTATTGGGGATCACAATGCCTAGTTGGATCAAATCTTCGTGATTGATTATACAACTTGTAATCTAGGTTTTTCACCTCTTGTCTATTCTAAGGTTTTCTCTACTGATATAAAACCATTCAAGAGTTGTTGATCATAAACCCTAGGTTTTAATGGATTTCAGTTTCAAATCGTATACCAACACTTATTATTCGAAATCGGAGACTAGAAAGAAAAACTTCTTTTGAGTCATCTCGTAAAAATCCTTGAGAAGTTTTAAAAAAGATATCTCTAGATTTATCTAGTAGTTCTTGTTGTAGAATTATTTGGGTTTTCTTAACTTGGAAATTGATCTTTGGAATTGTAGTTGCAGGAAATCCCACAACACACCCCATATAATATTATGATAATAATTTCTAGATCTAAATCTATTTCATAACCAAAATAAAGATTAAAGTGCTAAAATTATAAAATAAGACACAAGATTTACGTGGTTCGATCAATGTGATCTACATCCACGGGGTTAGGATTCTTCACTATGATTATTGAAATTACATTTAGGTTACATGGAGACTCCATTAATGAGTATTTGGAGCTCTAGATTTTGTTTTTGGGGAAGAAGATGATAAAGAAAATAAATTTCACTCTCTTACAAAAAATACCTTCCTCTCAGAATGTGTTCCTCCCCTTTCTCGCTCCTGTTTTTTTCTTCTTTATATAGGTGTTTACATAGTGGATGGCATCTCACATACAACTCATATTTCCCCTATTTTAGGATCCCTTACTACATTCTCTCAAGCTCTCTCCATAATCTCGCAGGACCTCTCTCTATCATTCTCGCAAGGCTCTTGCTAACTTCTCGCAAGGCTCTTGCTATATTCTCGCAAGCTTTCTCTATAATTTCACAAGGTCTTAATATTCTCTCATATTTTATGTTGTTATTGTCTATTACATCACTTCTGTAATTTATTTGCGACATTTTCAATGTGTGGTAGAAGTCTTCGCAAGAGTGTTGTTGTTGCGAGATTCAGCTCCTATATTTTGCCTCTTTTTTCTTGAATATTGCTTGAAGAGCGATCTTTAAGAAAAAATCCGTTGTTGTAGTAGTTTTTGATCTTTGTTGATGAAGGAACTAGCGAAAGAATATTGGACTTGAAAAGTACGTACTTGCCTCTATTCTTTTGCGAAGTTCCGAAGATTTGCGAATTAAATAAGAAGTATCATCTCTTGGAGTATGCGAAGTATGAAGTATCCTTGAAGAAGTATAAGAATTACTTAATCCTCAAAATATAAGAAGTATCCGTCCTTGAATGAGAGTGATAAGTATTGCCTCTGTTCATGTGAAATTATTACTACACTTTGGAAATGATTCTTGCCGAGAAGATAAAGAACATGAAATATTTTCTCGGTAATCCATAGTTTCCTCTGTTCTTTATCTATGAAGGTAGAATCCTTGAGAAAGTATTGAATGAGCGAATTGTTTCTTTATTCTGAGAAATTCTGGTACATTCTGCGAAATGCTGAATGAGTCTGCGAAATTCTGAATGAGGCTGCGAAATTATCTGCTAAAATCTAAAGTACTCTACGAAATTCTGAATAATATACTGAGAGACTCTGAATAGTATTGCGAATAACCCCGAATAATCTTGCGAACTTCTGAATATTTCGTAAATTTTTGTAAGATACTTGTGTGAATTTAATGCTTATTTTATGAGATGTGTGTGCAATGTTTATGCCATGAAAATCTTATGCAATGCTTTCATGATGCTTGTATGATGTGAATGCTTATCTATTGCAATGCTTTCATTCATACATCTCTTGTATTTATCGATGTAGAAATTTTACCTTTTCTACTTACTATTTTCTGCTTCTGCCTTTTTGTTGCGTTTTGCTACTTTTTCCCCATCTGCGAGACGCTCACCATCTATTGGTTTCAATACTTGTTGACCTCATAGCATTCCTTCTTCTCACCGCTCTAATGTATCAACCATCGACTTTATCTAATGTTTGTGTTACTTATCTCATTTTTCCTCAGTAAAATTGATGTAGCTTTGAATCACTTCCATTCTTCATTTCTCTGTTTTTGTCTCTAATATATGCGTTCCTCTTTACATATTTATTGTTCTCGCCAGTTCATTTGATTGTGCCTCATCTTTCTTGCTCATTGTATCTCATTGTTTTATTGTCTCCACTGTTTATTCCTGCACTATTAGTCTCGCATAATATAATATAATTAAAATATCAAAGGTGTATCATTTTCACTATCTTAATTTCATTTCAGTATATATGTTCGCAAGCTTGTTTGTTCACATATAATCATTTTCGCAAGCTTATTTGCTTACTATTTATGTGGTCTTATTTTTCCCTCCTAGTTAAAGATCTTATTTCGCCACGTTTCTTTTTTCTTTCCGACAAAATCGCAGGACGTCTTTACACTTTCATGTATTGACCCATTGATATTTTCTTATATCTTGTATTATGGCCTCAGTAGGATATTTTTCATGCGACAATATGACAGGCCTAAATATTCTTGCGAACATAAAGCCCCATGACATTGCCGTCTTGCGACGAATCGCAGGATGTCTTTACATTTTCATGCAAAAACCCATTGATCTCATCTTATATTTTCTCTTGGCTTTTTGCCTCTTTATATTTGTTGCACAAATATGACAAGCCTAAATTTTCTTGCGAAAATAAAGCCTCATGACATTTGCGTCTTAAGACACTTATCAGCTCCCTAATGGAGGGTGTCGCCCTTATCTTCCCCCTGGTTGCCCCTTCAAGGAGGCGTACATCGGCCATACAAGACTAGATCATCATATCCAGTTTTACTAATAACCAGTTGTTTTCGCAACCTCTTATCCTTTTTGCCTATATGGCTTATAGTTACGAGACTCCACCCTAAGTGGAGTTTTCTTCGGGCCGAGTGCATCATAGCCAAGACTTGCCAAGAATGGCCAGGGTAGTTTCATATGCCCCGGGCACCCTTTGCTCAACCGTGTACCTCAACGCCTTGGTTATACTTTTCACTCCTTAGAAGAGACCCTCAGTCGTCCAACTGTTAATATATATATAGTTGGAAATCCAAAGTATCTCTCCTGGATAGGTATCTCTCTTGGAGATGGAACCCAACTCTCCATGACTCAGGTTCCAGCAGTGGTATAACCTTATCCCTGAGACATGCATACAGATACCCCCTTATATGACGTACTTTAGGTCTTACATTTTCCTCTTGCGAAATTTTATTCGCGAACTAGGGTGTACACCATAAAGGTTCGTCCCATTCTATTAATCTCTGCGAAATTTTATTCGCGTTTCTTTATTCTTTCATTTCTTTCATTTTTTCCATTCACTCTTTCATTCTCATAATATCATATCATTTGAAGCGAAGTAAATATTCAAGAGAAATAAGAATTTAGATTAGTATTCAACATTTCTTTTATCAAATTTTTTCATTTAATTGCAAGTTCAAATCGTTTTTCTTTGTTTTGATTTCCTTTGTATAAATTGTTTCGTCCCATCCGATAAACATATTTAATGGAAATGATCCTAATGAGATCTTACGTAGCCTGTTGATGGAAGGTCTTACTAGCCTGTTGAAGGAAGGTCTTATTTTGCCTCCTACTACTCTCCATGTTAGATATCATTCTCATTTGAAACAAAGCAAATATTTAAGGGAAATATATAAATTGATCTGCGAGATATTGTTCTCGGTTTCTCTTGTAATTGTGAAATCTTTGTAATTCTAAAATCTCTGTAATTCTGCGAATGTATCGCGTTTTGTAAACCAATCAAAAATCTTAAAAATCTTAGAAATCTTCTTTGAAATCTTGAAATTGTATCGCTTTTTGGAAATTAAATCAAAAATATTTTATTTGTTGTAAGTAAAATGTTCTAGGAAAGGGTACTTAGATCTTATGCGAGTTTTTTGAACGTCTCGCAGCAAAAAGAAGAGTGAGAGATGAGACTTGAACCCTTGACCTGCCTCTTGCATTTTCTCGCAACAAACCAACTGTGCTAACCCTCTCTTGCGAATTAATCAAAGATCTTGCGAAGTAATTAAAGTTTAACTGTTCGAGAGATAATTATGTAGAAATTTCGCATAACAAAAAAAACTTGCGAGAAGCAAAAATTGATCCCGCGACCTGCATTCATGCCTCCCAACCAACTATGCCAGTTATCTTTCTTGCCAAATTTCTCTGCGAAATTATCATCAACTTTACGAAATAATCAACGAAAAAATACGCATGTGTTGGGACTTGAACTCGCGACAATGAACTCATTAACTTTGTAGATCACCAACTGTGTTGCCTCTTGCTTGCGAAAGAATGAAACAATGTTGCGAAGTTATTCATTCTTGCGAAATTCTAGCCGGGTAAAAAAGAATAAAACTATGCTCGCAGGAAAATTTGAACTTGCGACCACCAATGCACATATTGTTCTCTGGACAAACTGTTCAAGAACCTCTCTGCGAAATTAACGCAGAACTTTTTTCCTTATTCTTTTATTCGCCAATGAAAATGAGAAGAAAATGAAAAATATGTGTCTCTGCGAATTCGAACCCGTGACATCAAACTCCTTGTCTTCGCTGGTGACCAATTGTGTTATTCTTCTGTCTGCGAAGGGAACACTCGATGCTATAGTTTTAATCATATATTCGTCTGTAGTAAAAATAGTAAAGGAATGCATACGGTGGGATTCGAACTCGCGAAGATAAACTCATTAATTTCGCCATTAACCATCTGTTCAAGAATTTCTTTACGAAATATTCGCATAACATTTGTTACTTGTTCTTTTATTTTCCTTTGGAATTTTATCAAAAATGTGCGAAAATATCGCGATAAGGAAGAATCGATCCTGCGACCAACTGCTTGTTCACTCATCCTTGAGCTAACTGTGCGAATTTCTGTTTGTGATAGAAATTGCAGCGTTTGCCTCTTATCTTCTCTTCGTCCCTCCTTAATTTCTTTCACATTTGTCTTCTTCTCCTGAACATAAAAATCTTCCACCGAAACATTGGTTTTCTTCCTTAAATTCACCACAACAACTAATTTTTTTCTCTTACTCTTCTCATGTTTTTGAATTTCTGATGATGTTTACCCCCTAAAAGTGTAATTTCTTCCATGAAATTTCCATTTTTGAACCTAAATTTTTTTTTTTTTAGATCTAGAAAAATATGAACAATAGCAAATCTTCATGGAAATCTCTTGAACCAATCAAGCTACAGGAAGGATAAATCCTTTACTCTCCCTGTTTCTAGCGCCAAAATATAGTTGCAGGAAATCCCACAACACACCCCATATAATATTATGATAATAATTTCTAGATCTAAATCTATTTCATAACCAAAATAAAGATTAAAGTGCTAAAATTATAAAATATGACACAAGATTTACGTGGTTCGATCAATATGATCTACATCCACGGGGTTAGGGTTCTTCACTATGATTATTGAAATTACATTTAGGTTACATGGAGACTCCATTAATGAGTATTTGGAGCTCTAGATTTTGTTTCTGGGGAATAAGATGATAAAGAAAATAAATTTCTCTCTCTTACAAAAAATACCTCCCTCTCAGAATGTGTTCCTCCCCTTTCTCTCTCCTGCTTTTCTCTTTATATAGGTGTTTACATAGTGGATGACAACTCATATTTCCCCTATTTTAGGATCCCTTACTACATTCTCGCAAGCTCTCTCCATAATATCGCAGGATCTCTCTCTATCATTCTCGCAAGGCTCTTGCTAACTTCTCGCAAGGCTCTTGCTATATTCTCGCAAGCTTTCTCTATAAGTTCACAAGGTCTTCATATCTCTCTCATGTTTTATGTTGTCGTTGTCTATTACGTCACTTCTGTAATTAATTTGCGGAATTTTCAATGTGTGGTAGAAGTCTTCGCAAAAGTGTTTTTGTTGCGAGATTTACAGGAATAACCCAAGTTCACTTACGAAAATCAGGTTCACGGACTTCTTTGAGTACGCATACTGATTGTAAGTTAAACCCTAATATACAAGATTTCCAAAACTTTGATTTATATCTAAAGGGAAATCAAACCGTTGTTTTGTGCAAACAAAATATCAAATCGTTTCAATCGTGTTGTTGTATCTTCTAAAGAGAGCCTTGGGTTCTGCAAGAAGATTAAGGAGAAGAATTCCTAAAGATAATCGATGTTCATCTATGAGTTCTATTTGTGCTAAAGAAGTTATTACATTTAGTCCGAATAGGTAGTAGAAAATTGGTTTAACAGCTTATAATCAGTGTGTGTTTATTCTGGACTAGGTCTCGGGGTTTTTCTGCATTTGCGGTTTCCTCGTTAACAAAATTTCTGGTGTCTGTGTTATTTATTTTATGCATTATATTTTATTTATATAATTGAAATAATACAAGTTGTACGTTAATCAATCATAGTTTTTAAATCCAACCTTGTTTGTTGGATAAGACTTGATTGATCTTGAATAATTGTCTTTGTTATTTTTACATTGTTAGACCAGTCCGGACTAACCCTATTTCAAGTGGACACCGTGTTGAAATATTCCTTTAGTGATTGTTGCTTAAATAGGTTTATACACGGTGGATATTGAATAGGTTGTGATTATCACAAAAGCTTGTTTCAAGAAACCTCGCACTAAAATCAGGTTTACGGGCTTGCTTATGTTTAACTATTGATTGTGTTGAGAAGGAGATAAATCTCTTTAATATTATTTCTCAATTGAGTTTTTATTCTTGAGATTATTATATTGAAGTTTATTCCATATAGATTTCCAAACGAAATATTGGGTGTGGTTGGTAGACACCCTCTTTTGCAATTGGTATCAGAGTACGCAAACACGCTAAGACCTCATAAGTCTGTGTTTGAAGCAATCTGATTGTTATGGACAGAGGTGCTATCACTATAAATGTACCACCAGTCTTCGATGACACGGACTATTTATGGTGGAAAATTATTATGCGTTCGTTTATTCAATCGCGAGATTTTTAATCATGGGCCTGTATTGTTAATGGCTATAATCCTCCATTAATTACAGTAGACGGTATAACTGTTGCAAAGGATATTTGTGAATATAGTGATCTTGAGATTCTTGCTGCAAAGCAAAATTCTGAAGGATTAAATGCTATCATCCATGCCATCACCCCAGATCTTCAACACCACGTTACTACGTGTAATAATTCTAAAGATGCTTGGGATATCTTAGAAACCGTATTTGAAGGGAATGACGCAGAGAAAGAAGCAAGGCTTCAATACCTAGCATCTGACTAGGAAAACCTTTGCATGTCTGATGATGAAACATTTGATGAGTTTAATCACAAAGTGTCTGAAATTGTTAATGCATCTTTTGCATTGGGTAAGACTATTCCTGAAAAGGACATTGTGATGAAAATTCTCAGATCGTTACCATCTAGATACGACTCTAAGAAACATGCCATTGAAGAAGAAAACGATCTTTATACACTCTCCAGAAATATTCTTGTTGGAAAGTTAAAGATCTTTGATAATGAACACGCATCTAGAAAAGAGGTGACTTCTCTTAAAGCTGCAAACAATTCTGAATCCTCTAAGGATGTTACTCCACGGAAATTTAGAAAATTCTTGAGAGACAGGAAAAAGAATTTTTCTAAAAGTGCAGCATCTCCTAAGGATGATGTACAATGCTATAACTGTCGTGGTTTCGGCCATTTGTCTTCAGTATGTCCTAGCTGGAGCCGTAGACAATAGGTATATGCAGAAGATTTGCCTACTCTTGATGATGGACCTGAATATTATTATCCCCAAGAGTACGCAGGCGAGATTGCATTAGCTTCTGGAAAAATTCTTTTGGATACTGATTCTGATTTTGACGAAGAAGTGTTCCATATGGATCCAGTCGATAATAATCTTCGTAAGGAATGTCATAAAAAACTCTCGGAAGCTGAATGCACCATTTTCAGTGAGAAAGTTAAATATGACATACTTTGTAGTCATAATAAAGACTTGTAATACCAACTTGATTCTAGTGGTGCAAGAGATTATCTCAAGGAAATACGAAACCTTAAAGAATAAATTTCCGAAGGTTGAGATTGGGAAATTATTCTTCAAGCAAAGATAGATAACTTGGAGAACATTGAGATGAACCTGTTATTTGATTCAGAATGAGAAGATCTCAAAGTTCAATGTGAATCATCCAAGAATGATCTAGTTATTGTGCTTGAAAAGGTCAAAAGGTTGGAAGAAGAAAACTCGAACTTAAAAGAGAGTTTGTCTAGAAATGGCATCTCAGATAAATTAACCTTGATATTGGGAGCATGTAAAATTCATCGTGATACACGAGGATTGGGCTATGAAGGAATAAACACTCCTAGTATTTGCAAAGAGGTAAAATTTGTCAAAGCTAAAGATTATTCTCAACCAAAACCTTCCACGGTTGACAAAAATAAAATATCTTCATCAACTGCTGGTAATGAAAAGAGTAAATCTTGTCAAGTTCCAAAGCAAGCACATATACATTCAGGTAATACTAAACATAACTTTTTCCATTCTATTAAACATTATTTTTATTGTGGAAAACCAGGTCACTTGCAAAGGAATTGCAGATTTCTTAAACGAGATAAATCCAGATCTGATTCAATTAAGAAGATAAGATCCGATGTTCCAAACTGGAGAAAAAATGAGGCTCATAATATAAGTTCTTCTATTATTCCCCCGAAGAAGTTTCATAACTACATTGGGGAGAAAAAGAAATACGTTGCTCCAAAAGTTACTCAGAAATGGGTACCAAAGAAGATGAATAAAGCAACAAGTACTATTAAGAAGGATGTCCCAGACAAGAGTTCGACAAGGGATAACATCTTAAAAAGGTATGAAATAGTTATTGAAAGTTTTAAGGGAGTTGTTAAATTCCTAGAGTCCGTGCAAGATTTTATTTCGAATACCTATGGTGAGCAAGATTTTGTTCACCTCAACACAACCTAATTGTGTTGAAAGTGTATCCTCACCAAGAATCCCTTGTAATTACGGTGAGGATTGCAAAAGAATTGGGGCGCACAAATTATGTTGGTAAGCTTTCGCTTTGTCCAAGTTCATTTTTACCTAGTGACAAAAGTCATGATATGTTTTAATCACTTTAAAAATTGCTCTGACGAAAAATAGTTTGTGAATAACAACTATATAACGCCCACTGAGAATGTTTCAATGATTGAAATGAGAGTTTAGACAATATAACCATTGGAGGATATAAGCATTGTTGTGGAAACACATATATGTATAAGTCCTTATTCCTTGAACCAAAGTTTGCAAACTTTGTTGATCAAGTGAAACTGGAAGTGCGTGAACTGGCGGAAGTTCTCGACCCGAGAATTTTTGCTGGAGTTTGTGAACTCCTTTCAAGAACTTAAGTCCGCAAACTTGAGTAGGTTATGTCTAAAAACGATATTTGTGAACTTATCTTTATAAACTAAGGAATGCTATTGCAAACCGTGGCTTTATAGTTCATGAATCGATTCGAGTGAATCATATCGTTTTTGCTTCAATTGTGTCTTGTGTAGTACATGAGATCTCTTAGCAATTGAACAACTCTCTAACTAGTTCATTTAAGTCATTTGAACTAGTTATGGTGAAGAATAATAAAGTTGATATGAAAGTACTCATATGTATAAATACCACGCGTATGATTCTTAATTACCTAACTTGATTTGTGATTGAAATTCTTAAGGTTAGAAACAATAATCAATGCCATTGGATGTTGGTTTTTATTGTCAAAGAAACTTTTTCATACTCTTATGGTAACCATTATTGGCGTAAATCCTTATGGAAAAGGTTATTCTTCCTTCTAAGGATATCAATTCTTATTTATACAAGAGTGTATCTTAGAAAAGATGATCACAATACATGATCTTCATGATTACATATTGTGTATTGTTACCATAAGATAGTTCTAATGTTTGGTAACACAATCTCATGAGAAACTTTCAATGATTGGTTCTTAAATCGTATCTCCTTGTAGGGTTTCTAAAATCCAATAAATCCTTATCTCTCGAGTAAGGTCACTCTTGTTGTTCTTTCGGGAATGACATCCAATGGGGGAGAGTTCTTTTGAACTTGTGCTTAATTGCCAAATCTTTATGGGGATAAGCGGTTGTGGAACATGTAGGGGTTAACTTGTATCTTAATAAACTCCTTGATGAAGTCACTAAGTTTCGACTTTGTGATATTGTCTAAACAAAGTTGATATGTTTTCTTTTGGTCATGAAGTGTCTCCGTGAAAATTTCATGAGGATCCCACTAGTTTTCGTACCTTTGGCAATTTATATTGACAAAAATGGGGAGAATTAATGTGTAGTTCATACTACAAATACATATGGTTTACGGATCATTATGTAAGGGAGAGTAGTTTTCATGTTGAGATGGAGCATTGACTAAGGGGGGGTGATACATATCACTGTAGTATTATTGTCAAAGTTGTGATACAATGAAACTTTGATACTGTGTAATAATACTATGATGGATCTTCAACAAGTACACGATGAGCACACTCATAGTTGAAGAACCAAAGAAATCAAGCATGTAGGATTTTGATTTTTTTCAAGTACAATCCATATGTAAAATGGTTATCACTAAAATTGACAAAGGGGAAGATTGGTAGAGCATAGATCAGTTGAACCCACTAGCGTTGGTATGTCAAGTTAGTTGTCAATTTTAGTTGCCAAAATGCGTTCTTGATTTTGCATACTAAAGATTGTTTCGGACTAGCTTAGGTCCAAGAAGTTGAATCGAAGCTATCCTTAAAAGATGAATATTGAAGATTGAATACATCAACAAGTACTTCATCAACAAAGGTATGTGATTGATTTCATTTGGATTCTTGTTCAATTCTACCTTTCTAATATATCAAGATAAATGCTCACTCTATGGAACAATTCTTATGGCGGTAAATGTACATTAATGTATATATACTTGAGGTTATTTAATTCATGACTTTGGTGATAATAACCTTTATCTCTATAGAGGATCTCATGTTATAGTGAATGAGCTTTCGAATCCAACGAGCCAAGAATCACTCAATTTCGAGTTATAACGATGAAGTTATGAGTGATTTATTAAAGTAACAATTATAAGTGTTGCTGTAATTGTTACAGTTCGTTAATAGGAAACAATCCATGGACTTTTTGTAACAGTTCGCGGACTTGGGCCCAATTACGTGATTAAAAGGCATTTTTGGTCAAATTGGTGATTCCTTCCTAACATCTTTGATTACCATATTAAAGTATTTGTGATTCCTTCCAAATTTAATTTGTGATTTATTCACATAAATACAATATTTGCTAATTAATTATTTATTTAATTATTTTGGCAAGAATTGTAACTTAGGAAAGACTACCAAAATTAGGAGAGTCTTGAAAAGGGAAAATAGCTTTGCTTAGTTTTCAAGCTATGTTTCACTATAAATATTGAGTCCGTGAGTTTATACTTTTTTCATCCCCATTGGAAAATTTGCGTAAGCTCTGCAGGTTGTTTTCCACGTCTTCTGTTCTTCGTGAACAAGAGTGAGATAAAAGTATTTGATTTGGGGATCACAAATCCAAGTTGGATTAAATATTCGTGATTGATTATACAACTTGTAATCTAGGTTTTTAACCTCTTGTCTAGTCTAAGGTTTTCTCTACTGATATAAAACCATTCAAGAGTTGTTGATCATAAACCCTAGGTTTTGATATATTTCAGTTTCCGATCGTATACCAACACTTGTTAGTCGAAATCGGAGACTAAAAAGAAAAACTTCTTTTGAGGCATCTCGTAAAAATCCTTGAGAAGTTTTAAACAAGATATCTCTAGATTTATCTAGTAGTTCTTGTTGTAGAATTATTAGGGTTTTCTTAACTTGGAAATTGATCTTTGGAATAACCTAAGTTCACTTACGAAAATCAGGTTCACGGACTTCTTGTGAGTACGCATACTGATTATAAGTTAAACGCTAATCTACAAGATTTCCAAAACCTTGATTTATATCTAAAGGGAAATCAAACCGGTGTTTTGTGAAAACAAAATATCAAATTGTATCAATCGTGTTGTTGTATCTTCTAAAGAGATCCTTGGGTTCTGCTAGAAGATTAAGGAGAAGAATTCCTAAAGAGAATTGGTGTTCTTCTAGGAGTTCTATTTGTGCTAAAGAAGTTATTACATCTAGTCCGAATAGGTAGTAGGAAATCGGTGTAACAGCTTATAATCAGTATGTGTTTATTCTAGACTAGGTCCCGGGTTTTTCTGCATTTGAGGTTTCCTCGTTAACAAAATTTCTGGTGTCTGTGTTATTTCTTTTCCGCATTATATTTTATTTACATAATTGAAATAATACAAGTTGTACATTAATCAATCATAGTTGTTAAATCCAACTTTGTTTGTTGGATAAGACTTGATTGATCTTGAATAATTATTTTTGTTATTTTTACATTGTTAGACCAGTCTGGACTAACCATGTTTCAAGTCGACACCGTGTTGAAATGTTCCTTTAGTGATTGTTGCTAAATAGGTTTATACACTGTGGATATTGAATAGGTTGTGATTATCACAAAAGCTTGTTTCAAGAAACCTCACTCTAAAATCAGGTTTACGGACTTGCTTCTGTTTAACTATTGATTGTGTTGAGAAGGAGATAAATCTCTTTAATATTATTTCTCAATTGAGTTTTTATTCTTAAGATTATATTAAAGTTTGTTCCATACATATTGCCAAACGAAATATTGGGTGTGGTTGTTAGACCCCCGCTTTTTCACCGTATTCGAAGGAAATACCAGCGAAAAGGAAGCCAGGCTTCAAAACCTAAATTCCGACTGGGAAAACCTTCATATGGCAGATGAAGATTCATTTGATGAGTTTCATCATAAAGTGTCTGAAATTGTTAATGCATCTTTTGCATTGGGTAAGACTATTCCTGAAAAGGACATTGTGATGAAAATTCTCAGATCGCTGCCATTTAGATACGATTCTAAGAATCATGCCATCGTAGAGGGAAATAACCTTGATAATCTCTCTAGAAATACGCTGGTTGGGAAGCTTAAGATCTTTGATCATGAACATTCATCCAAATCTAAGGACGTTGCGTTCAAACCACTAAAATACACAAAATTACTTGATAAAAGTAAAAATGTGTATATATCTGAAGATGATCACTCTGAGACAGATTCATCAGATGAAGATATTGACAAATCAGTATCGATGATCACAAGATAGTTTAAAGATCTTCTTTTGAAGAGAAGTAAACGGTTCACCAGAGATAAACCAAAAGCATCAGTAAAACCTCATAATCGTATTCCTCCTAAAAACAAGGACACAAATAAAACTGATGATGAGGATATGCCTCAGTGCTTTAAGTGTAAAGGGTTTGGTCATTTTGCAAACGAATGCCCAAATTAAAGAAAATACACTGGGAACAAAGGTCTTGCTGCGACACTTGATGAGATATCTGACGATTATGATTCTGATGAAGACAAAAAATCAAGTGTTGTTCCTATATGTGAAAATATTGATTTTGATAATTGTAGCAATACATACATCAATCTTGATAATATTTTAGAAGAGAACCCAATCAAGATGGAAGATTCAATTGACCCTTCTTTTGGAAACTCTATGTTAAATATTTTAGGACCTACAGTTTTCCTAGCAGCTTGTACCTCACGAATGCTTGATCAATTTCTTGCGTTGACATGCTCCTATTTTTCTCTCAAGGATCATGAACTTTCAAAGTGTTTCAAGTACAAACACAATATGAGGTATGTCAACAAGCTTCAAAGAAGAGCAGATCGTCTAGCTACCAAGCTTAAACTAGCGAAGAAAACAACTGAGGTATGTAAGATCTTATCTTCTTTAAAGAAATTATTTTCCAAAGATAGACTTAGACCAGTAGAAAAGAAAACATGGTCTAAACATAAAGAAAGGCAAGGTTCCATGAACTCCAACCAAAAGGATCATGATGGACAGATTATTGGTCACCACAACAAAACTTGATTATATTGTCTTTGTACTTCTTGTCTCATGTGCCTGTTTAAAAGAGACAACATCTTGCACACCTCAGGCTTTAAAATAAAAAAAATTCTTTTTTGTTTTCTAGCTTTGTCGTTTGGTTGTGGAATTCCTCCATATCACTGTTGATTTTGGAAAGAACCTGATTGCCAAAAAGAAGAGGGTTATTATCGACAATTCTACTCTTTATATAGTTATGAGTTGGACGTGTACAAACCTATTTAAAGGTTTCAAAACCCTACCTTCCTTTTTCCTTCTCTGATACTCTTTATATCTTTAGGCTGCTTGTTGAAGTTTATTTGTGAATTCCTCTCACAAAACTGTATATCATGGAAACTCCAAGCACTAAGTCTTCTGATGGAAAAGATATCAATGTGTTTGCCAAGCCGTCAATCACTAAGGAAAAATAGAAATATCTAGTGCCTCCAACTTTGAAAAGAAAAAGAAGAAATATGAGGAAGCCAAGAGCTGTTCCTTCTAATTCTTAGAAGTTTTCAGTTGTTCTGGAAGAGTTGAAGCATGCAAGAAAAGAGATTCAACAAATAAAGGCTTGTGTTTTGTTAGAGCATTGCTCGGTCAAACTCGCATGCGTTGCTATATCAAGCATGTTTGTCAATCTTAGTGATCAAAACTATATAGTCTTGATTTCTAGTCTACTATAGCTAAGGTCTCGGACTAGGATAGAAAGTGTAGTTGAGCTCAAGAACTCCATGGCGATCATCATACAATACGAAGGACTACTCAAGGAACCATTGGATCTTCATTGACTAAAAGGTATGTGGAGACTTGAACTTATCTATCACTCAAAAGTCTATATACTCTATATCCTATCTTGAGACAAAAGTTGTTTTACTATATAGACTAAGAATATGCACATGTGACATTTCGAGCTGAGTATATCTCGCTTATCTATTTCTCTAAATGGGTGTTGGTAAAGCTTTTTCTTTAGCCAAGTGCATCTTTTCCTAGTGACGAAAGTCATGTTATGTTTCAATCACTATGGAAATTGCTCTGACGAAAACTAGTTCGTGAATAACAACTATATGATGTTCTCTGAGAATGTTTCAATGATTGAAATGAGAGTTTAGACTATATAACCATTGTGGGATATAAACATTGTTGTGGCAACACATATATGTATAAGTCCTTAACACTTGAACCGAAGTTTGCGAACTTTGTTGATCAAGTGGAACCGGAACGTGAGCAGCAACTCAGGCCGCGAACTGGCATAAGTTCTCGAAACCAAGAATATCAGCTGAAGTTGAACCTCAGGTGCAGTCCGCGAACCCAGTCCGCGAACTGATGGAAGTTCTCATCCCGAGAAATTCAGCTGGAGTTTATAACTTCAACCGGTTATCTTGAGTCCGCGAACTCAATATGTTATGTCTGAAAACGTTGTTCGTGAACTTATTCTAAATTACTAAGGAATAATTTTGCAAACCATGGATTTATAGTTCATGAAATAATTCGATTGAATCACATCGTTTTATGATTCAATTGTGTCTCTTTTAGTACTTGAGATCTCATAGCAATTTAACAACTCTCTAACTAGTTCATTTGAGTCATTTGGACTAGTTTTGGGGAAAAAGAATATGGTTGATATGAAAGTTATCATTTGGCTAACCATTTGGTTGACTAATATTGAACCAACCATTGTACACATTTGGATACGGTTATACAAACTCAAAACGTCAAGTACATGTGTGTATGACAAGCAAAGTTTTCGATCTAACGGTTGAGAGATATTAGCTTGTATCTAATCAGTTTTTCTCATTGTTATGGCTATGAAACTGTATAACAATGATCGAGAGCTTTTGTTTTCTCATTGTTATGGCTATGTGACTTTAACAACTATGATGCTGAATTGAACATCTATGGAATCATGGGAGTACTTGGAAAAGACAAAGTTTTCGAATAATGTTGAAGCACCAGGGAAATCAATCATGTGGACGAGAATCTACAAAGTTTTATTTATAGTTTTGACAAAGGGGGAGATTGTTAGAGCATTGCTTGGTCGAACTCGCATGCTTTGTTATATCAAGCATGTTTGTCAATATTAGTGATCAAAAATATACGTCTTGATTTCTAGTTTACTTATGACTAACTCTCGGTCTAGGATAGTTAAGTATAGTTGAGCTCCAAACTCCATGACGATTATCTTACGAAGACGAAGAAATACTCAAGGAACCAGTGGAACTTCATCCGACCAAAAAGGTATGCGCATACTTGAACTTATCCAGCACTCAAAAGTCTATCTATATCCTGCTCTTGAGAAAACAGTCGTATAAGTATGATAGTTTTCATACATGCACATTTGCTATTTTGAGCCGAGTTTACTCGCCTATCTTTTTCTCGAAATATGTGTTTGTAATCTTTCGCTTTAACCACCTTTCATCTTTACCCATGACGAAAGTCATGATGATGTTTCAATCTTGAAAATAGCTTTGATGATAGTAGTTGATTCTTTATGTCTAACGACTATTAACATTATAGAAGAATATTTCAATGATTGAAATGTAGAGTTGAAATTACATAAACACCTATGGATATAAACATATATAGTGTGTTCGCAAATTAGTGTATAATTCCATGAACCGAAAACCAAGTGCTTACATATGTGTGCATGTGGAATTGGTGAAGGAGACACATTGGGTATGCGTACTGGCGGAAGTTCACGTCCGTGAATTTCTGCTGAGTTTGGAGTTGACGAACTTACAAACCAGTCACCTTAGGTATGCGTAACCACGAAAATTTTCATCCGAGAATTTCTGCTGGGTTTTCAAACCCAATTTCGGTAAATCTAGAGTACACATACCCGTACGCGTACCTAAGATGGTTATATCTCAAATCGGTTGTTCATGAACTTAAACAATAAAACAATAAGGAATGCAATATTTGCAAACCATAACTATATTGTTCATGAATTGATTCAAGTAAATCAAACCAATTTTGCTTCAATTGTGTCTTGTGTAGTACATAAGATTTCCTTGCAATTGAAAAACTCTTGAACTAGTTCTTATGAGTCATTTGAACTAGTCATGAGAAAGATGAATACGGTCGATATGAAAGTACTCATATGGATAACCATTGGTCAACCATTTGTGAACCAACCAAATGTACACATTTAGGTATGGTTACTCAAACCTAAATGAAATACATTTCATTTATGTGTATGACAAGCTGAATTTCGATCTAATGATTGAAAGATATTAGCTTAGATAAATCAGGTTTTTCATCTAACGGTGAATATTGAATGCTTTGTTAGCAAGGTAACTTGGATTGCAAACCCTGATTTGAAAACTATATAAGGGAGACGTTTAGCAACTGGAAAAACTAATCCCCACACCCCCTGTGTGATACTAGTTGGTTTTGCTAGAGTCGATTCACCTTTAATCGTAGGTTTCTTCTCGAGACCATGTCGATTAATGACTTGAAGACTTCATTGGGATTGTGAAGCCAGACGAAACTACTTTTCTCGTAGTTGAGCGATATGATCTTGCCATTTTCTATCGCATGAGTTCAATTGAATAATTGGATTGAGATTATATCTCCAATAGGTCAAGATAAAAAGAAATCACAAACATCTTCGTATTATCGTTTGTGATTCCGCAATATCTAGTTTCGCTACTATACGATTTAGATTATTGTGAGGTGATCAATAATTCTAGGTTGTTCTTCAGGAATATAATTCCGCGTTATTGATTGGTTCTTGTTCACCTTAATTTTATCAAAATACGGAACAAAAATCGTAGGTTTATCTGCGGGAGACAGATTTATTTATTATCCTAGACTTTTCTGTGTGATACAGATTTTTTTATTCAAGTCTTCGAGTTTGGGTCATAGCAACTCTTGGTTGTGGGTGAGATCATATAAGGGAATCAAGTGTGTAGTATCCTGCTAGGATCAGAGACGTAAGGAGCGCAACTGTACCTTGAATCAGAGTGATATTGATTAGGGTTCAACTACAGTCCAAACCGAAGTTAGTTTGTAGTAGGATAGTGTATGTAGTCGCTTAATACAGTGTGGTGTTTAATATGGACTAGGTCCCGGGGTTTTTCTTTATTTTCGGTTTCCACGTTAACAAAATTTTTGGTGTCTGTGTTATTTCTATTCCGCATTATATTTTGTTATATAATTGAAATATCACAGGTTGTGCGTTGTATCGATCAATTGTGAAATCCAACCTTTGGTTGTTGATTGGAAATTGATTGATCCTTGGATATTGGTTTTTGATACCATCTAAGTTTATATCTCTTGTATTTGATAAAGACTCGTAGATTTCTATTTGCTTGAGTATAGATCAAATCGAGAGATAGAGATATTAACTCCTTGATATACTTTTTAATAAGATTGAGTCTGACTGTCTAGTTGATTCTCTTAAAAGTATATTAGAGTTAGTCCATACAGATTGCTAATCGAAATATTGGGTGAGGTTGTCAGACCCCCACTTTTTCACATTCTTCATCATCAGTCTCCATCTTCCATAGTAATTTCATTAACAATGCTTTATTCATTATCTCTAATCTTCTTAATCCCAGTCCACCTTCTGAAATTGGTGAATTGACTTCTCCCCATTTTCATGTTACTATTTTTTTTTACTGCAAGGTCACCTGACCACAAGAAATTTCTTATAATATTCTCACAATCCTTTATTACTGACCTTGGCCATCTATACACTGACATGTTGTATACTGGCCTACTACATAACACATATTTTACCAATGCTAATCTGGCAGAGAATGCAAGTAACTTTCCCATCCATCCTGAAAGCATTTGTTGCATCATTTCGACCATCCCCTAGACCTGAAAGGATTTTACTCTTCTAGGATTCAAAATTACTCCCAAATACTTATCAGGGAATGCAGACAAATCCATGTGTAAATAATTTGCTATTTTATTTTTTCTTGTCTTAGAAACACCACCCACAAAGCACTTACTTTTACTTTTATTCACCACTTGGCCAGATGAACTTTGATACTTCCCCAACAAATTCATAAAATTGTCTAAAGAACTCTTATGTCCATTACAAAAGATGAAAATGTCATCTGCAAACATCAAGTGAGAAGGTTAACACCCCCCTATGTTAACCATAGCTTGTATTTTACCCTCCATCACCATTCTACTTATATTTCTGCTTAGTACTTCTTCAACTAAGATAAAACGGGATAGGTGACAAAGGATTACCTTGTCTGAGTCCCCTTCATACTCCAAATAAACCACATGGACCACCATTCACAAGTACTGAGATTTTTGCAGATTCAAAAAGTGTTCTCAACCAGTTAATACCAATTTCTGAGAAGCCAAATCTTCTAAGAACTTCAAACAAGAAATTCCAGCTTAATGAGTCATAAGCTTGAGTAATGTCTAACTTCAAACCCACATTTCCTCCTATTCTTTTGATATTTATCTCACTTATCATCTTATAAGCTAGAAGAATTTTACCCTGTATGTTCCTCCCTTTAACAAATGCACCCTGCTGCATATAAATCACCTTCTCAATCATTGTACTCAACCTAGTAGTAATGATTCTGGTAATAATTTTGAAATTAAAATTTTCCAAACCTATAGGTCTGAATTGTTCAACCCTTTTAGCACCTTGAGTCTTGGGTAAAAGAAACAAAAAATTGGAATTCGACCCTTTAGCTATAAAGCCATGCCTCCAACAAAATTTTATAGCTTCTACCAAATCATCTTCCACAATTTTCCATGCATATCTATAAAAACTGGATGGAAACCCATCGGGTCCAGGGGCACTGTTGGCATCCATCCCAAACACAACTTCTTTTATCTCCAATGATGAAGGTACCACATCCAAGAAAATGTTATCATCCTTAGTTAAAAATCTTGGAATTACATCAAGTAACTTATTAGAAATATTAGCATCTTTGTGTTCAAACTTCAGTATGAAATGCTTCACCAACGTTTCAGCAATTGCATCTTGTTCAGTTACCAAGTTACCAATTTCATCCTCAAGATCAGTAACGTTATTTTGAGATTTACTTATTTTAATATTGGCATGCAAAAAAGCAATGTTAGCCCCACCTTCCTTTACCCATTTTACTCTAGACTTTGCTCTCATTAACTCATTATATTGTTGTGCATCTACTTCATGCTTGCCTCTAGCTGTGACTAACTTATTTAGTAACTCAATATTTTCAAGATCATAATCTGACTGTATTGAAGCATCCAATACCTCTTGCTCTGTAGATTTCACTTTTAATCTTAGATCACCAAAAACTTCCCAATTCCATATTTTAAGAATTTGATTTAGTCTTTTTAACTTGAATAAGAAGGAAAATGATGGGTTACCTGATACAGCTTCACCCCATGACTCTCTAATTAGTTCCAAAAATTCAGGATGAGAAGACCATACTAGTTGATATCTAAAATGAGCATTTAATGGTTTAGTTATGGTTACAGCTGCACCAGAAAAAGTACCATGATCTGAAGTACCCCTTACACCAACTTTGTAACTCCAACCTTCAAATTTCTCCAACCATTCCAAATTATAGAAAGCTTTATCCAAATAACACAAATTGTTTTTCCCATATTGCACCAAGAAAAATTGATTCCAGTTTTTGTAGATTGTATTAAATTACAAGTCTCAATATAGTCTCTGAAATATTGTATTGAAACTCTCAAAGGTATTCTTCCTCCTACTTTTTCATCACTACTGAAAACTACATTAAAATCACCATGAACCAACCAAGGAAGCTTCATCTCACTGATTTCCACCAATTCTTCCCACAAATCTCTTCTATCTACTGTAATACAAGATTTATGAATTTCAATCACCATAACATCTCCAATCTTAACTGTAATAACTTGTCTTGTAGTAGAAATCACCATAGGTTTTGATATAAAATAATTCTAGAACAACCATAAATTTCCTTTTGCATTATCAATAGCATTATGAATAATCATCTGACTCATACCAGGAAGTCTAAGATGCTGAATACCCTTTCCAGATGCTCCAATCTTTAGTTCATCCACCCACAATAAAGAAGGACTAAAGTTTTTAACTAAATTTCTTAGTTTGTATTTGGCTTGAATTCTTTTCAAACCTCTGACATTCCAAAAAAGTACTCTCATTGGCAATGAGTTAATTGAGAGGTACTAGTACTTCCCCCTGCAACATTTGACTTAACTGAATTACTTGCTTGTTTTCTAGTTGCAATATTAGGAGCACCTTTTGCAGATTTACCTTTAGCAGGTTTTACTAATTACTCTGGAAAAAATATGATTTTGTTTTTTAGCAAACCTCAATTAAGGCTTGAAACTTACTTAGAGAAGCAAAACATTTTACTGAAGTAGGACTGTTAATCTTGCTGAACTTAGCACTGGTACCAGTTACTTCCTTCCACTCTTCTAAAACAAGACATTTTTGTATTTGAAAAAGCGAGGGTCTAACAACTACACCTAATATTTTGATTAGCAATTTGTATGGACAAACTCCAATATACTTTCTAGAGAATCAACTAGACAGTCAGACTCAATCTAGATAAAAGTACATCAAAGAGTTTATATCTCTCTCACTTGATTTGATCTTTACTCAAGCAAATAGAAATATGTGAGTCTTTATGAAATACAAGGAGATAACTTGGATGGTACCAAAGACCAATATCCAAGTGTCAATCTATTTAAATCAACAACCAAAAGGTCAGATATTCTAATTGATTGAACAACGCACAACCTGTATTATTTCAATTATATAACAAATATAATGCAGAAAAGAAATAACATAGACACCAAAAAAATTTTAACGAGGAAACCTCAAATGTAGAAAAACCCGGGACCAAGTCCAGAATAAACATACACTGGATTAAGCCGCTACAGACACTAGCCTACTCCAAACTAACTTCGGTATGGACTGTATTTGAACCCCAATCAATCTCACACAGATCCAAGGTACATTTATGCTCCTATGTCTTTGATGCCAACAATATACTACATACTTGATTCCCTTAGCTGATCTCACCCACAACTAAGAGTTTCTACGACCCAAAGTCGAAGACTTTAATAAACAAATCTGTATCACACAGAAAAATCTACGGTAATAAATAAATCCGTTTCCCATGAATATACCTACGAGTTTTGTTCTGTCTATTGATAAATCAAGGTGAACAGGTACCAATTGATGAACCAAACTTATATTCCCGAAGAATAGCTCAGTATTATCAATCACCTCACAATAATCTTAATCGACGAAGCGAAAAAAGATATTGTGGAATCACAAACGATGAGACGAAGATGTTTGTGACTACTTTTATATCTTGCTTATCGGAGATAGAAATATCAAGCCAATTATCACAACTGTACTCGTACGATAGAAACAACAAGATCATATCACACAACTACAAGAAAAGTAGTATCGGTATGGCTTCACAATCCCAATGAAGTCTTTAAGTCGCTAACCTGGTTTAAAATAAGAAACCAAAGGTTAAAGGAAAATCGACTCTAGCTTAGCACAACTAGTATCACACATAATGTGTGGGAATTAGGTTTCTCAGTTGCTAGAGTTATCCCTTATATAGTCTTTCAAATCAGGGTTTGCAATCAATGTTAGCTTGGTAACAAAGCATTCACTATTCACCATTAGATGAAAACCTGATTAGATTCAAGCTAATATTTATCAACCGTTAGATCGAAATCATAGCTTGTTATACACACATGAAATGCACATTTTTAGGCTTGTGTAACCGTACCCAAACTTATATATTAATTGGTTCAACAATAGTTAATCAAACGGTAACTTTCATATCAACAATATTCTTCTTCACCATAACTTGTTCAAATGACTCAAATGAACTGGTTAGAGAGTTGTTCAATTGCAAGGAAATCCCATGTACTACATAAGACACAATTAAAGAAAAAATAATTTGATTCACTCGAATCGGTTCATGAACTATATAGCCACAGTTTGCAATTGCATTCCTTAGTTTATAAAGATAAGTTCACAAACATCGTTTTTAGACATAACTTACTCAAGTTCGCGGACTGGGTTCGCGGAATAAGTTCCCGGATGGAGTTCACAAACTCCAGCAGAAATTCACGGGTCAAGAACTTTCGCCAGTTCACGGACTTAGCTCACGCACTTCTCCGGTTCTCTTTATCAACAAAGTTCTCAAACTTTAATTCAAGGAATAAAGACTTATACATATATGTGTTTCCACAACAAAGATTATATCCTCCATTGGTTATATAGTCTAAACTCTCATTTCAATCATTTAAACATTCTTAGAGGACGTTATATAGTTGTTTTTCACAAACCATTTTTTATCAGAGAAATTTTCAAAGTGATTGAAACTTAACATGACTTTCGTCACTAGGTAAAGATGAACTTGGCTAAAGCGAAAGCTTTACCAACACATATTTCGAGAAATAAATAGGCGAGGTAAACTCGGCTCTAAATACCAAATGTATATAATCTAAGTCTATATAGCAAAACGACTTTTGTCTCAAGATATGAGATAAATATACTTTTGAGTGATAGATAAGTTCAAGTCTCCATATAACTTTTAGTAGATGAAGATCCACCAGTTCCTTGAGTAGTCATTCGTCTTGTATGATGATTTCCATGGAGTTATTGAGCTTAACTAAACTTTCTATCCTAGTACGAGACCTTAGCTATAGTAGACTAGAAATCAAGACTTATAGTTTTAATCACTAACATTGACAAACATGCTAGAGATAACAACGCATGCGAGTTCGACCGAGAAATGCTCTAACAATCTCCCCCTTTGTCAATTTTAGTGACAAAACTATCAATACATATGGTATACAAAAAATATATAAATAAACTTTGTAGCTCCTATTCCCACATGTCTAATCTTCAACATTACTCGAAATCTTCGTCACTTCCAAGTACTCCAATGATCCCAAAGGTTGTAAGTTTAGCATCATCGTTGTTGAAAATCCATAGCTATTACAACGAGAAAACAATAGTTCCCAATCATTGTTATACAGTGTCATAGTATCATTACACAGCGTCAAAGTCCAATTGCATCACAACTTTAACAACAATATTATGGTGATTTGTCACTTCCCCTTAGTCAATACTCCGTCTCACATGGAAACCACTTCCCCATACATAATGATCCAAAAACCATCTATATTTGTAGTATGAACTACATATTAATTCTCCCCCTTTTTGTCAATAAAATTGGCAAAGGTACAAGAACGGGATCCTAAAGAGACATTTCATGACCAAGAGTAAGTGTTTATCATCTTATTTATATGCAATCATAAATCCGAAGCTAAATGCATTCATCAAGAAGTCTATAAAGATACAAGATAACCCCTATAATATTCCACAGCCGCACTCCCCACAAAGATTTGGCAATTAAGCACAAGTTCAATTAAGAACTCTCCCCAATAATATGTCATTCCCGAAGGAACAACAAGAGCGACCTTAATTTCAAAAGAAAATAAGGATTTATTTGGACATAACAAATCACATACAATTATGAATTTGAATCCAAAAATATTCAATTAAATTAACCGTAAGAGAATCCCATGATTAATTTAACCAAATATGCTCAACACAAGTAAACTTATGGAGACTTAAAAATCTCAATTAGATTAATCACAAGAGAACCATAATTAATCTAATCGGAATACATAACTAAATTAATAACAAAAGTAATCAATTTACTCGTTCATACTCGACATAAGAAAACTTACGGAGTCGTAACTAAATAACCAACCAAGATGATTAATTCAGTTCAAGATGCTTGACATAAAGTGCCTTACGGAACAACAACATAGCTAATTATAAAAATAATCAACTTGGTTGTTTAGTGCTCAACATATGACACATTATGGAGCCTCACAGTAATACATAAAATATGGATCAGGAAAGATCAATTACTGCGGAATACACAAGGATTCATTCTATTTTCCATCACCATTTGCACAATGACATATAATAGACATAATCCTTGAAAACAAAAGATTCTAACCTATCTTCCATCAAAACTTGACATAATAGGCTTAACTTTTGTATTTGTCAAAAGTTAATTCATTCTTTTATCAATATATGTATATCAACTCATGAACGACTTTACTTTTGACAAGGTATGGGACAATCAAGTTCACGGACGCAAACACACATATCCCATAACAATATTGCAATATATGGAATCATAAAGATTAATACTGCAAAACTCATCTTCCAAACAGTTTTAGAATTTAAACAAATAAACCTAAAAATATGAATATGAAAACGTTGGAATAGCTATGTGTAATCACAATAATGGTTATTCCAAACTCTGGTTATTCTTCAAAACAAATATAGGAAAAATAGAAGATTTACTAGGCAATAAGACCTTTAAAGAATTCTTTATCGTCCCCGGACTCCTTGTCGTCAACAGTCATTGGAACATAAGGTTCATCAAGATAGGAGTTTATATCAATAAAACTTCTTGGCTGATGTTGTCGAACCAGGGCTTTCTGAAACTCATGAGTCTTATACACAAAATCCTTTATTTGATGAATCTCCTTTTGCATACCCTTCAACACTTCAAGAACATCAGAAAACTTCTGATAGTTTGAAGGAACGGCTCTTGGTTTCCTCACATTTCTTCTTCTTTTCAATGTCGGAGCTAGCGGAGATTTTTCTTTTTCCTTCATGATTGATGGCTTAACAATAAAATTAACATCTTTTCCATCATAAGACATCATGCTTGGAGTATCCATAAATGTATGGGTTTGTGAGAGGAAATCACAATTTGCTCAACAAGTAGTCTTGAGATAAAAGGAATGTAGGGTTTCGAAACCTTTAAACAGGTTCGTACATGGCCAACTCTCAATCCTTTAAAGAGTAGAATTGTCGATAGTACCCTTTCTTTTGTTTGATAGACAACAAAAAAGAAAATATAAGAAAAAAACTTTTTCTAAAGCCTAAAGGATACAAAATCATTGTCCCTTTTAATCAGGCACATGAGACAAGATTTCAAAAACAACACAATCAAGTTGTGTTTTGGTGAACAATAATTTGTCCACCATTTTCCTCTTGAGAGGACTCCACAGACTTTTGTCTATCAAAACGACTTGACCATACTTTCTTCTAAACTGGTCTAGCTATATCCTTGGAAACTAACTTCTTAGACGAAGATAAAATCCTACATACCTCAGCAGTATTCTGAGAAAGTTTAAGAATCCTTGCTAAATGATTTTCTCTTCGTTGAAGTTTGTTGACGTGCCTTTGTTGGTGTTTGTACTTGTAACACCTTGAAAGTTCATGACCCTTTAATTAACAATAAGAACACGTCAAGTTAGGATAGAAATCCGGCTTTTGAGATGTGCAGGCAGCTAGGCACATGGTAGAACCTGATGTAGGATCAGAATATTGTCACAACAATATTACTGCGAAATAAACAACAGTTCTGCGAGACATGTTTACGATACATCAATGATATTCTACGAAACATCTCATAGTGATGGAAGGAATGACATATTGGATGAAAACGACAGAAACATGAGAAAAGTGTGACATTTCTGCGATGAATCGATAAAACCTGCGAAAGATTAAGGCGGTGCTAACTGCGATTTATCGCAAGAACCCAGATCCGAAATTAAAGGGAATCTTAGCTGTAGATGAGCTTTAATCCACTATGTAAATGCCTATATAAAGGAAATGAATAGTTCCATAGAGAGAGAGAGATGAATTTTTGAGTGCTAAGAAAGTTTTTAGGAGAGAGAAAATCTTATTAAGTAAATTGTATTCTTGATTACTGTAATATTTTTAAGATCATATTAATAAAAAGGTCCTTAATCTTCAAATTGAGTCATAAATATTGATAAATTCTTGAGTAGGGTGTAGTGTGGGAATTCCTGCAACTACATTTTGGCGCCCAGAAACAGGGAGAATCAATTTGAGAAATTTCAAATTGTAACTTGAAGATTTGAAGAAATTGTTAGGATTGAAGAAATGGCTAGAAGGAGAAGAAATACATCAGAACCACCAACAACAGTGAGAAGAAGTAAAAAAATTGCAGGTGAAGGAATAGGTGAATTGGAAGGATCTTTAAGGATCAGATCAGGAAGAAGTAGAATGAGAAATGGAGCAGAAAATTCAATTCAACCACCGAATCAACAAACACAAGCACAAGATAGAAATGTGGATTATGATAGAGCAAGTGTGCATACTTGGAGGTCGGATTCGATAGAAGAGGCATAAAATCAAGAAGAGGAAAGAAAACAAGAAGTGGATGGAGGAGTAATTCATGAAGGACATGAGATAGTAGATGATTTAAGACAAAGGATACAGGAAGAAAGAAGATTAAAGGCAAAAGAACGTGCAAATCTTACAAGGCAAAATCATGAACTAAGAATGGAAAATTTGAGGTTGCAAAACAGAAGATCAAGAAGCAGCATGAGATCAAGTTCAAGATCATATAGAGAAGAAACAAGACAAAATCATCCTATACAAAATATTGGCGAGAATTTGATAAATGATCGTTATATTCCGCGCGGTGAAACTTTGGACATTAGACATAATCAAGATGAGGGAGAAAATCAAGAAGAGAGAAGGAGAATGTTACGTGATGAAGAGATTCGAAGAAATCGCAGGATAATTGAAGATGATATTGAGAGGAATTATATTGAGCAAGTATATTTAGCGGGAGAAAGAGAGAGATTGCGAGCCGAAGTAGAAGAACAAGAAATTCAAGCAGCATTGCGTCAGAATAATCATGATAATCGAGAAAGACGATGTGTACAAAATCGTAATAATGATAATCTAAATGAGGAATATGAGAGAATTCGCAGAGACATAGAAAGGCAACGAAGAGAAACGATAAGGGATGAGGAAATTAGCAGAGAAGAAAATGAAAGACAAATTAATTTGCAAATTCAAGAAGAAGAAAATCGCAGAAGAGGGCAAAATCAAGATGTTGAAGAAGAAGCACGAAATATCGCAAGACAAGAAAGGCATGAACGCATACGAAGAGAAGCTACGTTGAAAAGGCCAATGGAGCAAAATTCTGATAGGAATGAGCAAATCTTGCGAGAACTAGCAGAAATGAGAGGAATGATAAATAACAGAAGAGAAGGAGGAAGAAGACAACTTGATGAGGCAATCGAAGAAGCTGCGAAAATTCCATTTACTCAAGAGTTACAATTAGGAGGGATACCTCCAAAATGAAATTTGCCGGTGTTGACCAGTATTTTTGATGGGACTACATGTGATGTCCAACATATCAAAGCCTATATTCGATGTATGCTACAATGGGAGAACCATGATGTCGTCTTGTGCAAATATTTTGCGTCAAGTTTAACTGGCGAAGCACTGAAGTGGTTTGAAAGTCTCCCCAAGAATACAAGAACTTCGTTCATGCACTTGCAAACTACTTTCTTAGGAGCATACATAAGCAATAACTCTACACGACCTGGAATTGAAGATGTGTTTGGATTGAAGCAGAGAGTTGGAGAGAGTTTAAAGAATTTAACGATAAGATGGAGGACAATGTGCAGTGAAATGTCAGGGAGAGTAGATGAAAGATATCTCATTTTGTCCTTCATAAATGCTATGTTTGCGACAAATCTATTATACATCCAGGTATTCAGAGTTAAAAAAACAATCACTATGACAGAACTGCGAGAATTGCAAGAAGAATATATCGCTTTGGAGGAAAAACAAAATGAGATGGAGTCATATCCAATTCTCGCAGGCACAAGTTCAGCCGCATCATATGGAAGTTTATTACCAAAGATGATTAATACAGTGGCAAGTACCTCCCAAAATCAGCGAGAGAAAATGGAGATTGATAATCAACGTAAGGTAGTAGCAATGGGGAGTAGAGATCAGGAGGAATTGGAAAAGGAGAGAAATTTTTATAATCGCAATAACAATAATAAGGTCCCAAGGTTTGATCAACCGCAAGAGACTTACGGTGGATAGAGGCAGAATTATTCAAGAGAGCAAAGAGGTCAGAGGATTATATGTGAAGACATCAAATTGCCACCTCTAAATACCAGTATAGACAAGATTTGGGAAGCGATTATTTTGATGGAGAATATACCTTCACCATGGAACATGGGGAGAGAACCACATCCTAACAACCAAAGTCAATAATTCTGCCCTTATCATCATTTTCATGGCCATTCTGTGAGTAATTGTAGAAATGTAAAAAGAATTATTCTGCGAATGATTGAACAGGGGAAGTTAAATCATTTTCTAGCGAGATATCCATAACCTCAGCAATTGCCGCCAGCACCAGAAATTCGCAGAGTCAATGTTGCGAAAGAAGCAGAAACATTTGTCATTGAAGTAGGAGCTACAACAAAAAATCTATTTTGCAATTCAATTGTACATTCGCAGAAAACAATAGAAGATTTCCATGACAATGTGCTAAGTAGAGTATTTGCAAGGGATATAGAGGGAAGAGAGGTGATGAATATTGCGAAGATTTCTCCGTTAGAAGAATGGAAAAAACAAGTTATTTCTTTTACTGCAAAAGAGATACCAGAGCCAGGGAAGATGCATGACAACCCATTGGTGGTGAAGTTAGAGATAAATCCAAAGTACAGAGAAGAAGAAGAAGAATATGATGGTGACGCAACAAGTGATTCTTGGGTAATAGATAAGGTTTTAATTGACACTGGAAGATCGGTAGATTTCTTATTCTATCATACTTATCGAACAATGGGTGGAAGAGATGATGAGTTAATCCCCTCAACTTACAAGATCTATGGTTTTAATGGCACTGCAAATAAGCCAAAAGGAGAAATTACTATGGAAATTCCATTGAACAAGATATCTTCAAAAATTAAGTTCTATGTAGTGGATATAGAATCTCCTTATAATGCCTTAATTGGAAGACCATGACTCCATGGGATCTTGGGCATAGCATCCACATATCATCAATGCATAAAGTTTCCACATCCTCATGGTATTGGGATAATTAAAGGTGATTGGTTTGAAGGAAAAAAGTGTTATGAAGTTGACATTAATACTTGCGAAGAAAGAAACGCCAGAAGTCGTAATTGGCAACATAACAGGAAGCAAACTCAGAGAGCAGAGAAATTGATGGTGGACAGTATAGAGTTACGGGGAAAGGATACATTACAAGAATAGTTTGTGCCAAAAGAATCAATGGTGATTAATCGCGCAAAGATGGGAAAAAGTTGAAATCTTCATTCTTCGCAGGAAAATAAACAAGTGCAAGGTGCTGGGATAATGTTGAAATCTTCATTTCTCGCAAGAAAATAAAAAGCAACAAGATATTGCGAATAATCATTCGTTACAGAAGAAAAGAAGTGCAACAATATCATGTTGCGAACAATCAAAAAACAAGAACAGCAAGAAGTGTGCAGACAGAATATTAAAAGAAAAACTTTGCTCAAAAATAAGAATTTTTTTTTAAAAGAAAAAGATGATGATTTCGAATCATATAAGAATTTTTAATGCAAATGCATAAGACGGGCGCAAATCGCCTAAACACATATAAGAATGGGACGAACTTTTATGGCGTACACCTTAGTTCGTGGATTCTATTCCGTAAGAGGTAATATCCTTAAAGTGCGTCATAAGGGGGGTATCTCTTTGCATGGCTATGGGAAAGGCTATACTGCTGCTGGAAACTAGTCATGGAGATTTGGGATTATAGAAAATCCATCCGGGAGAGATAACTTGGATTCCCAACTATATAAGGTTATACCCTGGTTGGGCGCCCGATAGTTTCTCCTAAGGAATGCGCCGAGGTACACGGTTGAGCTGTGGGTGCCCGGGACGGATGAACCTACCCTGGCCATCCATGGCAAGTCTTGGATTACGATGTGTTCGGCCCGAAGAAAACCCCACTAGGCTGTAGTCTTGTAACTATAAGCCATATAGGCATAAAGGATAAGAGGCTACGAAAACAACTGGTTGTTTCTAGAACCGGATGGGAGGAGCTAGTCTTGTATGGCAGAAGTAAATCTCCTTGAAGGGGCAACCAGGGGGAGAGATAAGGGCGATACCCTCCATTAGGGAGCTGTGTATCAAAAAAGACGGCAATGTCATAGGACTTTATATTCGCAAGAATATTTAGGCCCGTCATATTGTCGCGTGACACAGACAGCAATGTCATGGGACTTTATATTCTCAAGAATATTTAGGCTCGTCATATTGCCGCATGACATGCAAAAAAGCCTAAAGAGAAATGTTAAGATGAGATCAATGGGTTTTTGCGATAAGAACAAAATATGAGATAAATGAAATCAATGATAAGAGGATATAAATCGCAAAGACGTCCTGCGATTTCATCGCAAATACGCCAATGTCATAAGTCTTAAAAAGCAAAGAGAGATTAATCTCACAAGATGGCTTAGACTTATCATATTTTCGCAGAGATAAAAATAAATGATAAGACAAGATCAATGGATTATTACATGTAACAATAAAAATATCCTGCGATCTTGTCGGATAAAAGTGGCATAATAAGACCTTTAACTAGGAAGGAGAAATAAGACCACAAGAGAGGTTATATCTGCGAAGCATATAACAGATTTTTTGCAGCATTATTTGCGATAATTCATTTATCATATTGTAGATTAATAACAAGAGGAAAGTATGGGAATGATGCATAGAATGAATTGTTTCTTGAATTTTTAATGACAAACAGATAGAAGCAGAAAAGAATTTATATATTGAAAGACATCAGGAGCTGCAGATAATTTGCAGAATATTACAATTTGTCGCAGATAATTATCGCAAGAAAGAAAGAGAGAAATACAGGAGAAGATCAAAAAAAAAAAAAAACTATTGAGATTTATCTTCATCATTATTTTCATCTTTGTCTTCATCATCTTCATCATTAGTTTCTTCCTCATCTTCGCTTTCACTTTCATCTGCATCAGCCTCACTGTCAGAAATAACTGGTACTTGAGAACTGGCTGGGATATTATCCATAAGACAAGGATATAGACTAAGAGGAAGATCGTTATCTTTGCAAACTTTCTCAATAGCATTATTGCGAACGGTGAGAAGAGTACTACGCAAGTTTGAGTTGGATATCTTTATTTTCTCTTCCAGTCTAGAGATTTTTTCATTACGGGAAACAAGATTTTTCGCAAGACCACTCTTTTCTTCTTCAAGTTCTGTTATCCTTTTGGGATATCTTTTTTCAGATTCTGCGATGATACAACAACAAATTAGAAATTTGTTGGAAATCTACAAGAAATACAAAGATATTAAAGGAACAATAAATAATAACCTTCTCTTTCATGGATCATTTCTTGTATCAAGGTTGTTTGCTCGGTATGAAGACTGACATCTATCGCTAAATTTTTCCTAGAATTATTGAGAATTGTCGCAGCCCATGCGAAGTCATCATCACTTTGAATGAGAAGACGGGAACGGATTTGTTCTTCTCTTTTAAGAAGTTTAATGTTTTCATTCTTAAGTCTCTCTCTCTCAAGTTCAGTATCAATAAGGGTACTGCGGAATTTTGATAGAGCTTCAACGCCTTGAAGAGTAATGCATTCTTTATCCTTCTCGAGTTCATTTTTCTTGGCTTTTAAGACTTTGATTTTTTCTCTGCAAGTCTTTAAACTATTGGATGTACTTAAGACAGATCTATAATCCATTCTCATAAGGGAAATGTGATATTTAAGCTCATCAATGGACAGAGTATTAATTTTTTCGTCTGAATAGTTATTTAAAGCGTCATTAAGACGCTGAAGAAGAGTGGTTTCATCTATGGGTTCATCAAAAGAATTAAGAATGAGGGCTTCATCAGTAAGATTATAGGCATCTGCAAAATGGTTGCTCAAATAAGCTAAAATATCAAAAAAAAAAAAAAGATTCATACCAATAACTTGTTTGCAGAATTTCTCCTTGTCAACTAATTTCTGTTGAAGAAATTTAACTTCTACTTCAAGCGATTTATTTTTATTAAGGAGCTCAGTATTTCCAGCAATTTCCAACTGTTTACATTTTTCGCGAAGAATGGAGATTTCAGCTTCATATTGCTTATTCTTCTCACAAAGTTTCGCAGACTCAGATTGAGAATCAGTAAGCCTTTTCTGCGATGATGATAATCTACTTTCTAATTCTGAAGCAACAGAAAAAGAAGCTCTAGAAGTCTGTGACATAAAAGATAAAATGAGTAAGATAAGTAAAATATCTTTGATACTCATGACAAATGTAAAGTTTACTACAAGAAAAATAAAGGAAAGGGGCATACCAACGAAGCTAGCGCATGAAGAAAACCTAGGTTGATAAATCTTGAGACTCCTTTAAGATCTTTATTATTAGTCAAGATTGAAGCGTCGCAGATCTTCGAGAGATAGTTGCAAGTATGAGTAATATCATCCTCTCCAATACCTTGTATAGGGTTTCTAAAAATGTTTGACAATTGATCCATTGGAGTCTCAGGTTGAGAAAGACCCATCGCAGACCTAATTCTTGCGGAAGAAATATGTACTGAAGTGCCCACGGAGGCATCATTATTAACTCCACTATTATTTTCAATTTCATTATGTTTTTCAGCGATAATAGTTTCTCTGAGTGGAGAATTTAAAGAAGGAAGTGGCTGAGTTTTTCTTATCTTCTTTGGAGGACCGTCAGTGATTTGATTTTTATTGCGGTAAGGAGAAGCACCGAAACCTTCATTTGGAGTTATTACTCTTTTGCCTTTATTTTTGGCTTCAACCGCCGCGACAAATGGTATTTCCTTGAAAACAATCACACATGAAGATAAGAAACAGGGGCAACAATATATTGTTAAAGGTTATAGAAGATTGTTTCTTACTTCATTTGTGAAGGTCTTCAAAGTTTGTAGGAGATTGGGATTCCCAGTATTAGCATAGCTAAGCTTCATTTTTTCAATCTATTAAAGATATTTCAATAATCATTAAGAATAATACATTTATCCAAATTTGCGAATAATGATAAATTTTGCGAGATATACCTCAGAGTTCCTTTCAGGCCAGTTAAAAATCCAAGGATGATACGCTGCAAGATACGCAGGATTCGCAGGAAGATCAAGATTGCCATAAATATATGGACCTTCAAGGAGGAGAGGAAATCCGAACCACTTATCATCTTTTAAGTAACGTGGACCTTGGTTTTTACTCGAATGATAGTCTATATCTTGCATAAGAATTTTATCCTTCGCAACCTTTTTATTTTTATTTAAACGAACAGCCCAACACGTGCTCTCTTTCTTCATGGGAATCACTTGATAATTCGCGAAGAAATTTTCCACGGTATATTTCGCCGGAATAATTGGGATATCTTTTAAATCAGAATGTTTCGCATCATCAGGATAGCGAGATCCCTCATCAGCTCCACGAGAGGCATATTCGAGAATGAGACGAATACAGTCTCCACTTAATTGGTAGATTGCACGTGAAAATTTAGCGTGAGAAATAATTTCATAAAAAAGAGGGAGTTCTGGGTTATAAAGAGGGATATGAAGGTCATCTTCTAGTTGACCTAGCGAAATAAGGATTTTCTCATGGGAAGAAGGAAATCCTGAGATTAGATCAATGGAGAGATCAGAATCTGAAGATTGACTAGGGATCTCAGAAAGTGTGAAACCTAAAGTTTGGAGCTTCTGTTGGTGTTTTTGGAAAGTGGGTTGACCTAATTTTTTAGCAGGAGCCATTTTTTAGTATGGGAATGATGATTAAGATGAATAAGAATAAAGAATTAAAATTGAAACAGTGATAGATCCGGAATTTGCGGAAGAAGATGAAGAACAGTAGAGTTGCAGAGAAGAGGTAAGAAGAAAGAGTAAAAAGAAGAGGAGAGATTGGCGAAGAAGATATTTATAAGAGAAGAAGATTCTCGAGAACATCAATGCATTCAATGAAGAAAAGACGTGAATGGTCAGAATTCAACGGTTGAAAAAAGATGTGTCAAGGGATAAATGAGAAACACGCGTAGAATATCTAGCGATGGATGCAAAGGCGTGTCAGAATGAAGGGAGTGTGAAAAGACAAGAAGTTGCAGCAAATCAAGAAAATTAAATTCTCATGATCTTTATCTTCTTCGCAGAAAAGATATGAGAAGAGGCAAGATGTAGGATCAGAATATTGTCACAACAATATTCCTGCGAAATAAACAACAGTTCTGCGAGACATGTTTACGATACATCAATGATATTCTACGAAACATCTCATAGTGATGTAAGGAATGACATATCAGATGAAAATGACAAAAACATGAGAAAAGTGTGACATTTCTACGATGAATCGATAAAACCTGCGAAAGATTAAGGCGGTGCTAACTGCGATTTATCGCAAGAACCCAGATCCGAAATTAAAGGGAATCTTAGTTGTAGATGAGCTGTCATGAGCTGTAATCCACTATGTAAATGGCTATATAAAGGAAATTAATAGTTCCAGAGAGAGATGAATTTTTGAGTGCTAAGAAAGTTTTTAGGAGAGAGAAAATATTATTAAGTGAATTGTATTCTTGATTACTGTAATTCTTTTAAGATCATATTAATAAAAAGGTCCTTAATCTTCAAATTGAGTCATAAATATTGATAAATTCTTGAGTAGGGTGTAGTGTGGGAATTCCTGCAACTACACCTGAAACATTACAAACAGAGTTTCCAAAGGATGGGTCAACTTTATCTTCCAGAATAGTTAGATTATCTTCTGAAAGAATATCAATATTGATGTATGTATTGCTACAATTATAAAAATCAATATTTTCACAAAGAAGTGCAACACTAGATTTCTCGTCTTCAATAGAATCATAATTGTCAGACATTTCATCAAGAGTTGCCGCAAGACCTTTGTTCTTCGTGTATTTTCTACGATTTAAGCACTCATTTGCAAAATGACCAAATCCCTTATAGTTAAAGCACTGAGGCATGTCCTCATCATCAGTTTCATTAATATCCCTATTTTTAGGAGGAACACGATTATGAGGTTTGAATGATGCCTTAATCTTATATCTGGAGAACCGTTTACTTCTCTTCAGTAGAAGATCCCTAAACTTCCTTGTGATCATCGAGACTGATTTGTCAAGATCTTCATCTGATGAATCTGTCTAGAGTGATCATCTTCAGAGATGTATACTTTTTTACTTTTATCAAGTAATTTAGTGTCCTTTAGTGCTTTGAACGCAACATCCTTAGATTTGGATGAATGTTCATGATCAAAGATCTTAATCTTTCCAATTAGCGCATTTCTTGAGAGATTATTCAGGTTATTTCCCTCAACGATGGCATGCTTCTTAGAATCGTATCTAGATGGCAGCGATCTGAGAATTTTTATCACAATGTCCTTTTAAGGAATAGTCTTACCTAATGCAAAAGATGCATTAATAATTTCACACACTTTGTGATTAAACTCATCAAATGTTTCTTCATCTGCCATACAAATGTTTTCCCAATCGGAATTAAGGTTTTGAAGCCTAGCTTCCTTCTCACTGGTATTACCTTCGAATACGGTTTCCAAGATATCCCAAGTTTCTTTAGACTTAGTGCAATTTGACACATGGTACCGAAGACTTGGGGTAAGGGCATGTATGATGACATTCAAACCGTCGGAATTTTGCTTTGCAGCAAGTATCTCTGCAGGGATGTATTCACCAATTTTCTTGGGAACATTTACATCTCCAACTTCCATAACAGGAGGATCATAGCCATTAACAAAATATACCCATGATTGAAAATAACGCGCTTGAAGAAAAGGTCGCATAGCAATTTTCCACCATAAGTAATTAGAGCCATCAAAGACTGGTGGTACGTTAATAGAGATAGCACCTCTGTCCATAGAGTCAGATCGCTACAAACATAGACTTATCAGGTCTTAAACGTGTTTGCCGGCTCTGATACCAATTGAAAAGCGGGGGTCTAACAACCACACCCAATATTTCGATTAGAAATCTGTATGGACAATCTCCAATATACTTTCTAGAGAATCAACGAGACAGTCAGACTCAATCTAGATAAAAGTACATCAAAGAGTTTATATCTCTCTCACTTGATTTGATCTTTACTCAAGCAAATAGAAATCTGCGAGTCTTTATCAAATACAAGGAGATAACTTGGATGGTACCAAAGACCAATATCCAAGTGTCAATCAATTTAAATCAACAACCAAAAGGTCGGATATTCTAATTGATTGAACAACGCACAACCTGTATTATTTCAATTATATAACAAATTTAATGCGGAAAATAAATAACACAGACACCAGAATTTTTTTAACGAGCAAACAGCAAATACATAAAAACCCCGGGACCTAGTCCAGATTAAACATACACTATATTAAGCCGCTACAGACGCTAGCCTACTCAAAGCTAACTATGGTCTGGACTGTAGTTGAACCCCAATCAATCACACACTGATCCAAAGTACAGTTATGCTCCTACGTCTCTGATCCTAGTAGGATACTATGTACTTGATTCCTTTAGCTGATCTCACCCAAAACTAAGAGTTGCTACGACCCAAAGTCAAAGACTTTAATAAACAAATCTGTATCACACCGAAAATTCTACGGTAATAGATAAATCCGTCTCCCACGAATATACCTACGAGTTTTGTTCCATCTTTTGATAAATCAAGGTGAACAGGAACCAATTGATAAAACCAAATTTATATTCCCGAAGAACAGCTCAGTTTTGTCAATTACCTCACAATAATCTTAATCAATGCAGCGAAAAAAGATATTGCAGAATCAAGAACGATGAGACGAAGATGTTTGTGACTACTTTTATATCTTGCCTATCGGAGATAGAAATCTCCAGCCAATTATTACAATTGTTCTCGTACGATAGAAACAGCAAGATCAGATCACATAACTATAAGAAAAGTAGTATCGGTCTGGCTTCATAATCCCAATGAAGTCTTTAAGTCGTTAACCTGGTTTAGAAGAAGAAACCAAAGGTTAAAGGAGAATCGACTCTAGATTAGCACAACTAGTATCACACAGAATGTGTGGGGATTAGGTTTCCAAGTTGCTATAGTTTTCCCTTATATAGTCTCTCAAATCAGGGTTTGCAATCAATGTTATCTTGGTAACAAAGCATTCAATATTCACTGTTAGATGAAAACCTGATTAGATTCAAGCTAATATTTAGCAACCGTTAGATCGAAAACATATCTTGTTATACACACATGAAATGCACGTTTGTAGGCTTATGTAACCGTACCCAAACTTGTCCATTAGTTGGTTCAAAAATAGTTAACCAAATGGTTAGCCATATGATAACTTTCATATCAACCATATTCTTCTTCACCATAACTAGTTCAAATGACTCAAATGAACTAGTTAGAGAGTTGTTCAATTGCAAAGAAATATCATGTACCATACAAGACACAATTGAAGCAAAAATTATTTGATTCACTCGAATCGGTTCATGAACTATGTATCCACAGTTTGCAATTACATTCCTTAGTTTATAAATATAAGTTCACAAACATCGTTTTTAGACATAACCTACTCAAGTTCGCGGACTAAAGTTCCCGGATGGAGTTCACAAACTCCAGCAGAAATTCTCGGGTCGAGAACTTCCACCAGTTCACGGACTTAGATAACGCACTTCTCTGGTTCTCTTGATCAACAAAGTTTGCAAACTTCGGTTCAAGGAATAAGGACTTATACATATATGTGTTTCCACAATAATGCTTATATCCTCCATTGGTTATATAGTCTAAACTCTTATTTCAATCATTGAAATATTCTCAGATGACGTTATATAGTTGTTATTCACAAACCATTTTTCGTCAGAGAAATTTTCAAAGTGATTGAAAATTAACATGACTTTCGTCATTAGGTAAAGATAAACTTGGATAAAGAGAAAGCTTTACCAACACATATTTCGAGAAATAGATAGGCGAGGTAAACTCGGATCGAAATACCAAATGTGTATAATCTAAGTCTATATAGCAAAACGACTTTTATCTCAAGATAGGAGATAAATAGACTTTTGAGTGATAGATAAGTTCAAGTATCCACATACCTTTTATTCGGTGAAGATCCACCAGTTCCTTGAGTAGTCCTTCGTCTTGTATGATGATTTCCATGGATTTATTGAGATCGACTACACTTTTTATCCTAGTCTGATACCTTAGATATAGTAGACTAGAAATAAAGACTTATAGTTTTGATCACTAACATTGACAAACATGCTTGAGATAGCAACGCATGCGAGTTCGACCGAGAAATGCTCTAACAGTATTGATATTTAACACTTCAGTTACTCCATTAATGGATTTTAATACAACTTCAGTATTGTTTTGAATAGATCTTACTTCAGATGGATTCACCGTTGCTTCACTAGCAGATATACTATCAACAGAATGCAATGCTTGCATACTTGCACCCATATCAATAAGCTTACCCATAGATAATAGTGGAAATTCCTTAGGAGACTCTAGAATTCCAGTAAATTCTTTATCCTTATGAGCAGCAGGAGTAATGCTCAAAATAGGAGGAACTATTGCATCCACTTCTTCCACATCACTTGTTACATCTGTAGTTGCAGGAATTCCCACACTACACCCAACTCAAGAATTTATGACACAATTTGAAGATTAAGAACCTTTTTTATTGATATGATCTTAAAAGAATTACAGTAATCAAGAATACAATTCACTTAATAAGATTTTCTCTCTCCTAAAAACTTTCTTAGCACTCAAAAATTCATCCCTCTCTCTGGAACTATTCATTTCCTTTATATAGGCATTTACATAGTGGATTACAGCTCATGACATCTCATTCACAGCTATGATCCCCTTTAGTTTCGGATCTGAGTTCTTGTGATAAATCGCAGTTAGCACCGCCTTAATCATTCGCAGGTTTTATTGATCCATCGCAGAAATGTCACACTTTTCTCATGTTTCTGTCATTTTCATCTGATATGGCATTCCTTACGTCACTTTGAGATGTGTCGCAGAATATTATTGATGTATCGCAGAACTGTTGTTTATTTCGCAAGAATATTGTTGTGACAATATTCTGATCCTACATCTTGCCTCTTCTCATATCTTTTCTGCGAAGAAGATAAAGATCATGAGAATTTAAGTTTCTTGATTTGCCGCAACTCCTTATTTTTTACCCGACAAAGTTCCCTGTTTTACGCTTTACCGTTGGCACGTGTCAATCCTTACTTTTTTACCGATTAACCCAGTTACCCATCCTTTATCTATAAATAGATGTCCCACTCGAGGAAAGGTTTTCTTTTACCTTCTCTCTTTTCTTCAATTTCTTTCTTTTTCGTCTGCAACTTTTTCTTTCCTAATATCCTTCCTGCTGCTGCTCTAATGGAGACTCAAAGGTATGTTCTTATCTTGAACCTTATTTTGTTCATGTTTCATCATCTCTATCGCCTGATTTTCTTTATAATCCCCATATTTTATATTATCCTTTTTAGTAACACTACTTCTCAGACTAAGATTACTGTCAAAAAACCCTAACCCTAAGGGTCCTCAGAAAAAGCGTGTTGGAAAGGCGAAAAGATCTGAGAATGATAAGGTAGTAAGAAACACCTATTTCTTTGAAATAACAATATTGTTGCCTCTGTTTCTTATCTACATTATTATTCGCAGGGTGAAAAAAATATTTCTAGACCTCTTAAACGTTCTCGTCAAGTTAAACTCTTTCAGATGAAGTGGATATTCTTGATTTTTTTCCTGCAGACCCTGTTCCGCCGCAAGATAAATCTTCTCCTTCTCCTCGCGTAAATTTCAATATTAACACTAATACTACTTCTTCATCAATTCCAAGTGAAGTTATTGATGCTAATATTTCCATTAATATTTTAAAAGTTGCGATGGATGAATCTTTGATGGCTGGAACTAAGGTGAATGAATCAGCAGCAAATAAACTTGCGATTAATGAAACTGTGGTGAATGAAACTACGGTAAATGAAACTGCGGTTAAGGGATCTGCGGTGAATGAAGCCGTGGTGAATGAAATTGTGGTGAATGAAATTGTGATGAATGATGTTGCGGTGAATGAGACTGTAACTGCGACTAATCAAGTTCCTTCTTTCACTCCTACTACCGCGAATGATTCTAATCTTCAAGTTACTGTCGCCAAAACCTATTCCTTCTTCCCAAGAAATAGCAACAAGGGTTGAAGCTGCTTTTCAAATATTATCTGAAGTTTTGAACGATGCTATGAAATCTTCTACAGATCCTGCGAGACAGGATATTTATATGATTCTAAGCAAGCATCTCGGATCCTGCGGTTCTTCATCTAAGCTAACTACTTTAGAAAGTGAAATTGAAACCTTGAAGAAGAATCTTCAAGCAAAAACTTTAGAATGTGAACTTCTCGATCATAAGCTTCGCAACTCTGAATTGGACTGCGAAAATCTTCGCAGCAGAAATGATGATCTGAAAGGTATAACTTTCTTGCCTCTGTTTTTGCCTCAGTAATTCTTTGTTTTCTATGTACTCAATTTTTCTTTATTTATTTGTTGACGCATATTTAGCTTCAAAACATAACCAATTAATGAAGATACTTGAATGGGAAACAATCGCTGATGAGGCACGCATTGGGAAAGAGTCTTGGAAGAATCAATTTGATAGATTGAATACTCTTCACACATATTCAATTGACGAGATAAATAATCTTAAGAATGAGAATAATCAGCTAATTTGTGAACGAGATCGCCTAAGTAATGAAGCCACTCAACTTTTATATTCGCTAAATCAGACTAATTTGAAGGTGGAATCTTTATTAGATGAAAACAAAACTCTATATCAAGAGAAACGTAGCTTTGTGAGTAAAACAATGGTTTATTCGCAGCAATTGAGTAATCTTCAAAAGTTGTGTGACAACCAAAAGCAATCTCTCCGTGTATTGAAAGATGAGCTTAAAAAGATAACCGAATCATCTGCCGCTGAACAAGAGAAACTTATAAAAGGTAGATTAGCTCTAAGCTTAAAATTCAACAGTCTCAAAGATGACTATGCTCTACTGAAGAAATCCCATTCCTCCTTAAAAGAAGAAAATGCTTATCTTCTTTCTAAAGAGAAAAGTATAAAATATCGTTTGAAAGGTAAAGTTGGTGATACTTTCGATGATACCATGAATCAATGGAAGAGTTTCTTCCTTAACATAATTCAAACTATATCCTCGCAAAAGGAAGGTAGTCATTTTGACTGCCTCATCTATTAATTGTTTCATTGTATTTTCCCATCTTATTTCTTGCGAGAATTCCATCTAATATGCAATTTTTCTTCTGCAGAATCTGAGAAGCATCTTCAAACTTCAATCTCTGATCTGTCTATGAGGTTGGCCAAACTTCGCAAAAAGAATACCGCGCTTTCTAACTCTCGCAACAGAGCATTAAGAAGATTTGACTATCTTGAATACTTCAAAGATATAGAGATCAGAAATCGGGAAAAGAATTGCCTCCGTAAGGCTCATTTAGGCGCTGAGGTTCTCGTAAGCAATGCTCTATTCTCTCATTCTTTACCTCCTATGAAGGTCAAACCATTTGAGATAGATAATAACGAAGTTCCTCATCTCATAGATGAAGATCTAAATTATTCAAGTAATGAAGAAGATTTTTCTGAGGATGAAAAAAACCCACCTAAAGAAATAGAAGAAGAAGAAAACCCTCTCGATGAAGCAGAAGAACAAAATCCTTCTCAAAAGGCCATTGCTAATGATGGAGAAGAGGAAGAAAATCCTCATAAAGAAATAGAAGAACAGAATCCTCCTCAAAAAACAATCGCTGGTGATGGAGAAACCCAAACTGAAAAAGATGTAGCTGGTGAAGATAATAGTAGCGAACAAGAATGATAAATAAGATTTTTTTTTTTTTTTATTCAAGATATTTCTGCGAAATATCTTGTTCTTTTCCTTGTCCTGCGAATGATTGTAATTTCTGAATCTTTCTTTTTCCTACTTCTTTTGCGAAACATTACAGTTTTTGTAACTCCATCATCTTCTTCTGATTATATATTTTTATTAATCTGAATCTAATCTTCACAAATTCTTGTAACTTGATTATCTTCTTTTTACTATCTTGATTCTTCTCAAGGAAGATAATGAAATATTATTTTATAATCCCCATATTTTCCCCTCATAATCTTCCTTGTGAAGTATGTAATATATTACCATTGTAAGATATCCCATATGCTTGCCTCTTGTTATTAATCTGCAATATGATAAATGAATTATCGCGAATAATGTTGCGAAAAATTTGTTATATGCTTCGCATATATAATCTCCCTTGTGGTCTTATTTCTCATTCCTAGTTAAAGGTCTTATTATGCCACTTTTATGCGACAAGATCGCATGACATTCTTACTTTTTCATGTAATAATCCATTGATCTTGTCTTATCATTTATTTTGATCTCTGCGATAATACGATAAGTCTAAGCCATCTTGTGAGATTAATCTCTCTTTGGTTTTTAAGACTTATGATATTGGCGTCTTTTGCGATGAAATCGCAGGACGTTTTTGCGAATTATATCCTCTTATCGTTAATTTCATTTATCTCATCTTTTTGATCTTATCGCAAAAACCCATTGATCTCATCTTAACACTTTTCTTTAGGATTTTTGGCCTGTCGTGCGGCAATATGACGGGCCTAAATATTCTTGCGAATATAAAGTCCCATGACATTGCTGTCTTTGTCACGCGACAATACGACGGGCCTAAATATTCTTGCGAATATAAAGTCCCATGACATTGCCGTCTTTTTTGATACACAACTCCCTAATGGAGGGTATCGCCCTTATCTCTCCCCCTGGTTGCCCCTTCAAGGAGACGTACTTCTGCCATACAAGACTAGCTCCTCCCATCTAGTTCTAGAAACAACCAGTTGTTTTCGTAGCCTCTTATACTTTATGCCTATATGGATTATAGTTACGAGACTACACCCTAGTGGGGTTTTCTTCGGGCCGAACACATCGTAAGTCAAGACTTGCCATGGATGGCCAGGGTAGGTTCATCCGTCCCGGGCACCCACAGCTCAACCGTGTACCTCGGCGCCTTGATCATTCTTTGCATTCCTTAGGATAAACTCTCGGGTGCCCAACCAGGGTATAACCTTATATAGTTGGGAATCCAAGTTATCTCTCCCGGATGGATTTTCTATAATCCCAAATCTCCATGACTAGGTTCCAGCAGCAGTATAGCCTTTCCCACAGTCATGCAAAGAGATACCCCCCTTATGACGTACTTTAAGGACATTGCCTCTTACGGAATAGAATTTGCGAACTAAGGTGTACACCACCAAGGATCGTCCCATTCTTATATGTTTTTAGGCGATTTGCGCCCATCTTATGCATTTGCATTTAAAATTCTTAATTATCTCGCAAATTATTGCGAAAAATTGCTTTGTATTTTTCCAATTTTGTTCTTGCGAATCATCTCTTTTATTCTCTCGCAATTGCTTGCGTATAATCCGATCATCTTAGTCTTTCAAACCTTTATTAATAATATTTTCTTAGATATTGTCTATTCCATGGTCTGCCAAGTCTTTGACCCATGTCTCTTCCTTCTGGATCCATTAACTTATATGCTCCAGTTTCAATTATCTCTTTGATAATATATGGCCCGTCCTATTTTTTCGCTAGTTTTCCTCCATTTTCTCGCTGATATTCTGGGGTTTCTCGCAAAACTAAATCTCCAACTTGGAATTCACGCTTCTTTACTCGCTTATTATATTCGCGAGCTAATATGCGATGGTAGTTATCCATATGTTGTAATGCTTTTTCTCTCCTCTCTTCTACCTCATCAAGTTTGTCTAGAATCATACTAGCACTAATATTCTTTTCCCAAGATTCTCTTTTTGTTGTAGGAATAGCAACTTTTGTTGGTAATACCGCCTCAACTCCATATGTTAAACAAAAAGGTGATACCCCAGTTGCTTCTCTTCGTGTTGTATTATAAGCCCAAACTGCATTATGAACTTGTTGACACCATGTTCTATGATGCCCTTCTAACTTCTTTTTGAGTATATCTGCGATTGTTTTGTTAGTTGCTTCAGCTTGACCATTAGCCTGTGGGTATAAAGGAGTCGATTTTCCGCACTTTATCTTGAATGCATTAAGTAACATCTCTATATTTTGTCCTTCAAATTGTTTTCCATTATCTGACACCAACTGCGCAGGAATTCCGAATCTACAAATGCAAATATAAATGTGAAAATGTCCTTATCACGAATATGCTGTACTGCTTTAACTTCTGCCCATTTTGTGAAATAATCTGTTGCGACAATTAAATATCTCTTTTACCCTGTTCCTGGTACAAATGGTCCCACAATATCTAAACCCCACTTTCCAAATGGCCAAACATTTTTTGAGGATGTTAATGTTTCTCCGGGTGCATGTATTCTTTTTGCAAATCGCTGACATTCCTCGCAACTTCTTGATAAATTTTTTGCATCTTCATGCATATATGGCCAATAATAACCTTGCATTTTAGTACTGTATGCTAAAGATCTTCCGCCGCTGTGATTACCAGCATCCCCACTATGTAACATTTTTAGTATTTGTTTTCCTTCCTCTTGTGTCAAACATCTGAGGGAAGGCCCATTTAAAGATTTTCGATATAATATCCCATCTCTTAACTCATAATTTGTTGCTCTACTTTTTAATTTGTGTACTTCTAATCTGTTTCTTGGTATCTCTCCCCTTGCTAGATATGTGTGAATTTCCGCACGCCAATCTGCGATAATTCGACTTGATTCTTCGCCATTATTTTCTACTACCATTGCCTCGGCTTCCTCTTCCTCTTCTTTATTAATTGAAGGTGCTATGAGTGTTTGTATTTTTATATTTCTCGCAGTTGGGTCTACCATCATACTTGATATAAACGCAAAAGCATCTGCGAGCCTATTATCTCTTCTTGAAATATGCCTCCACTTGAATTTTGGAATTTTCGCAGATAATTCTTCAACAAGTTTCTTATATTTTTTCAAAGTTATATAATTAGTTGCGTATTCTCCTTCGATTTGGCGAATAATCAATTGCAAATCACTGGTAATTCTTGCATTCTCTACCTTCATCTCTATTGCAAATCTTAGAGCATGCACTATAGCCTCATATTCTGTTTCATTATTTGTAGATTCAAATTCTAATCGGAATGCAAATGCCATTTTTTCACCTTCTGGTGAAATAAAAACGACTCCCACTCCATTTCCTTCTCCGTTGGATGATCCATCTACTAATATCTCCCACCTATTTGGTTCTGTTAAAAGATCTCTTGGATCCCCGTATTCTTCTTCTATATCCATCATGTCTTCTACAACTTCATCATCCTCCAAAGGAAATTCTGCGAGAAAATCTGCGACAATTTGAGATTTTGGCGAGGATAAAATTGCGTATTGGATCTCAAAATGCCCCACTTGTGCGTTCCATCTTTTAACTCTGCCTGATCTTTTTGAATTTTTCATTACTGACTCAATTGGTACTTTTGTTAGTACTTTGATTTTATGTGCTTGGAAATATATGCAAAGTTTATATGACGCATAAACTAACGCCAGAATTAGATTTTCAATCTTTGAATAGTTTTTCTCCGCATCATTGAATGTTTTGCTGATGTAGTAAATTGGTTTTTCAACTCCTGCGTCATTTCGCAAAAGTACTGCGCTTAAAGCATGTTGAGTTGTCGCAAGGTACATCAACAATTCTTCTCCTGGTTCAGCCTTCTGTAAAATGGATATATTCATAAAATATTCCTTAATTCCTTGAAAAGCTTTCTCACATTCATCTGTCCATTTAAATTTTGTTCCCTTCTTTAGTATGTTGAAGAAATGCTTGCATTTATCTGATGACCGTGAAATGAATCTGCCTAATGAGGCTAAAAGTCCATTCAATTTTTGCACATCTTTTATTGTTGCTAGAGTTGGCATATCTCGAACTGCTTGCACCTTTTCAGGATCAACTTGTATTCCTTCCTTTGATATAATATACCCCAAGAATTTCCCAGATGATACTCCGAAAGTACATTTCTCAGGATTTACCTTGATATAAAAAAGCCTCATCTGATCAAAAATTTCCCTTAAATCCTGCACATGATTTTTAGCTTCTTTGCTTTTTACCAACATATCATCCACATATACCTCTAAAGTTTTATGTATCCATTTTGCGAACACCTTTTCCACCATTCTTTGGTAAGTTGCTCCTGTATTTCGCAACCCAAAAGGCATTTTTATGTAGCAATATAATCCTCTAGGAGCAAATAATGCAGTATGTTCTTGATCTTCTTCCGCAAGCGGGATTTGATTATAGCCCTTGTATCCATCTAACTAAGATATTCGATCATTTCCTGCGGCAGATTCCACCAGCTGCGGAATATCTGGCAAGGGAAAACTATCTTTGGGACATGCTTTATTTAGATCAGTAAAATCAATGCAAATTCTTATCCCCTTATTTTTCTTGGGAACTACTACCATATTGGCGATCCATTCTGGATATTTTGCTTGCCTTATAATTCCTGCATCAAGCATCTTCTGCAATTCTTCTTCTATCTTGGCATGATAAGTGGTCGCAATCTTTCTTATTCTTTATTTGAATGGTCTCACATTTTTGTTAATCTCCAATCTATGGCACGCAACAGATGGATCTATTCCAGGCATCTCATCCATATTCCACGCAAAAATGTCTCTGTATTCTCGTAGAAGGTTTACAGTTTGTTCTTCTTCCTCCACACCCATCTTAGTTCCAATTTTCAGCATTTTTGGGTCTTCTTTACTTCCAACATTTACTTCTTTTATTGGTTCTGCTGCAGTATAACTGGCTTCATGTTCTCCCATTAGTGTTGGCATTTTTATTGCCTCCACTGGTTCATCACTTTCTTGCGATACATCGCCGAATATTCCTTTTCCTTCTTCTGATCTTATCATGTAAATCTTGAATTCTTCTTCTTTCCTTTCTTCTCTCCTCATTTTTCTGCGTCGTTTTCGCAATTGAATTTGATTTTCACAATTCCTTACTTCATTCTGGAAACATAATGCTGCATAATCTGCATCTCCTCTGATCTCGCCAATTCCGCTAGGCATATGAAACTTTATGCACTGATGTAGAGTTGATGACACAGCCTTGATTGCATGTATCCATGGTCTTCCCAACAGTATATTATATGGTGATTTCACATCCACCACGCACAAAGTTATCTGCGTCTCTATTTACCCTAACGGAATTCGCACTACAATTTCACCTTTAGGTTTGGTTAGAGATTTTCCAAATCCATGGATATGATATGTTGGACTAATCATTTCTTCATCTTTGTATCCTATTTTCTTGAATGTGTGGTAAAACATTATATCCACAGAACTTCATGCGTCCACCAGAGTCCTATTCACTGCCCACTCTTCTGTAGATCTTACTGATTTCTCTTTTCTTGTTGGTACAACAGACATTGTAATCACCAATGGAGATGTATGACTTAAATTCTCTTTCGGAATTTCTGCTGCCGTGAATGTGATCTTCTGTTTTTCCCAATCTTTTAGCGGTGATGTCTCATCAACCGTTATGATTTTCTTTCCTTCAAAATCTCGCTTATGTAACCTTCCTCTGATATCTCCATGGAACTTATCTATCATCATCTTTGTTATTACACCACACTCCAATTTCTTTTGATTATCTTTGATTTCAATCATCTTTTCTTCCACCAATTTTCTTGATATTCTTCTAATTCTTGAATAACTTCTTTCCTTTATCTAATTTTTGCTATGATTTTCAACTATTCATCCCTGTTTCTGGGCGCCAAAATGTAGTTGCAGGAATTCCCACACTACACCCAACTCAAGAATTTATGACACAATTTGAAGATTAAGAACCTTTTTTATTGATATGATCTTAAAAGAATTACAGTAATCAAGAATACAATTCACTTAATAAGATTTTCTCTCTCCTAAAAACTTTCTTAGCACTCAAAAATTCATCCCTCTCTCTGGAACTATTCATTTCCTTTATATAGGCATTTAAATAGTGGATTACAGCTCATGACAGCTCATTCACAGCTATGATCCCCTTTAGTTTCAGATTTGAGTTCTTGCGATAAATTGCAGTTAGCACCGCCTTAATCATTCGCAGGTTTTATTGATCCATCGCAGAAATGTCACACTTTTCTCATGTTTCTGTCATTTTCATCTGATATGTCATTCCTTACGTCACTTTGAGATGTGTCGCAGAATATTATTGATGTATCGCAGAACTGTTGTTTATTTCGCAAGAATATTGTTGTGACAATATTCTGATCCTACAACATCTTCACTGTGTTTGATTAAACCCAACAACTTACTACCAGAAGAAGGAAAACATATATCAAAACCACCAGGATTCTGCACTGAAACGTTTTTTGGAGTGTATCTCCATTGAGATATATTCTCATTATTAGTTTTCCCACCTTGCTGATGTTCTTTTCTTGCCACTCTATATTCTGTTACCAAATGTCCTACAATCTTGCATTTACTACAGAACTTAGGCAATTTTGATACTTTGATTTCTTGTTCAAACTTACAATATTTGGATTCCACCACCACCTTATTAGGATTACCATTAGCCAAATAAATTTCCACCAAAATACTAGCATAATAACCAATCTCTTTCTTCAAGGTTGTAGCATCAACACAGATTGGTCTACCAATTGCTTTACCCATTGACATAAGTATATCTTCATTCCAATACTCAATACTAAGTCATGGAAACATCATCAATACAAAAGCACTTGAATATTTTTGTTTTTCAGGTTTAAAATTATGTTCCTATAGTCTAAGCTTCAGATAATAAGTTTCAGCCTCCAAGAAACCCTCATATACGAATTTCATATCAACCTTATTCTATAATTTGATAATAAAAAAACCTTTCCCAATAGGAATAAATTGACAGTTACCTGTAAGAGTCCATTGTTTTCTCAAACTTGCTTCCACATTTGACATCTCTAATTTCATAAAATCCAGCCTCCCAATCAAACTAAATCTCCATTCGTTTACACTCTCATCAATAACCTCATCAGGTATGAAAACTGATGGCTTAAGAATCATAGGAACAAAGGTATTTGTTGAACTAATTGTTTTTCGAAATCTCATATTTCGATCGAGAATTTGATAAATTCTCCATTAAACTTCAGTTTTTAGACATATTATTGATAGCACCTGAAGTATCTAATTATGATTAATCTCCTAACGAACACCTGAATTGATGGAGATGATGCACTAAAAACGAAAAAAAAATTGAAAAAAAAAATCACTGACTCAATCGCCGAGTTGCAGAGCGCGACTCGGTTTTAAGATGTAAGCGAGTTAAACTCGGCTGGAAATCAACATATACTTATTATGAAGTATGTCTTTTGACATAAAAAAAATGTAGTCTTAATAGACATACATATTTACCATCAACCATGGATTATTTTTGGTACAAAAATTATATGTCAAAACCAAAAGAATTGGAAATATGCAAACCAAAATCCGATAATTTCGTGATCTCAAGGATCAATGAGATATTGAGAATGATATTATGAACCACTTTCTTTTTCAAAAGAAAATAAATTCAAGATAAATTTAGTCACTACAAGGACTAATAATATAGGCTAACAAGCGGGTGCGCACCCATTGATCTTTAATGTCCGACCATATTCCAACTACAAAAGGAATGGTTTCGAATTTTATTTTGGATATTAGTACTAGGAGGAAAAATAAAAATTGCTCAATGTCCCTCAGGAATGCAGCAAATATTCCTCGCTTCGTTGGTGTTTGCAATTGTGATTTACATTATTACGGCATCTCATCCTTCCAGGATCGATAGAGAAACACCATTGTCGTTATCGATTTTAAGAAAGAAAAAATCCATTATGTGGTAGAAAAACGCATCGGCAAAAATTAAGAATATATGCCAATTTATTTTCTCAGCTTATAGAAACGATGTACAAAATTGATACCAATTGATTTATACGATTTATTAAACTATCGTATTGAAAAGATAGATATTCTCGTTTTAGTCATCCCAAAGGGAAAATCCTCTTTGTGGTTGATGGATGGTTCACATGATCCTATCACAATAGACAAAGATACCAATATTAATTGGTCGGAGGTTTTTCAACCATGCACGTGATTCATTGCCGTAAAAAACAATTAAATCGATAATAGCACAAATTTTTGGTGATTATAGTTTATTATGAAGGAATAGAAACTATAAATCATCTTTCGATGGTGTGTTGTTGTTTTTTTTTTCTAATGAAAAGATGAGAAAAGAAAAGAAATCAAATTTATTCGGTAAAGTTGATCTCACGCCCCATAAATATGGACCATGTCCTCTTAAAATGAATCAATGGATTTATTTATTTATTGATACTAAAAAGAATATCATTAATGGGAGTTCAAAATACAGAGATCATTCTTTGCCAGAGTGAGAATATCATCTGGAAAATTGTCTAAAAATTGGAAAAATTTGGTGCCTGTTGTCTAGCTTTTTGGGCTAGCTCATGAGCTGCTTTATTACCTAGTCTATTGACAGACTTACAGAACCAAAGTTTACTAATACTAAATTTATTTTTGACTACTTGAATTAAATTTTGATTGTACCAGTGAACTTGTAGTTCATCTTCAGAGATTGATTTCACTACATTTTCAAAGTCTATTTCAAAAACTCCCTTTGTAATTCCTAGTTCCTCCATCCAGTCAATAGCTTCCTCCATTTCCTTGCATTCTAAATACTCAGCCCCATATTCTTCTTCCAATTCCTCATTATAGCATACTCCTTTAGCTCCTAGACATGTACCTGCAAAATTTCTTAGGATTAGTCCCAAACTTCCTTTCTTTGTTTGTGATTTATAAGAACCATCAATATTTATTTTTACAAATTCCTTTTCTGATGGTCTACAATTCTTGATCTGCAAATCATTAGCAAGAGAAAACTGCTTTTGATTATTCAGATGAGAACATTGATTGTCCAACCAATTTATTTTAGCCACATTAGTCTGCAAATGGGGTTTCTTATCTTGGAAAACCACTAAGCACCTATCCTTCCATATGTACCAAATTGTACACATGAACCCGCATATCAAACTTACATTACTCGAATATAATGCAGAAATTTCATTAACTTCATAATGAAACCATCCTATAATCAAGTTTTCAAAGTTAGGATGAGTATCTCTAATAACATCTATATTAATATTCATGGCAAACAAAATGGCTCCATTATAGTTGCATTCCATAAAAATATGATTTATGGTTTCCTCATTGTTTTTCTAGAAACAACAATGAGTTTCTATGCCTTGTTTATGAAAAAGCGGGGGTCTAACAACCACACCCAATATTTAGATTAGAAATATGTATGGACAACTCCGAGTTATTTTCTAAAGAATCAAATAGATTCAATCAATATAAAATATCTCAAGGAGTTATTATCTCAATCTCTTAATTTGATCTTTGCTCAAGAAATACAATCTGCGAGTCTTTATCAAAGAGAGATAACTTGAATGGTTCCAAAGACCAATATCCAAGTGACAATCAATTTAAATCAACAACCAAAAAGGTCGGATATTCTAATTGATTGAACAATGCACAACCTGTATTATTTCAATTATATAACAAAATATAATGCAGAAAAGAAATAACACAGACACCAGAATTTTGATAACGAGGAAACCGCAATTGCAGAAAAACCTCGGGACCTAGTACAGATTAAACATACACTGTATTAAGCCATTATAGAGACTAGCCTACTCCAAGCTAACTTCGGTCTGGACTGTATTTGAACCCTAACCAATCTCACAATGATCTAAAGTACAGTTATGCTCATACGTCTCTGATCCCAGGAGGATACTACGTACTTGATTCCCTTAGCTGATCTCACCCACAACCAAGAGTTGCTATGACTTAAAGTCAAAGACTTTAATAAAAAAATCTGTAACACATAGAAAAGTCTACAGTTATAGATAAGTTCGTCTCCCACGAAAAAATCTACAAGTTTTGTTCCGTCTTTTGATAAATCAAGGTGAACAAGAACCAATTGATTAAACTAGACTTATATTCCCGAAGAACAGCTTAGCTTTATCAATCACCTCACAATAGTCTTAATCAACGCAGCGAAAAAAGATATTGTGGAATCACAAACGATGAGACGAAGTGTTTGTGACTTCTTTTATATCTTGCCTATCGGAGATAGAAATCTAAAGCCAATTATTACAATTGTACTAATCATAAAAACAACCAACCCAGTCGAAAATGCTCAAACATAATATAAACTCACGGATTCATAACTAAATAACCACACAAGATGATTAATTTAGTTCAATATAAAGGACGTAAAGTACCTTACGGAACACAACTAACCTAATCACAAAAATAATCAACTTGGTTGTCTAGTGCTCGACATAAGACACAATACGGAGTCTCACAGTAATACACAAAATATGGATCAGGGAAGATCAATTACTGCGGAATACACAGAGATTCATTATATGTTTCTATCACCATTTGCACAATGACACACAATAGACATAATCCTTGAATCACAAAAGATTTTAACCTATCTGTATATGGGGAAAAACGATTCGCTGGTTTTTACAGAATTGAGGAGATGACCGTGCGAAGGAAACTCCTTGAACCGAGTGAAATGTTCAACCTCACACAGATGCACCGCTGCAAAGGGGGTGCTTTGAATTCGAGAGATCAATCTGTAGTACTCCGCCTAAACCAAGACAATAGTCGTTCCAGAGTGAATTCGTTCACAAGAGAGGATGGGTTGATCTGTAGGAGGGAAGCTAAGAAATGTGTGGAATCAATGGTAATCAAAGATTTTAGGTATGTTGTGAATTCTGAATGATTAAAATTGCTCAGTTGAGAGTAATTGGTCAATTGATGAGTTGTTGATCTCGTGTTGTCTGTGAGACGTGAGATTCTTGTTTTTTGTTGACGTTGTTGTTCTTTCAAACATGATTCAGAGACTTATTTATATTGCAGGAATTATAGACACCATGATCCAATGAAGTGTGGCAGTTGATGGAATCAAAGAGTGGAGAGATGGAAATAGTGTTTGAAACCAGTTGCTCATCGTGCGGAGACTTGGGTTGATTTTCCACCCACTACTTTGTTAAATCCTTCAACTGATTGCACGACTTGCTCACATTCCATCATGTTTTTGAACACACGTGTCATAGACCGCGAGACCAAAACCCTAGTTGATATCCCCCAAAGTGACACGATTGACGTCTCGTGGTTAGTTTAGTCAGTTGCTAACTTCATGATATCATGGGACGATGAGTCCATGTATTTACTGAGTTCAATATGATTTTGTAAAAATGTCCTGAAACTCATGGATTGAACGTGGGCATGATTCTCACGTTGATAGTTGAGGCGAGCAAGTATTGCTCATTCGATAATTTGCTGAATATTGATAGTTGAACCAATATTCTCTGATTTGAGCAAGTGTTTCTCATCTGATGAATTATTGGCAGCGTGACCAAAATAAAATATTAATTAAAATATTGGTAGTTGAACCGAGTATAATTAATAAGAATATTGATCATGAGATCGTCATAAATTTATTAGCGTTTGAATCTGGAATTATAATCCCTGGACTCAGAAACCCTAATTTGATCAATTGATGACCACTTCATGGTTTGTTAGGAATTGAACCATGGAACGAAGGAAGGATTGGTTTCATGAGACCGTGGGTCAATCATGTAACACCCATACGCTCACGTGAGTAAACACCAAGACATCTTGAAGAGTTGGTGACTTGTTGATGAAAGAATGATTAAATGTTGGTTTAATCATTTATTCGAATTACTGCTGGGTTCAGTATTAGGTGATAAAACCTAATTAATTATGAAGAAGTGGAGGACCGACCAAGGGGTCATGAAACCGTCCCAGGGTGGTCACGGGATCAAGTGTTGATCACTCCATGAAGTTCCAAGACGTTTGGAAGAGTTTTGGACCTAATACGTGCAATTGCGCAAATTAGGTCAAATTGTGAACATAGGTAAGACCAGATCATTGAGAGCCAAAGAGCCAACCTTGGTCGGTCAAGGTAGCATAATCATGTCCCCAAAGTGTTCGTATCTTAGTTCTGAGAATTTTGATATTTTCGGATGTGCGTTTGAGCAATCATTTTAGAAAATATGAAGAAACCGGGTTTTTTTTTTATAAAACCGTCAAAACTTCATGAGATGAAGGAGAAATAATAAAAAGTGAGAGAATTATGAAGTGTGGGACTGTCCATGGCCGTCTGTCCAAGGGACCAATCCCACGCATTTTTTCCAAAATTTTCATAATATTTTCATGATTTTAGGGAAATATCATAAAATCAAGGAGTTTTGCTAAAATTAAAGAGTTTTGTTCAAATCAAGGAGTTTCCATGAGATGAGGGAAACATAAAAAATAATAATAATAAAATAAGGGATGTGTGGGCGTGTGGGACCGGCTTGGAGCATGGTTGGCCAGCCAGGGCCCGGTCTCGTGCGTTTTCCCTAATTTTATGTATTATTTCACAATTTAAAGGAAATTTCATAATTTGAAGGAAATATCATGAAATCAAGGAATTTCATGGGATTATGAAAACATAAAAAATATAACAATAATAAAAAGGGACGTGTGGGGCCATCTAGGGTTTGGCCGACCGGCTATGGCCCGTGCACACGGTTTTCCTAAATTTATATTATTTTTCTTGGGACTAAGGAAATATCATGAGATTAAGGAGTTTCCATGAAATTAGGGGAATAATAATAAAATAATGAGGAACCATGAGGTGTGGGGTCAGCTGGGACCAAGGCATGGTCGGTTGGCCAATGGTCACGCCCCACAATGTTTTCCTTAATTTTATATTATTTCTTTGGTGTGAAAGAAACACCATGAAACTGAGGAGTTTCCTCAAAACGAAGGATATTTGTTCAAGTGAAAGGATTTTCATGAACTCAAGGAAAATAATAAAAAATGTGATAAAAATATGATAAAAATATGAAACTGGTGTGGGATTGACCACGACACAGTCGGCCGGTGTTTATAGGTGAAAACTATTCCTGCCAATTTTGGTAATTTGGGGTGTGTGGATGAGGAATGAATCTAAACCTTAAACAAATGCACTGCGCGGTGAGTGCTTGTAGATTCGAGAGATCAATCTGTGCAAGTCCGGCCTAAACCAAAAAATGGCCGTTCCAGACTTGTTTCGGTCACAAAGTGAAAGAGATGGGGTTGATCTTATGGAGGGAAGCGAAGAAGGTGTTGAGATTGTGAAGGTGTTGGCTATGTATGACTTATATCAGAAAGCTTAACTGGCTTGCAGGATATAAGCTATCAGTTCCGGTATTTGAATATGATTGTATCAACACTTGCCTCTGTTATCTCGTCTTGTTTCGTTGTTGTGAAAAATAGTGCGGAGAACCTATTTATACAAGTCTTTTAGCCTAACCTTCGTATCTCGTGGTAAGTGGAGAAAGTGGAGTGATGGAGTAGTGGAGTAGTGTGTTGGTGTCACACGACCAGGCTTGCCCACTTCTCCCATCATCACTAACAATCCATGTCTTCCTGAAACGTTTTTGTGATGGCACGTTGTGCGCTGCACGCTGTAAACCACCAGACAAATACCCCAATATGTATCCCCCAGTTTGTGACATGATTGATGTCTTGAACGTGTGAATCATGGGACCCACAGAAAGTAGCATGTAATGCTACGTTATTTAGGAAATTGATACTTGTGAAGTATCGTGTGTATACTATGCAGGTATTGCATCGATTATATTCAGCATGTATGAAGCATCGTTGTTTGAGAGTCTCAAAGTAGTCTCATATCCAGATTACTTCATGTGATGATCTGGAGGTTGCGTAAGCAAGTCCTTCCTTGACCGACCACATGGTGTGGTAGAGTGGTGGATGATGATCACCATGACTCCGCACTGACCAATTAACTCCTGACCAGGGTTGTATAACCAATCCGGTGAAGTTGGACTGATGAGATGACCTTTGAGACACTCACTCATCTACGACCGTTGATGAAATTAGGGTTTTAGGAAAAAGTGCGCAAACACCACTTTCCAGATTGGTCGAATCCAAGCTTGGAACATGGTTTTGGTGTGGCCGGTCGGTCGGTCATGTATGCTGACGGCATACCGGTACACATGTTCATACCTCACTATCCCATGGAAGTGTGATCTGGGCCACTCAATTTATCTGGCGAAGTTGAGTGGTCGAGATCAATTTGCGATAGTAAACTGGTGCCTCAAAAGCCGCATACCGTACCAACTTCGGGCGCGCGTTCCAAGACTACCAGGCTTGGTCGGTCTTGGCCGATTGCTCCAGCGTGTAGGTGGTAGGCTAGTGTTCACGCCTATGCCTTACCGTCCCATGAAAACATGATCTAAGCCACTCAATTCGTCCAGCAAAATCGAGCGGTTGAGATTAGTTTGCAATTTAGAAGGAGCGACCATGCTTGTTGAAGGCACGCGAACCGAGGATAAAAAGAGAGTTCGGTCTTGGACGATTGGGTGTAGAGATAGGTAGGCCCGCAGTGATCGTGTTGATACTTACCGGGCCTGCTTAGACCATTCCTGGACCCTTCGTCTGATAAGGAGAAAATGGACGCTTATGATCGCGACATCCAATCAGGGTATTGTCGGCCTTGTGTTGTACCTAGTTTGGAGCGCACGAACTAGGACGACTAACTATAGTTGGTCCTGACCGATCGGTCAGGTATGTAGGTGGGCCTACGGTGATTGTGTTGACATACTCCGTGCCCTTTGAATCTACATCTGCACCCTCCATATATACCTGCGAAGATGTATGGTTGAGACTGTTTTGTGACACATGTAATGTGTTGCAAACCCTAATTTAGGGTTCTCTGTCAATACTGCTATGGTTTGGACGTTTTGGAAAGCTAGGCCAACCTTTTGGGGAGGACGACCATGCGGGGTCCGTATTGGTTCGGCAGCGGATATTCCATACCTGTTTGGGGGTTATGGAATCGATCTGGGCCATCCAATCATGATGGTGGATTTGGATGGTCGTGATCATATTCAGACTGATACGGTCAGTCCGGATGCTCAATCGAGCTAGTATAACACACCGAGAGTGGCTCAATCTGGCTAGTATAACACACCAAGTGTTACAGCCTGTATGGGTATTTCGTACATGCTTTCATTATAATGCTTGGAGATTCGTGTTGCTCTGCTGAGATTAACACTCAGTCGTCATGCCGCACTGATAATGAGTACAGGAAATATAAGGCTGGTTATGCATTAATTAATAATGCTGTAAATTCACATGGTATATGGGATTGTTGCTACATGCTCCAACCTGGATGAATTGCATGTATTTAATTCACAGAATGGGATTGCTTCCACATGCTCCATTCTAGGTGAATTAGTAAAGTGAAGGAGTATCCATCACTTATTAATGGCATTATCTTTTACAAGATGTTGGGGCATAATTTTTTGGCTTTTACAATTTTAGCCCTTAAATGAAAAACCACCATCAACATTAAGTCCCCTGCCTAGCGCATAATGGTTACACTATTATGAGGTAGGCATGAGATGGTGACAGTTAAAGACAAAGATTATGATACAAAGTTAGATGTTACTAGGAGAGGCGGGTCATCTTGTCCTTGGAGCATGTCACGTTCAAGAGGAATCCAGGCGTGTGTTCCCCTAGCATGATGTCGGTCTTTCCTGCTTCGATGGACTGTTACGTCTGTTTCGTTGGTGGGACTACTGCGCCTGCTTGATCGAACGTGGGCTCGATGTGCCTGTTTTGGTTAATCGTGGATCCGCTGCGTCTGCTTGATCGAATGTGGGACCTGATATAAGCATGCTTGATTCGAATATGAGCATATGTGCATGCTTCGATCAAACGCGTGACCACCGTGTACATGTTTCAAATGTCGGCCATGTCTCGTGCCTAATTTGACCATATGGTTGATGTGCTTGACCGAGTGTCATCTTGCTACTTCAACCAAACACCGACCCAGCTAGCTTGACTAAACACCGGACTCGATGCTTTGACCAAACACCGGCCTTGCTGTTTGCTTCGCTCGAACATGGGACCCGATGTGAGCAAGTTTTTTTTTTTTTTAAACGAACCTTGTGTGCACAAATGTAAATGTGGGTCTTGCAGAAAGCGTTGAAGAAGCTTCTGGAGTAGGCCCGGGAGAGCGTTTAAGTGTTGGAGATGAAACGCCTTCTTCTGGAGAGATATCTTTGATTGGGGACGGCTGTGTCTACTTCGACCAATCTGGGACTGAGATCAAGTGGGACCCGTCGCGTGCCTAACTTAATGTCGACCCTATGTTTCGACTGAAAACCGGCCCTGCTGCGTGCGCCTATTTTATTCGAATACCAGCCTTGTGACTTTGATCAATACCAGACTTGAAACCTGAGCAATACCGGATTTGTGACTTGATCAACATCGGACTTGTAACTTGATCAACACCGAACTTGAAGAAACTTGAGCAATACCGGACTTGAAAATTGATCCGGACTTGTGGCTTGATCAACTCCGGACTTGAAACTTGAGCAATACCGGACTTGAAAATTGATCCATACTTGTGGTTTAATCAATACCGGACTTGAAGCTTGACCAATACCGGACTTGTGACTTGATCAACTCCGGACTTGAAACTTGAGAAATACCGGACTTGTGACTTGATCAACTCCGGACTTGAAACTTGAGCAATACCGGACTTGAAAATTGATCCGGACTTGTGGCTTAATCAATACCGGACTTGAAACTTGGGAAACATCGGACTTGTGACTTGATTAACACCGGACTTGAAACTTGGGAAATACCGGACTTATGACTTGATCAACACCGGTGTTTGGACCCAATACTAGCCTTGTGTACTCCAACGTAAATCTGTATTTTGTTGTGTGTGACTACACATCTCACACATTTTTATACAAGTACTGACTCCAGTCTTTTATTGTAAAATGAAGAAAAGAACTCATGTTGAGATGTCTTCTGGGGATAATGCTGGTGCCAAGTCAGGAGGTGTTGACAGCTTCAAAGATATGCCGAACATTGATGATGAGTTGTTTACCGCGCCCTTTCAACTATATGAAAATATCTGTTCCACAGGATAACCCTTCTCCTATCGATTTCAAGGTTTTTCATTCTCCGCTGGGCCCTCATGAAGGATGGATGAGACGTATGTTGAGCAATAATTACATCAATGATAACTTGACCAGAGCGCAGATTATTGATGTAGCTTGAGTGTTGAAACGGCTCGAGAGGATGTTAAAGTAGCTTCTGGTATGAACTTTGAGGTGGATCCTGGAGAGAGTGTTGAAGAAAGATTCTGAAGAGAACGTGGGTCCCGGAGAGAGCGTTGAGGCGGCTCTTAAATATACCATTGAAGTAGCTTCTGCTGGAGGGAGCGTTGAAGTGGCTTCCTCTTCAGTTCGATTTGCCCTTGCGAATTACATGCTTCTTGACTGACCATCTCTATCGTGTTGAAGAAGTCCTTGACTGACGGTGAATGAACTTCATGCTGAGCCTCAGTCCCCAAGCGTGGTTTACATGGTTTGTTCGTAGTGGTTGTTGTCGATCCAGATATGGAATATCTTGGACGTTGTTTCATCATTGTGGGAGTCGTGCATGTGATACTGGAGTTGGAGTTGGCGGACGTGCAGGATGTTGTATCTCGGTGGTTTTCCTCTTGATGCTTTAGGGAACTGCTTACAGAAGGCTGAAGGTTGTATCGCCTGTTGGTGATATATATGCCCCTACGAACATGATGAGGCTCTTCATTACCGGCAGGCCTTTTATCATGGCATATGTTGTTGTAGATGAGCGTTCAACAGATCCAGAGGATGACCGGAAGCGCAAATTCTCCAACATAGCATGATAGACATGTACCACTGTCTGATAAAGTGACTCGCCCGGATCTTGCTCGATATGATGCGTGGATATCGTTATCTTCTTGAGGTTGTTCCCTTGAGGTATCGACTTGAGTGGAAGATTTCTGTCATAGAGCGTTGATATGTTGCACCGGCATTCTTTAAACCAAATGTCAATATGGTATAATAAACGAGAGGAGTTCGAAAATCTATCTTACTTGCGTCATGCTCGTACATCCTTATATGGATGTAGCCGCTACATCCATCCATGGAGGAGAACATGTCGTGTCTGCTGGTTGCATCTACTAACATGTCGACGTTAGGTAGAGGAGGATCATTTTTGGGGAAGCACCTTTTCAAGTCTCTGAAGTCTATACAGCACCTTATCTATCCATCTTCCTCGTGTCTGAACTGCAACTGTTTAACCGACTTGGATCTAGGTATGACATGTAGATGATGGGTGGCCAATTTTCATCTAAATACGGCATTTCTTCATCTCTTCAAGCGAATATGTCCTGGTACTCTTTGAGAAGTTCCACGAGCTTCGTGCGTTTATCCGTACACAAGGTTGAGCTGATGGAGATAGGCCTAGGATATTCCTCAATGATTTCAATCTCATCAGTTGTGGAGTTGGTGCCATCTTGCAGCTGTTGTGGAGCATCTATCACTTGCTCTTGTGGTTCATTGATTTTGTAGCATTCCATTGGGTGGAGAGACTAGGTAACAGTCTCCCCTGCTAATTGATAATGGAAGCGTCGGTATACCGTTTTCCCTTTCTGGTCACGACTCATCACAAAAGTTCGTTCCCTCTTCGTTTGAACGTGGGTCGTGGCTTCACAGGATGGAGTAGAATGCTTCGTCAGCAAAGATACATCGTGGGTTTTAGCCCTCAATGATGCAAGCCGGTCTTCTTCCTGAATTTACGCCCACGTGGGGAGTGGTACGCAACGAACTTTTCTGATTTTTCCGCGGAGCTTCTCCCGTATGTGCTGGTTTGGTTTCCCTCGAAGTTCATCATTGTGGTAGGCTTACATACGACCTTGCATGGGAGAACCTTAGATGTCCTTAGAGTCTTGAGAGTAATCACATTCGAATACACTCCTGTGTCGATAAGGGCCATCTAGAACTCTGAATCCTTGATGCGTGAGGTAACATGTATGGCACGGTTGTGACCTTCCTCTGGTTGATTACAACAAAACGTCTCTGCGTGCTGATTCTTCGAGAGGTGCAAAAGTTCGCATAAACTTTCCACTAGAGAAATCGATTCCCGATCCACCGGCCTATGGTTCATAGTGAAACTATTGACTTGAGGAGGATCGTTGTGAGGATCAGTCCCCAGTGTAGGATTCTTCATGACATGACCGCTCATATCTGATATCGATTCTTTGATCAGGTCCATGTAGGTCCGCGCCGCTGAAGTACCTTCTCCGGTGCGATGAATGCGTTCCTTGTTGGCTCCAAGGGATGTCGCGTCTCTTGTGGAAATCGATCAGTTAATGTCTTAAGAAAAATAAGTACCGCTTTCTGAGTTGCGGCCATATCCGTTTGAGTCTTAGCAAGAACTTCTTGCTTCTCCATTAAGTCTGCAATGGTAATGGGAGATGGTCCTCCTCTCGTCCCTCCGGCTCTTCGTCCCGATGAAGGAGTGGAAGTTGTTGCTCTGGTGACTAATGGAGGTGTTACACTTGAGGAGATATCGGAATTTGTGGCTGCTCTGGCTCTGGTGATGGGAGGTGTTACACTTACTGGAACATCTCCTGCTACGCTGACGCTGGTGGTAAAAGTGATGGCTCCACGAGACGTATTGACCAAGGTATCTCCACTAACAGGTACGTCGACACCGGGAGTATTATCCACAGTAGCTCTGCCAGAATTGATTGTTGATCCAGACCTGAGTTCTACCATCTTGAAATGAATTGATGAATAAATTGGTCTTAATATCTACCCTTTTTGAAATTGATAAAATTGAATCGGATTGAAAAGATGAAATTGATAATCGGAAATTGATATTGCAACCGAGAGATTAATCTCCCACTATGGTCGCCAATTGTTTATAGGTGAAAACTATTCCTGCCAATTTTGCTAATTTGGGGTGTGTGGATGAGGAATGAATCTAAACCTTAAACAAATGCACTGCGCGGTGAGTGCTTGTATATTCGAGATATCAAACTGTGCAAGTCCGTCCTAAACCAAGAAATGGCCGTTCCAGACTTGTTTCGGTCACAAAGTGAATGATATGGGGTTGATCTTAGGGAGGGAAGCGAAGAAGGTGTTGAGATTGTGAAGGTGTTGGCTATGTATGACTTATATCAGAAATATGAACTGGCTTGCAGGATGTAAGCTATCAGTTATGGTGTTTGAATACGATTGTATCAACACTTGCCTCTATTATCTCGTCTTGTTTCGTTGTTGTGAAAAATAGGGCGGAGAACCTATTTATACAAGTCATTTAGCCTAACCTTCGTATCTCGTGGGAAGTGGAGAAAGTGGAGTGATGGAGTAGTGGAGTAGTGTGTTGGTGTCACACGACCGGGCTTGCCCACTTCTCCCATCATCACTAACCGTCCATGTCTTCCTGACACGTTCTTGTGATGGCAATGTAGTTGCAGGATTTCCCGCACTACACCCTTGTTAAGATCTTTCTATAATCAACTTACAATTGATGATGAAAAACGACACTTTATTATTTTGTTCTCAGAAATGTTACAACTATTCTCTTGAAGTTTCTCTCTCCTCAAGACTTTCTTAACTCTCAAAAATACATCATCCTTTTCTGGACACATTGGGTCTATATTTATAGGTAGTTACATAGTGGATGACAGCTAAGTTTTCCTCTTACTTCGGGTTGATTCTGTGATTGTACCGCGATAGTTTCAATGTTAAATCTCGCAAGTTTTGTGACCATCGCAGAACAAACATACTTTTCTCAAGTTTTCTTCAAGTCAGTTATTACGTCACTCTTTTGAAGGCTTTTGTAACACTCATGAAGTGTAGTCGAAGATCTTTCGGTGATGCTCGCTGGAAAGTGTTGTTAATCTCACAGAGAATAGATGTAACGATATTCTGATCCTATATCTTGCCTTTTATCATGTCTTTTCTGCGAAGAAGAGAAGATCATGAGAACTTTTAAAATGCCGCAACTACTTATTTCTTCATTAATCTCTGTTCTAACATGTTTCTGTATCCTTCGCCAGCTGTTTTTCACGCATTCTCTCTTCTAATGAATTTGCGACACGTCCTCTCTAACCGCTGCGATCTGACCGTTCATGTCTTTTCTTAACATTTATTGCATTCACCTTCTTCGAGAAATTTCTTCTTCTATAAATACTTCTTTTATTCTTTTCTTTTCCTCTTTTACTTTCTTTTTCTTTCTCTCCGTAAATTCTCTGCAAGTTTGCTACTTTTCTTCCGTAAATTGCGCGTCTGTTATCGGTGTGATTCTTTTCTTATTTTCCAACCTTCTCTTTCATTCCCATACTAAAAAATGGTTGCCTCTGGTGATAAAAATTTGGTGAGATGCAAGAAAAACTCAAAAACAAAGGTTTCACTTTGTCTACAATTCCAAATCAGAGCCCTAAATCCGAATTTTCTCTCAGATTATTCACTGATTATTAATGCTCTCGCGAGAAAATTATAGTATCGCTAGGTCAACTTGAAGCTGGTCTTCCCATTCCTCTCTATGATCCAGAACTTCCATTATTCTATGAAATAATTTCTGACAAGAGATTATCGCGAGCGATATATCAATTGGGTGGAAACTATATTCGATTGCTGCTTGAATATGCTTCTCGCGGTGCTGACAAAGGATCTCTCTACCTTGAAGCTGCGAAGAATCCTCAATTTAAAGATGTTTCCATTGTCTCTGCAGATTATACTGTGGACAACTTCTTTGAAAATTATAAAATAATCCCTATGAAGAGGGATAGCACTTGCTGGGGTGTTCGCTTGAAGAAATAAAAGATCGCTGATAATAAAGCTCTTATGCTGGACATTGATTGGCATACATCTACCAACCAAGGCCCTCGCCATTCTAGCGATGACAAGTGGTTTATTTTTCCATTATGTCTTGAGGGTCCTTATATTTCTGGTTCTCGCGAATTACCCGCGAATCTTTCAGAATATCAACCTTGGGTCTTCAACTAGCCTGAAAGAACTAAAGAGGTATAATCTCTCTGATCTTTTGTATAATCATTATTCATTATCTTCCTCATGTTTTTATATTTTCGCTAATTACTTCAATTTTTTTTTTTTATATTGATAGGATGAAACTCAGCTACCAGGCCTTTAGGAAACCCAACACTTTCTTAGCTCTTAAACCTTTCACGGATGAAGTAAGAAATATCTCCTTATAAATTTTAACAATATATTGTTGCCCCTATTTCTTATCTTCATCTGTGCTCGCAGGAAATCGAAGAACTAGAACCAATAAAACCCGTGAGAACTAAGGAGAAATCTTTAAAGGATAAATCTACTGTTCCTCCCAAAGGGAAGTCTTCTTCCCCTCGCGGTGAATAATCTGGCGATCCTCCCTTGAAGAAAACGAAAACCCGGCCTTCTTCTTCTTTAACTCCTCAACCCATTCCAGAAAATCCAAGTGTTAATTTGGATAAGGACAATAATGATGGGTATTTTAATGATAACAGCTTCCCTTCTATAAAGAATTCTTCTTCTTCTGATTCTTCGATGGCTAATTTATCCAATTTTTTTGGCAAGAATATGTTTGGTATCCCTAATGAGTATGGAGATGAAGCTATTAATGAAATATCCCAGTCCCTCGCCAAAGTCTGCGATGCTCCCATACTAGCTGACAGTGATTCCCTTCGCGGGGTTTCAAGATCGCTGACTCCAAGACTCTTAAATTCACTTGGCAGCCTGGTATGTTTCTACTTGTTCATCCTTTTTATGTATCTATTAATATTTTTGTCAGACATTGATTTATATAGTTCTATCGCAGGTTGGAAGAGCCGCTTTTGCTGTTGCTTCTGATTTAGACAATAGGCGTATCATTTATGAAAAGAAAGCTGCTAATCTTCGCCAAGATAAAGAAAAACTAGAAGTTGAAGTTATTGAGCTTCGCATGAAAAATAAGCAGCTGGAAACTGAAGCTTCAGTTGACAAGCGAAAAATCTCTGATCTTGATAAAGCTAATCAACAACTCTATGGTATGATTTATTTATTTTATCTTATAATTCTTCTCACCCTATCGCAGCTTATTCAAGCAACCATTTTTGCAAATATTTATGGTCTTACTGACGAGGCTACATTATTCCAATCCTTTCCTGAACCTGTAGATGATAATACCCTTCTTGCTTGCCTTAATAGTTCTTTAAGTAACTTCTCAGATGATAGGATTAGATTTCTCTCTATTGATGAACTTAAATCCAAACTTAATCTCTTAAAAATTGAACATAGGTTCAATTTAAATTTAACCAACAAGTTTAAGAACCTTTATCTTAGTTCAAAGGAAGAAGTGAATAGATTAAGAAAAAGGAATAGTGATCTTATTGATGAGAAGGATCTTGTTGTTAAAAACGGCTCCAAGGACCTAGCAAATTTTCATAAAACTCTTCTTGATGTTCAAACGGAAAGAGATAAACTTATCCGCGAGAATGAAGATCTTCTTGCGAGGGAAACTCAAGTTCGATCTCTTCTCCTTATTAATAGCGATGATGAGTTTTCTTGGGCTGTGAAGATTCGTGATAATGCCATAAATGATTTAGGTGTAGATGTTAGTCTGCGTGCTGATCAAGCGGATTTAATTAAAGACATGATTTCTTAAAGAGAAGGTTATCACTCTTATGATTTCACTGAATTATTTCCTAATTGAATCATCCTTATATGTATTAACTTTGTTATCATTTGCTCGCAGCATCCGAAAAGAACTATCATAAAAGATTTGATGAGTTAGAAGAAGAGAAAAGCCAACTCGCTGGAAATCTATCTTCTCGTAATGAAAAGTATTCTAGATTGAAGGAAAAATTGAAAATATCATCTTCAAATTTTAGCAATTCCCTTCTCCGTGTTCATAATGACGTTGTTAAACTAGTCTGTGATGATCATGGTATTCCTCATTCTACATACCCCGATCTTGCAAGGAAATTCCAGCTGATTCCCCAAATTTAGTTATCTCTGATAGAGAAGCTGAGGAGTCTAGTGAAGATGATAATGATGAAGAATTATCTGGCGAGGAAGAGAAATCTGACGTAGATAGAGATAATAATGATAATGATGAAGAAGAGAAATCTGGTAATGAAGAGAAATCTGAATAAGAAAATAGCTCTGATGAAGGTGGTGATGGATCTTTGATCGCTTGTCGTATGCGTCAAAAATAATTTCACTTCCTCACTTAACTAATATGAATATAGTATTTGATAAGAAAGAGTTCGTATCCACAGAGAGGCGATTGTTGTTATGCAATTTTCAGATTCTTATGTAACCAAATAACCCAAGGTGTGTTTTTGTTTTTATCAAAGTAATAATACTAAATAAAGCAAAGTAAATAGTTGGAATAATCAATAAGGAGAAGATATTGGTTAAGGGATAGTATCATTCACAAACATGTATTTTTCATCTATGATTAGAATTGGTATTTTATCTTTCAATTATCAAAATTCCTAGGATATCTTGATCGCAAGAGTATCCCGTTTATTTCCTGATTTTATCACAAACAACATTAAAAGATGATATCGTGAAATCTTCTTAAAAAGCAACCTAAAGTGTAAAAGCACAATTAGATTTAACTCCCTAAGAGCAATAAGTTCTATGAAATAAGACTAATCGATGCAAACAAACGTGTAAAAGCACTAATTCGTTTTAACAAAGGTTATGATTCATATGCGATTAAAAAGATGTATCACTACAAGTATTAACCACAAGATGCTACTAGAAATCAGGGACAAACAACTTTTACGTATTGAAAACCCTAATATAGCTATAGAGATGAAAACAAATCCAACTGATTCTGGACTCAACCAAACTAGCATTCAAATCATATGATAATATAAATAATGAATCACAAACGATAAAATTGAGACAAAACTAATTCATAGAAAAAAATAATATGCTTTAAGAAATCAACTTTTATCCCATAACCAATTATTGTATTTAGCTACTCATATTCATGGAGTTCATCATCATAATATTCAAAGAAATAAGATGAAACATAAAAGAAAGCAAACCCTAGAAGTAGTTCTCTGCAAAAGCTCCAAGAATAGAATAAAACGTTGTATATCAAATTGTGTAGAAAACTTCCTTTTTTATAGCTTTTTCTCCTTCCAAAAATAGGTTTTGTCTTCAAAGTCCATTAGTTGGAAATCCACCCGGCCCATGAGTGAGATAAACCCATATAGAAAATATGTCCCAAAAACGCTCACCGGAAAATGGGTTTTGGCCGGAAATTGGCCGGAACCCGGCACCGGAAAATCGCCCCCGGTCACTTGAAAATTCTGTCGTCGGGAGAATATTCGACGGAATATTCCGTCGCTGACCGTCAAAGTTAACCGTTGACCTAACGGTCTTTAACAGTTGACCGGGTCAAGTCTGAATCGCTGAGTTAGAACCGAGTCAGCAACTAACTCAAATCGACTAGCTCCGCCGCACTTGCGAACCGTTCCACGGTCAAGATGACCGTGCCTTCTCTACTCCAGCCATTATGGCTATATTTTCTCCGCAACAAAGAACCAACAGCTCATGTATTCCCCGTAACATCAGTATCAACACTTCATACCACCACCCATTCTTCTCTCGTTGAATATCTCGAGCTCACCAAAAGCCATCTCCTCATTAGCAACACGACCAATCATCACTATTGCATTGCAATTGCCAAGACTTGCGATTCCACCTGCAATATGAATTATCCCACACCAACACGTACCGGACATCAGTTCTATACTTAACCGAACCACCTCCAAATTGAGCCTTTGTCGCAAACTCCACTCGCACTTGCTCTTTATCCTCCAACACAAGATTACAAAGCAACACAACCCTTTATTTGAGCCACACGCAACTCAAAGAGACTTCATCGTAGCTTCAATTCCTCGCAATCCGCCAAAGAATTAAAACTTGCTAAATCTCTTCCCATGAATGCCATAGCTTCCATCACCTGTGCAATCAACCCTTGTACCAACAGCTCACTCATTCAAGAGCCACCAACAATACACTCAACAGAATACACGCTCCACCAAACCCATAAAGTCAGTAATTCTCGGTACCATCCTAACCTTGACAACTTCAAATTCCACCTTGTTTTGACCTTCACAAAGACCATTACCGCCAACATTTCATCCATGAGTTCAAGACAACCCCTTGCAGCCCGATTCTTTGCTCGCAACACAAAGACCATTGCCATTCCCTTCCTAAAGCACCACCATCACTAGCTTCTATCACCTCCTGCAATCGCAATTCCACCTGCACTTCACATCTCGTTCATTGCCACGGTTGATTATCTCACAAGCCAACATTTCTGCCATCTTTCCTTCTCCACTTTGGCCTTGTGTATCAATGGCACCACCAATTCCCTCAACAGCTACACCACTCATTTCTAGCCACCGCAACTCTAGCTGCATTCTCGATTCTCTCTCCATTAACCATCGCGCCATCACCCAAATTCTCCATCTGCAGACAAACCCATCACAGCTTTCAACATTTGTAGATACATTTTTTTCTAAGTCACTCCCTTGTTTGCACCTTGAATCTGCAATCTTCATAAGCAGTAGCACCACTTACAACTTGAACTGCAGTACACAGCTCCATGAGTTCAATACCGCCACTGCTTCACCACCAACTTCGAATTCCAATCCAACTCAAACCCTTTATATCATAATCCACCAGTACTCATCTACCAATTCAGCTTGAGCTCAATCAGCAGCTAATCCTGGAATAATTCCAGGCCATGGCTCCATTCAGTAATCACCAGTTCAGAGCTACAGCTCTATTTCCAAGATCCCTGTAAATCTGTGCTTACCACCACCATTCACCATTCCAGCCATCTCTCTGCCTAATTGCTCAGATGCTAACCAACACCCCTTTATTCATCTTTTTACACTAATACCATCTGTTCATAAATCTTCTACTACACTGCAACAGCTCAACATAGAAACCCATCAGTGCAATTAGAGCACCACCTTCATGCTCAATTCCTGTGGTAACTAATACCACCTGTACCTTCTCAGATTAATTACACATCATTTCCTTGAATCCACAGAAACAACAATTCATGAATTCAAATCTCAGAAACCCATCAGTGCAATTTCAGATCCAAACCCTTCACTCAATCTTCCTTCTCTCGTGAATCAACTTCACCTTCACTCACCGTTTGTGTCTAACCAACCCCGCTTACACCATGGCAAAGAGAATCCACCATCAATTTCATCCTAAGTCGAAACTATGAATCGACTTCATCTCCACAAAACCTCACACAAAATCAAATCAATTCGTAGTCTCTAACTCTTCTCACCACAAACTTCGATTCAAAACTTCTCCCGGCATCAACAAAAACAATTTCAGGCAACCTCTATAACCAGCATCACCTTTTCTCTACAACCCTGATTTCACCCTCTCTGTGTTGTTTAGCACAACAGCCCTTTCTAAATTTTAGTAACAAATGATTGAATGAGTGAATGAGAGGCTTTCTTGGATTTAGGGTTAGAAATGATTGGGTGGTTATTAACACCCCAATACATAAGCTAAGGGACACCCCAATGGGTACCCTATAACAGGCGGCCACCCCTTAACACCAGCAAATTTTCCTTTAGTACTCCTCAAATAAAATCTCCCCTCAGCCTTGGATGTGCTCCAAATAGTGTTTGCTTGTGAAATGACTTTTCTGCCCTTTTTGCTCCAAATGCTCTTCCACCAGCTGCATCCGTCCCTTATTTCTCAAATTCACTTATACTCTTCAATGAGAATCATCACTAAATTTTTCGTGCTTTTCAGACATAATTCGCATCACTAAAGCCGACAAACTTTTCAGACAAGGATGAAGAAATAAAAGCAAATATGAGAAATAATCGCCTCCAACGCTTTTGCCATGTTTCCTCCTCTTTTGAACCGAATGACTCCAAAGTACCTAAATACTCAAAAACAAAACATAAGATACATAATTTACAAGAAAAATAGCAAAGAAAGCATAAATACTAGATATAAAATTAGGTGTTTATCACACCTATCAAATTCCCCCACACTTAGACTTTGCTAGTCCTCGAGAAAATCAAACAAAACAAAAACAAATACATACAACTCCGTCTCGTCGAGGCTACGGTCACTTTAAGCATAAATAACAAGCCTTTGAACCCCTAGGTGTCCCTAGTGGACGAGTTATAGTCTCGTGAAGGTTTACAAGAGGTCTGCCTACAAAACCTATATTTCCAACTCCGTCTATTTGTGACAAATCAATGAACAAATCCAAATTGACTACAGGAGGAGGTACCTTGCACAAATTCAATTCATATATTAGTAAAGCTTTAATTAGATAGTCGAACAAGCCACAATACTCGGAAACTAACAAACCACAATCATAATGAAAAGATTAAGAAGATGGATATAGATGTAGATGTTGGCGAATGTTCACAAGTGTTCGATGTTTCCCATATCTGTCTGAAGGTCACTGCCAAGATGAACCTATTCCTATTGGATTGAGCTACTTGGTTTGAATTCTACATCAACTCACTAGCATATACAAGGGAACCAGGAGTGACTTTATTCAACCAAAATAATACTTTTGTTTTTCTTTTCACTTTTTTTTTTTTTTAAATTTTTTTTTTAGACAACATGATTGGATCAAACTGGATTCAAGCACATGATTCTTGTCAGCAAGTACATGATAGTTGCCTTGGATCCTGCATTCCACGCTTGTTTAGGCGACGGAGACAGGGACTACGTTTCACACATACTTCTATTCCCAAGTGTCTTTTTATTCCGTTTTGGTCTAATTGGTCGGTCTCTTTTTTTTTATTTTTATTTTCTAGTAACTTAATCACTCCATTTCATCCTAGCAGCAATAACACGTCGATGTTTAGTGACCCACCAAAATACTTAGAGAACAATAGATAAATATGGAAAAATAAAAATAGAATGCGATATGGTGAAATTCCGAGATATGGTAACAACTATCATGGTATTTATGATTATGATCTATGTTCGTCCCGTTTAGTTAATTGGTTCCTCAACTCCTGCATTCAAAATGGTTCCATCCACTAATGGTGTCATCCTAAAGGCACAAGTTTCTAGACTTCGGAGTTCAAAAAGCACAAATTTTTTCTTGGTTTTTTCTATTTTTATGATTTTTTTCTTTATAAATGCATAAAACACACTAAAACAAACTATACAAACATATAAATGCTCCCCCACACTTAAACTTTACATTGTCCTCAATGTAAAATTGAATCGTCCAAAGAAAGTTCAAGGTGGGAAATCCCGCAAATGATATGCAAAAACAAAGAAAATAAAGATAAAAGAAAATGCATAAAAATAAAAAGATAAGGGTAAAGATACAAAACCTGGGTTGCCTCCCACTTAGCGCTTGGTTTAAAGTTGTCAGCCCGACGTACTCCTTGTTTGCTAAGACTCCTCCAGCGAGAATGCCTCCACAAATTTCACACCTTCCACAACTTCGGAAGTAAAGTTCTCATAATATGGTTTCAGCTGGTGTCCATTCACTTTAAACTCCTTTGTAGCTATGCTACGAATTTCTACTGCACCATGAGAAAACACATTAGTAACAATAAAAGGTCTGATCCAACGTGACCTTAATTTACCCGGAAATAATTGCAAGCGAGAATTAAACAAAAGCACTTTCTTCCCAACACAAAATTGTTTTCTAAAAATCATAGAATCATGAAATGCCTTAGTTTTCTCCTTGTAAATGCGCGAGCTTTCGAATGCATCATTGCGTAACTCCTCTAGCTCTTGGAGTTGTAACTTCCTTTGTTTTCCAGCACCATCTAACTCCAAATTGCATTGCTTAATCGCCCAAAACGCTTTATGTTCAATCTCAACGGGTAGGTGACAAGGTTTACCATACACAAGCCTAAAGGGAGACATCCAAATAGGTGTTTTGTATACGGTTCTATAAGCCCATAGAGAATCATTAAGTCGCATGCTCCAATCTTTCCTTGTTGGATTCACCGTCTTCTCTAGTATGGATTTCACCTCTCGGTTCGACACCTCGGCTTGTCCATTGGTTTGGGGATGATAAGGTGTTGCAATCTTGTGCGACACATTGTACTTCTTCAACAATCCTTGTAAGAACTTGTTTTTGAAGTGAGATCCCCCATCGCTAATTATGGCTCTTGGAATTCCAAACCTTGCAAAAATATTAGCTTGCACAAAATCTGAAACCAATTTAGAATCATTAGTTGGGGTGGATTTAGCTTCCACCCATTTCGAGACATAATCAACAGCAAGTAAGATATAAAAATTCCCATGAGAGTTGACAAAAGGACCCATAAAATCAATACCCCATACATCAAAAACTTCAATAAATTGAATAAAAGTTTGTGGCATTTGATTTCGGGCACCTAGATTGCCTGTCCTTTGGCACCTATCACAAGTTGTGCAGAATATGTGTGCATCCTTAAATAGAGTTGGCCAATAAAAACCGCTTTCAAGTACCTTGTGAGCTGTTCTTTTACTCCCAAAATGTCCTCCGCAAGCATAGGAGTGACAAAAAGACAAGATAGAATTAAATTCAGAGTCAGGAACGCACCTTCTTATTACTTGGTCGCTGCCATGTTTCCATAAGTATGGATCATCCCATATATATTTATTTCCTAACCTCTTAAGTTTGTCCCTCTCAGCACGAGACAAGTTCTTTGGGATTTTTTTAGACACTAGGTAATTAACAATATCCGCATACCATGGTTCCGCAAATGCAATTGAGAATAGTTGCTCATCCGGGAAACTTTCACGCAACGGGATAGCTTCCTTGTCCACAACAAGACGGCTCAAATGATCCGCAATGGTGTTCTCAATTCCTTTCTTGTCCTTGATTTTTATATCAAACTCTTGCAAGAGTAAAATCCATCGTATGAGCCTCGGTTTCGCCTCTTTCTTTGTAAGCAAGTACCTAAGTGCTGCATGATCTGAAAAGACAACAACTTTTGTACCAATTAGATAAGAGCGAAACTTTTCCAAAGCAAAAACAATAGCTAATAACTCTTTTTCAGTGGTAGTGTAGTTTTGTTGGGCTTCATTTAACGTTCTAGAAGCATAACAAATGGCATGAGGTATCTTCCCCACACGCTTCCCAAGTACCGCACCAACCGCATAATCACTTGCATCACACATGAGCTCAAAAGGCTTGCTCCAATCCGGTGGTTTAATGATAGGGGCTGAAATCAAAAGTTCTTTCAAACGATTGAATGCCGCCACACACTTCTCATCAAAGTTAAAAACCACATCTTTTTGCAATAAGGTACAAAGTGGTGATGCTATCTTGGAAAAATCCTTGATGAATCTACGATAAAAACCTGCATGACAAAGAAAATAGCGTATCTCCCTCACCGTAGTGGGAGGGGTTAGAGTACGAATAAGGTCTATCTTAGATTTATCAACTTCCAAGCCTTTAGAAGATAGTATATGGCCTAAAACTATGCCATGAGTTACCATGAAATGGCACTTCTCCCAATTAAGAACAAGATTTGTTTCAACACATCGTTCAAGGATTAGTGAAAAATTGTTCAAACAAAGGTCAAATGAATCACCAAAGACACTAAAGTCGTCCATGAACACTTCGATTATGTTTTCAACATATTCCGAAAATATACTTACCATACACCTTTGAAAAGTAGATGGAGCATCGCACAAGCCAAAAGGCATCCTTCGATAAGCAAAAGTACCAAAAGGACAAGTGAAAGTGGTTTTCTCTTGATCCTCTGGCGCTATCACAATCTGATTATAACCTGAATAGCCATCAAGAAAGCAATAATAAGAGTGTCCAGCTAAACGTTCAAGCATTTGATCAATAAAAGTTAATGGAAAGTGATCTTTTCTAGTAGTGGAATTCAATTTCCTATAATCAATACAAACCCTCCAACCGGTTTGCACATGAGTTGGGACAAGTTCATTCTCATCATTCTCCACCACGGTCACACCTGATTTCTTTGGTACAACTTGTACCGGGCTCACCCACTTGCTATCGGATATGGGGTAGATAACACCCACTTCCAAAAGCTTGAGTATCTCCTTTTTCACAACTTCCATCATTGGGGGGTTCAAACGATGCTTGCGCTTCCCTTGTAGGCTTTGCATCGTCCTCCAAACGTATCTTATGCATACAAACGGCAGGGCTTATACCCTTGATATCGGCAATTGTCCATCCTATGACCGTCTTTTGCTTCCTTAGCACCCTTAGAAGTTTTTGCTCCTGTAATTCACTAAGCTCATTAGAAACAATCACAGGTAACTCTTCATTGTCACCCAAGTACAAGTACTTTAAATGACTAGGAAGAGGTTTCAATTCTAACTTTGGAGATTTAACAATAGAGGGTAAAAGTTTCTCATCACTGCATGGTAAAGAAATAAAAGAGATATTATGAGTTTCCGGGCATCCTTGTAGTGAGTTGAGATCACCAAGGGCTTCTTTAACCTCAATACCACACTCTACACCATTATCAATGGATGTAGTTAGAACGGTTTCCAAAGCATCTTCACCATTCAATTCAAACATTTGTTGTGCCAAAGTATCCATCACATCAACAGAGAAGCAAGAGTGGACATCACTAGGATATCTCATCGTCTCGAAAATGTTGAAACGTATTAATTCCCCATCAAACTCCATAGTTAGCGTTCCCTTATCCATATTAATAATGGTCTTCGCCGTTTTCATGAAGGGACGCCCAAGTAGCAATGGAAGAGACGAGTTCGGTGAACCTTCATCCATCTCTAACACACAAAAGTCAGCAGGAAATACTAGTTGATTAACCTGCACAAGAACATCCTCAACAATACCCATTGGGTAGACATTAGAGCGATCGGCTAATTGCAACACAATTTCAGCCTTTTTGAGAGGACCTAAATCAAGCGACTTATACATAGATGCAGGCATAACATTAACGGATGCACCTAAGTCTAACATTGCTTTGTTAAATGTAGTGGTACCAATTGTGACGGGGATGTCAAAGCTGCCCGGGTCTTTGAATTTCAGCGGGAGTTTGTGTTGCAAGATTGCCGAAGCATTCTCCCCCACACTCAGAACTTCATTACCTTTGAGCCTTTGCTTATTGGTACATAAGTCCTTCAACACTTTGGCATACTTTGGAACTTGCTTAATAGCATCAATGAGTGGTATGTTCACATGAATCTTCTTAAGAACATCTAAAATCTCCTTTTCTAGCGCCTCCTTCTTCGAATTTGCAAATCTGCGAGGAAAAGGTAAAGGAGGAACATAAATAGTAATAGGAGTTTTAGAGTTAGGAATAGGTACCTCAGAAGTTTGGGGAGAATCCTCATTCTTCTCCTCCAAAACAGGTTCCTTTGGTGGTTCCACCTTTCCCGAATCAGCAACTTCGGGTTGCACAAGTTGTGTACCACTTCTCAACGTAATCGCATTGACACCTTCTTTTGGGTTAATAGGTTGAGAAGAGAGTTTCCCACTATTTTGTGCCTTCAATTGGTTTAACTCAGTAGCCATAGAACCCATTTGTGTCTGCAATTCCCTGATCGCACTCTTGGTTTCTTGTTGACTATCTTTAAACATAGAAGAAATGCCTTGCATCATTGTTTGAAGCTTTGCATCGATATCGGAACCTTGATTTTGCATTGATTGTTGTGGTTGCTGAAATTGTTGATGCGGCTGGAATTGTTGTTGTTGAGGTTGAAATCCACCCGAATTGTTGAAATTAGGTTGTTGAACCGCTCCTTGCTTGTTCGCATATCTAAAATTGGGGTGATCTCTCCATCCCGGATTGTAAGTATTGGAATAAGGATCATACCGTCTTGGATGATTTGGAAAGACCGCATTAGCTTGCTCATTGACGTCTTCATACCCATGAGAATTTGGTATCACTGCAGCTGAAACTTGTTGTAGAATTGCTGTGATGTTTCCCATTTGTTGACGAAGTTCCTCCACCTCGCTCACTTTATTGACTCGATGAAGAAGCACATCCGAACCACGACTCAAGAATTGTTGAGAGTTTGCTTTATATGTTTTCAATCAACTCTCTAGATTGTGCCACCGTCTTGCTCACTAGTGCACCACCACCCGCTGCGTCGATAAGATTCCTATCACTTGATTGGAGTCCTTCATAGAAGTATTGGATGATCATAGCGTCACTAAATTGGTGATGAGGACAGCTAGCCACCAACCTCTTGTATCGTTCCCAACAATCATATAACGATTCACCGACATTTTGCTTCATTCCGCAAATCTCCTTGCGAATTTGAGTAGCCTTAGATGCAGGAAAATATCGCTCTAGAAAGAGTTTCTTGAGCCCATTCCAAGTTGTAACACTACCGGAAGGCAAGTAGTATAACCAATCCTTAGCATTACCTTCCAATGAGAATCGAAAAACCTTCAACATAGCACCATCCGCCTCCATATTTGCTGGGAGTATAGCCATGACAATGGTGTGGAAATCCATAAGATGCTTGTTTGGATCTTCATTCACCAAACCATGGAACTTTGGTAATTCTCTAAGAAGTCCCGGCTTGATTTTAAAAGTGGAGTCGGTTTGAATGCAACCCTGCTGTATATCCAGCTTGTGAGAAGCTAAGTCTTTAAGTGAACGATTTGCAAGGTCACCCATTACTTCTTCTCCCTCTCCTTCTTCTTCAAAAGGAATATCGTGTTCTACTTCCTCTCCTTCTTGCCGAAGAGCTTCGTGTTCTACTTCCAAGTCGTGTTCTTCCGTCGTGCCTTTCCTTGGTTGGAGTATTGTGCCTTTTCGAGTAGCTATCCCGCACCTTGGATAATTCCAATCTTTAGAAGCCAGAGATTAGGTACCTGAAAAACAATTCTCGTAAACAAGTGAGAAACAAGACGAGAAACGAAACACAAGTATGCAAGCAGAAAAATAAAAAGAAACTAAAAACTAGATAACAAGCCGAATGCCTCCCCGGCAACGGCGCCAAAATTTGATCGCTTGTCGTATGCGTCAAAAATAATTTCACTTCCTCACTTAACTAATATGAATATAGTATTTGATAAGAAAGAGTTCGTATCCACAGAGAGGCGATTGTTGTTATGCAATTTTCAGATTCTTATGTAACCAAATAACCCAAGGTGTGTTTTTGTTTTTATCAAAGTAATAATACTAAATAAAGCAAAGTAAATAGTTGGAATAATCAATAAGGAGAAGATATTGGTTAAGGGATAGTATCATTCACAAACATGTATTTTTCATCTATGATTAGAATTGGTATTCAATCTCTCAATTATCAAAAGTCCTAGGATATCTTGATCGCAAGAGTATCCCGTTTATTTCCTGATTTTATCACAAACAACATTAAAAGATGCTATCGTGAAATCTTCTTAAAAAGCAACCTAAAGTGTAAAAGCACAATTAGATTTAACTCTCTAAAAGCAATAAGTTCTATGAAATAAGACTAATCGATGCAAACAAACGTGTAAAAGCACTAATTCGTTTTAACAAAGGTTATGATTCATATGCGATTAAAAAGATGTATCACTACAAGTATTAACCACAAGATGCTACTAGAAATCAGGGACAAACAACTTTTACGTATTGAAAACCCTAATATAGCTATAGAGATGAAAACAAATCCAATTGATTCCGGACTCAACCAAACTAGCATTCAAATTATTTGATAATATAAATAATGAATCACAAACGATAAAATTGAGACAAAACTAATTCATAGAATCAAATAATATGCTTTAAGAAATCAACTTTTATCCCATAAACAATTATTGTATTTAGCTACTCATATTCATGGAGTTCATCATCATAATATTCAAAGAAATAAGATGAAACATAAAAGAAAGCAAACCCTAGAAGTAGTTCTCTGCAAAAGCTCCAAGAATAAAATAAAACGTTGTATATCAAATTATGTAGAAAACTTCCTTTTTATAGCTATTTCTCCTTCCAAAAATTGGTTTTGTCTTCAAAGTCCATTAGTTGGAAATCCACCCAGCCCACGAGTGAGAGAAACCCATGTAGAAAATCTGTCCCAAAAACGCTCACCGGAAAACTGGGTTTTTGGCCGGAAATTGGCTGGAACCCGGCACCGGAAAATCGCCGCCGGTCACTTGAAAATTATGTCGTCGGGAGAATATTCGACGGAATATTCCATCGCTGACCGTCAAAGTTAACCGTTGACCTAACGGTCTTTAACGATTGACCGGGTCAAGTCTGAATCGCTGATTTAGAACCGAGTCAGCAACTAACTCGGCTGACTAGACCGCTGCACTTGCCAGAACTGTTCACGGCCAAGATGACCGTGCCTTCTCTATACTCCAGCCATTATGGATATATTTTCTCCGCAACATCAACCAGCAGCTCATGTCTTCCCTGTAACATCAGTATCAACACTTCATACCACCACCCATTCTTCTCTGGTTGAATATCTGAGCTCACCAGCAAGCCATCTCCTCATTAGCAACACAGCCAATCATCACCAGTTGCATTGCAATTGCCAGCACTTGCGATTCCACCTGCAACATGAATTATCCCACACCAACACAGACCAGACATCAGTTCTATACTTAACCGAACCACCGCCAAATTGAGCCTTTGCTGAAACTCCAGATGCACTTGCTCTTTATCCTCCAACACAGCATTACAAAGCAACACAACCCTTTATTTGAGCCACTACAACTCAGCAGCTTACTGTAGCTTCAATTCCTGCAATCTGCCAGCAATTAAAACTTGCTAAATCTCTTCCCAGTAATGCCATAGCTTCCATCACCTGTGGAATCAACCCTTGTACCAACAGCTCAGCTCATTCAGTAGCCACCAACAATACACTCAGCTGTAACACAGCTCCACCAAAACCCATAAAGCTGTAATTCTCAGTACCATCCTAACCTTGACAACTTCAAATTCCACCTTGTTTTCACCTTCACAGCACCAGTACTGCCAACATTTCATCCATGAGTTCAAGACAACCCCTTGCAGCCAGTTGCTGCTACTGCAACACAGCACCATTGTCATTCCCTTCCTAAAGCACCACCATCACTAGCTTCTATCACCTCCTGCAACTGCAATTCCAGCTGCACTTCACATCTGTTCATTGCCACAGTTCAGTTAGCTTCACAAGCCAACATTTCTGCCATCTTTCCTTCTCCACTTTGTCCTTGTGTATCAATGGCACCACCAATTCCCTCAACAGCTACACCACTCATTTCTAGCCACCTGCAACTCTGTGTAGCTGCATTCTCAGTTCTCTCTCCATCTAACCATCGCGCCATCACTCGCAATTATCCACTGCAGCACAAACCCAGCACAGCTTCAACACAACTGTAGCTACATTTGTTTCTAAGTCACTCCCTTGTTTGTACCTTGAATCTGCAATCTTCATAAGCAGTAGCACCACTTACAACTTGAACTGCAGTACACAGCTCCATGAGTTCAATACTGCCATTGCTTCACCACCAACTTCGAATTCCAATCCAACTCAAACCTTTTATATCATAATCCACCAGTACTCATCTACCAATTCAGCTTGAGCTCAATCAGCAGCTAATCCTGGAATAATTCCAGGCCATGGCTCCATTCAGTAATCACCAGTTCAGAGCTACAGATCCATTGCCAAGCTCCCTATAAATCTGTGCTTACCACCACCATTCACAATTCCAGCCATCTCTCTGCCTAATTGCTCAGATGCTAACCAACACCCCTTTATTCATCTTTTTACACTAACACCATCTGTTCATAAATCTTCTCCTACACTGCAACAGCTCAACATAGAAACCCATCAGTGCAATTAGAGCACCACCTTCATGCTCAGTTCCTGTGGTAACTAATACCACCTGTACCTTCTCAGATTAATTGCACATCATTTCCTTGAATAAACAGAAACAACAATTCATGAATTCAAATCTCAGAAACCCATCAGTGCAATTTTAGATCCAAACCCTTCACTCAATCTTCCTTCTCTGTGAATCAACTTCAGCCTTCACTCACTGTTTGTGTCTAACCAACCCCAGTTACACCATGGCAGCAGCAATCCACCATCAATTTCATCCTAAATCTAAACTATGAATCGACTTCATCTCCACCAACACCTCACACAAAATCAAATCAATTCAGAGTCTCTAACTCTTCTCACCACAGCTCAGATTCAAAACTTCTCTGGTATCAACAAAAACAATTTCAGGCAACCTCTATAACCAGCATCACCTTTTCTCTACAACCCTGATTTCACCCTATCTGTGTTGTTTAGCACAGCAGCGCTTTCTAAATTTTAGTAACAACTGATTGAATGAGTGAATGAGATGCTTTCTTGGATTTAGGGTTAGAAATGATTGGGTGGTTATTAACACCCCAATACATAAGATAAGGTACACCCCATTGGGTACCCTATAACAGGCGGCCACCCCTTAACACCAGCAAATTGTCCTTTAGTACTCCTCAAATAAAATCTCCCCTCAGCCTTGGATGTGCTCCAAATAGTGTTTGCTTGTGAAATGACTTTTCTGCCCTTTTTGCTCCAAATGCTCTTCCACCAGCTGCATCCGTCCCTTATTTCTCAAATTCACTTATACTCTTAAATGAGAATCATCACTAAAGTTTTCGTGCTTTTCCGACATAATTCGCATCACTAAAGCCGACAAACTTTTCAGACAAGGATGAAGAAATAAAAGCAAATATGAGAAATAATCGCCTCCAACGCTTTTGCCATGTTTCCTCCTCTTTTGAACCGAATGATTCCAAAGTACCTAAATACTCAAAAACAAAACATAAGATACATAATTTACAAGAAAAATAGCAAAGAAAGCATAAATACTAGATATAAAATTAGGTGTTTATCACACCTATCAATCTTCTTAGTCTTGTTTCTTCTCTTTTTCTTCGTTGTAAATTTTGTACATTTATTTTTTGCTTCTCATAACATCGCTGCGAGCTTCTTCAACTTGATGTGTAAACTTATTTTTCTTTTATCTGTATGAATTAGAAAACAATTCTTTTTCTGCGACATAATCAATCAATCATAATTATTATCCTTGTATCATCTATGCAATTTTATCATATGATGGATGAATAATAATTTCATCATTCTATGCATTCCCATACTTTCCTCTATTATTCATATGTAATATGAAAAAATTGAGTAGAGATTAAATATTAGTTGTGAATCAAATTAAATTTGCATCAACATCGGCGATGTTATCGCTAGTAATAATTGCATAACTTTATGATTTATGCGTAGAATCGCAAATCTCATAAATTCTGCGAGCATTATTGCAATAATCTTATGGTCTTATTATGCCTTCCTAATTAAAGGTCTTATTTTGCCACATTTTTTCTTTTTGCAACAAAATCGCAGGACGTCTTTACATTTGCATGTATTGACCCATTGATCTTGTCTTATCAATATTTTTTCAACATCTCTGCGACAATATGATAAGTATAAATTCTCTTGCAAGAATTAAATCTTATGACATTGTTGTCTTGCGATGAAATCGCAGGACGTCTTTACACTTTCATGTAAAAACCCATTGATCTCATCTTAACTTTTTCTCTTTTTGCTTGTTGCCTTTGTATAACTTTCTTCACGTGAAAATATGACAAAACTAAATGTTCTTGCGATCATAAAGCCCCATGACATTACCGTCTTTAGACACTTATCAGCTCCCTAATGGAGGGTGCCGCCCTTATCTTCCCCCTGGTTGCCCCTTCAAGGAGGGCACATCGGCCATACAAGAATAGCTCCTCCCATCCGGATTTACCAACAACCACCAATTTTCTGCAGCCTCTTGTCCTTTATGCCTATATGGCTTATAGTTACAAGATCGCACCCTAAGTGGGGTTTTCTTCAGGCCAAGTGCATCATAGCCAAGACTTACCAAGAATGGCTGGGTAGTTTCAGACGCCTGGGCACCCTTGGCTCAACCGTGTACCTCGGCGCCTTGGTCATACTTTGCACTTCTTAGAAGAGGTCCTTAGTCGTCCAATCAGGGTATAACCTTATATAATTAGAAATCCAAGATCCCTCTCCTAGATAGGTTTTCTCTAACCCCAACATCTGCATAACTAAGGTTCCAGCAGCGGTATAACCTTATCACTGAGTCATGTCAAGAGATACCCCCTTATATGACGCACTATTAGGTCTTACATTTTCCTCTTGTGAAATTGTATCCTCGAACTAATGTGCACGCCATAAAGGTTCGTCCCATTCTATTAATCTCTGCGAAATTTTATTCGCGTTTCTCGCGAGTATTGTAACTCTGATAAAATTTCATTTCTTTGATTTTCTTGTAAATTTTTTCAAATAGAGTACTCTTTTCAATTGCATTTTCTTCAAACAAATTCTGCGTAAGCTTCTTTAAGTTTCATCATTCTACCTTTCTACTTACTATCTTTTGGTTCTGCTTTTTCGTTACGTTTTGCTGTTTTTTCTTTATCTGCGAGCTGCTCGCCATTATCTTCCTCTCGCTGCTCTATTGAATCAATCATCAATCTTTCACATCTCTGTCGTTGCTTGATATTGTACTTCCAATTTCTCTTCTTCTCAGCTCTTTCCTCGCAAGATTTTATATCAATCTCATAACATTTCTTGCTTTTTCCCTAATCTCCCTTAATAACTCCAACATCATTAGGATGAGGAAATTTAACACACTGGTGGAAAGTAGATGCTACACCTAATATCCCATGTAGCCAAGGTCGACCAATCATGGCATTGTAAGGTGATTCAATGTCAACAACACATAACAAGATCTTGGAAGTTATCCCTTTCAATGGAATCCGCATTTCAATTTCCCCTTTTGTTTTATTGGCAGTACCATTAAAACCATAGATTTTATATATTTATGGAATTAGATCTTCGTCTCTTCCACCCATGGTCTTATAGGTATGATAAAATAGTATGTCAACTGAGCTGCCTATGTCTATTAGAACTATATTGATAGCCCAAGAATCTTCATTATCATCATTTTCTTCATCTTCTTCTTCTATTTACTTTGGATTTATCTCTAATCTTACCACCAATGGGTTATCATGATGCTCACCAGGTTCTGGTACTTCTTGTGCAGTGAAAGATATAATTTGTTTCTGCCATTCTTCTAATGGCGAGGCTCTCGCGATATTCATTATCTCTCTTCCATCTGTGTCTCTCGCGAAGACTCTGCTTTGAACATTATCATGGAAATCCTCTATAGTTCCGTGTGAATGTACAATGGAATTACAAAACAAATTCTTTTCTTTAGCCCCAACTTCTATTACGAATGATTCTGCTCCTTTTACAACATTTACCTTGCGAATTTCTGGTGCTGGAGGCAATCGCTGAGATTGTGGATGTCCTACTAAAAAGTGGTTTAGCTTTCCTTGGTCGATCATCCTTAAAATTATTCTCTTGACATTCCTGCAATCATTTACTGTGTGACCATGAAAGTGATGGTAATGACAAAATTCTTGACTACGATTATTAGGATGTGGTTCTTTTCCCATATTCCATGGTGATGGTATATTTTCCATCAAAATGATAGCTTCCCAGATTTTGTCTATACTAGCATTTAGAGGAGGCATCGTAATTTCTTCCCATATGATCTTCTGATTTCCTTGGCTTCTGAAATTGTTTTGCCTCTGTCCACCATAAGTTTCTTGCGGCTGATCAAGCCTTTGAATCTTATTATTCCCACCGTGATTGTAATAATTATTTTCCCTTTCATATTCTTCTTAATCTCGACTTCCCATAGCTACCAACTTCTGATGGTTATCAGTCTCCACTTTCTCTTGTTGTGCTTGCGAGCTGCTCGCCACATTGTTAATCATTTTAGGAAGTAAACTCCCATTTGATGCTACTGAATTGGTATTCGCGATTGGATATAATTCCATCTCATTTTGTTTCTCCTCCAAAGCAATGTACTATTCTTGTAGTTCTCGTAGTTCAGTCATAGTGATTGTATTCCTGACTTTGAAAATTTATATGTACAGCAGATTGGTCACGAACATTGCATTGATAAAAGAAAAGATAAGATATCTCTCATCTACTCTTCCTGCTCACTGCACATTATCTTCCATCTTATGGTTAAATGTTTCAGACTCTCGTCAACCCTCTATTTTAACCCAAACACATCTTCAATACCTGGCCGCGATGAATTGTTGCTTATATATGCTCCCAGAAATGTATCTTGTAAATGATCAAAAGAAGTTATAGTATTTTTTGGCAATCCCTCAAACCATTTTAGCGCCTCGCCAGTTAAGCTAGATGCAAAATACTTGCACAATACAACATCATGATTCTCCCATTGCAACATACACCTAACATAAGCCTTAACATGTTGTACAACACAGGTAGTTCCATCAAAAATGCTGGTTAATGCTGGTAAGTTGCACTTTGGAGGTATTCCTCTTAATTGTACTTATGAGTGAATGGAGTTCTCGCAGCTTCTTCAATAGCCTCATCAAGTTGCCTTCTACCTCCTTCTTTTCTGTTATTTATTATTCCCCTCATCTCTGCTAACTCTCTTAAAATTTGCTCATTCGCAGCTGAATTTGGTTCCATTGGTCTTTTCAATGCTGATTCCCTTCTCATGCGTTCATGTACTTATTATCTTGCGATATTTTTTGTATCTTCATCTACATCCATATTCCTTCTTCTGCGATCTTCTGCTTCACCTTTTTCTTGCCACCGCAGCTGATTATACTGTCTATTTTCTTCTCTGCGAATTTCTTCATTTCTCATCATTTTTCTTCGCTGTCTTTCTATTCTCCTTTGTATTCTATCATACTCTTCCTGAATATTATTATTATAGCGATTTTGCGTCCGTATCCTTTCTCAATTTTCATGGTTATTTTGTCGTAATGCCTCTTGAAATTCTTGTTCTTCTACTTCTGCCCTTAATCTTTCTCTCTCGCAAGCTAGTCGTGCTTGTTCAGCATAATGTCTCTCAATTTCTTCCTCAATTATTCTTAAATTTATCTGGACCTATCGCCCATGTAATATCCTCCTACCTTCTTCTGGATTATCTTCATCATTTGGGTTGTCTCTTCCCTCTTGATTTCTATTGTTAAGTCTATTATCCAAGTTTTTATCACGCGGATCGTGGCGGTCTTATATTACCTCTTTTTCTCTATGACGTTGCTCTTCATTTAGATTTTGCATTTCCTCTTGGATATTTCCTCTAGCATTTCTTATTGGAGAATTTGGCCTTAATTCTTCTCTTAATGATCTTGAATTCGATCTAACAGTACTTCTTGATCTTCTATTTTGTAATCTCAAATTCTCCATTCTTAACTCGTGATTTTTTCTTGTTAAATTTGCACGCTCTTCCGCCTCTAATCTTATTTCCTCTTGTATTCTTTGTCTTGGATCATCTGTTGTTTCATTTTCGCCTTCTCCATGAATTAATCCTTCAATCACTCCTTGATTTCTTTCTTCTCTTCTTTCATCTCTTAATTGTTGATCTTCTATATCTTCCATCGAATCCGATCTCCAAGTATGCACACTCACTCTATCATAATCCACATTTCTATTTTGTATCGGTGTTTGTTGATTAGGTTATTTAATTTGATCTTCTCCTTCAATCCTTGTTCTATTTATTCTTGTTATTATCCTTGAAGATTCTCTTAATTCATTCGTTTCTTCTCCTGCAAGTCTTTTACTCCTCCTTACAGTTGTTGGTGGCTATGATATATTTCTTCTTCTTCTAGCCATGTCTTCAACTCTAACAATTTCTTCAAATCTTCAAATTGTAATTAGAGATTTCTTAACTTGATTCTCCCTGTTTCGGGCGCCAAAATGTAGTTGCATGATTTCCCACACTACACGCTTGTTAATATCTTGCTATAATCAACTCACAATTGAAGATGAAAAACGAAACTTTATTATTTTGTTCTCAGAAATGTTACAACTATTCTCTTGAAGTTTCTCTCTCCTCAAGACTTTCTTAACTCTCAAAAATACATCATCCTTTTCTGGACACATTGGGTCAATATTTATAGGTAGTTACATAGTGGATGACAGATAAGTTTTCCTCTTACTTCGGGTTGATTCTGCGATTGTACCACGATAGTTTCAATGTTAAATCTCGCAAATTTTGTGACCATCGCAGAAAAAACATACTTTTCTCAAGTTTTCTACAATCGTCAGTTATTACGTCACTCTTTTGAAGGCTTTTGTGACACTCGTGAAGTGTAGTCGAACATCTTTCGGTGATGCTCGCAGGAAAGTGTTGTTAATCTCGTAGAGAATAGATGTAGCGATATTCTGGTCCTACAGGCGCGTTGTGCGCTTCACGCTATAAACCACTAGACCAATACGCCAGTATGTATCCCCCAGTTTGTGACATGATTGATGTCTTGAACGTGTGAATCATGGGACCCACAGAAAGTAGCATGTAATGCTACGTTATTTAGTAAATTGATACTTGTGAAGTATGGTGTGTATACTATGCAGGTACTGCATCGAGTATATTCAGCATATATGAAGCATCGTTGTTTGAGAGTCTCAAAGTAGTCTCATATCCAGACTACTTCATGTGATGATCTGGAGGTTGCGTAAGCAAGTCCTTCCTTGACCGACCACATGGTGTGGTAGAGTGGTGGATGATGATCACCATGACTCCGCACTGACCAATTAACTCCTGACCAGGGTTGTATAACCAATCCGGTAAAGATGGACTGATGAGATGACCTTTGAGACACTCATCTGCGACCGTTGATGAAATTAGGGTTTTAGGAAAAAGTGCGCAAACACCACTTTCCAGTTTGGTCGAATCCAAGCTTGGGACATGGTTTTGGTATGGCCGGTCGGTCGGTCATGTATGTTGACGGCATGCCGGCACACATGTTCATACCTCACTGTCCCATGGAAGTGTGATCTGGGCCACTCAATTTGTTCGGCGAATTTGAGTGGTCGAGATCAATTTGCGATAGTAAACTGGTGCCGCAAAAGCCGTACACCGTACCAACTTTGGTCGCGCGTTCCAAGACGACCAGGCTTGGTCGGTCTTAGATGATTGCTCCAGCGTGTAGGTGGTAGGCTGGTGTTCATGCATATGCCTTACCGTCCCATGAAAACATGATCTAAGCCACTCAATTCGTCCGGAGAAATTGAGCGGTTGAGATTAGTTTGCAATTTGGAAGGAGCGACCATGCATGTTGGAGGCGCGTGAACCGAGGACAAAAAGATAGTTCGGTCTTGGCCGATTGGGTGTAGAGATAGGTGGGCCCATATTTATCGTGTTGATACTTACCGGACCTGCTTAGCCTATTCCTGGACCCTTCGTCCGATCAGGAGAAAATGGACGCTTATGATCGCGACATAAACCCTAATCAGGGTATTGCCGGCCGTGTGTTTTACCTAGTTTGGAGCGCACGAACTAGGACGACGAACTATAGTTGGTCCTGACCGATTGGTCAGGTGTGTAGGTGAGACCACGGTGATTGTGTTGACATACTCCATGCCCTTTGAATCTACATCTGCACCCTCCATCTATACCTGCGAAGATGGATGGTTGAGACTGTTTTATGACACATGTAATGTGCCGCAAACCCTAATTTAGGGTTCTCCGTCCATACTGCTATAGTTTGGAAGTTTTGGAAAGCTAGGCCAATCTTTTGGGGAGGTCGACCATGCGGGGTCCGCATTGGTTCGGCATCGGATATTCCATACCTGCTTGGGGGTTATGAAATCGATTTGGGCCATCCAATCATGGTGGTGGAGTTGGATGGTCGTGATCATATCCAGACTGATACGGTCAGTCCGGATGCTCAATCAGGCTAGTATAACACACCGAGAGTGGCTCAATCGGACTAGTATAACACATCGAGAGTTGCAGCCTGTATGGGTATTTCGTACATGCTTTCATTATAATGCTTGGATATTCGTGTTGCTCTGCTAAGAGCAACACTCAGTCGTCATGCCGCACTGATAATGAGTACATGAAACACAAGGCTGGTTATGCATTAATTAATAATGTTGTAAATTTACAGGGTATATGGGATTGTTGTTACATGCTCCAACCTGGATGAATTTCGTGTATTTAATTCACAGAATGGGATTGTTGCCACATGCTCCATTCAAGGTGAATTAGTAAAGTGAAGGAGTATCCATCACTTATTAATGGCTTTATCTTTTACAAGATGTTGGCGCATAATTTTTTGGCTTTTACAATTTTAGCCCTTAAATGAAAAACCACCATCAACAGCCGGTCAGTGGGCCCATGCTCCCAGCGCCTTGGTCAATTTTTAATTATTTATTATTTTCCTTCCTATTTTGCATAGGTTCATCGTCTCGTCGTATTTTGAAATAATCGTTCATGCGGTGATTGTTAGTGCATCTTCGTTGAGTACACTTTCACCATTTAAATCGGGGCTTACTCAGAGGTAGCTCAGACGCCCGCATATTGAATATTTATTATAAACCAATGGATTTATTCTGGGAAGAACCATGGTTTGCAGTAATGAAATATCTGCGAAAATATTTGAATATTTTCGGAAATTCTGTGGATGAATCCAAGAATTTAGAAATAATTAACTTATGGATCTATACTAGCAGAGCAAGCTGTCTAGGAGCATTAATTATTCCGATATGATCTTGCTGGAGCTTCATATCCTTTATATAGTCAGGGTAAAATCGTTGTTTGTATCCTCAAGACGTTATCACTCTATACTAGCAGAGCAAGCTGTCTAGGAGCCGTCCATCCCGTGATACTATATAGAAATAATTACTGAAGTGTTCAGTATTCATGAGATATGATGTTGTCTATCCATGAGACCACATATCTACATGTACTCTGAGAGAAAGTATTCTCAATCAGAGGATTCGATGAGAGACCCGTGTCTCAGTACTCACGTCTGATTGCTGGATCAGAGGTTCGTATAATTATGGGTTTATGATTTTAGCCTTTGTCGAAAATCCACCATCTACATTAAGTCCCCCGCTTAGTGAGGAAAGACGTGTTCCTCACTCAGCATTGAATGGTGATTTTCCGGTCATAAACAATACAAGTAATTGAATTTAGTAGTAAGTTAAGATGTTACCGGACTTCGATAGTATTAGCAAATCATGACTTGAATGAAGATCTCACTGGCATGATAGAGCATCGTTTGATGAGTATAAATTGGTGTCGAACCACTGATTCGGACGACGGGTCCTTGGTCGTTTAGGATTCGCGGGCCGGACCCAATAAGGAAATCCTTAGAAAATTAGGTTTTGGAAATAAAATTTGATATAAAAGGAATTGTTTCTATTTTTCATTTTTCATTTTTCCACGAACATAGCTTTTATCCTTTCATCATCTTCACGCCCATGCACAGGATAGGGAGAAAATTTTCACGCCGGAGTTCCAGCGCCGCCGATCGCAGCGCCACTTTCCATCCAGTTTCCGGCCGGCGCCGACCAAGTAGGTGCGAAAATATATTTTTTTGTTTGCTGATGTTCATGAGTTCTATGGGTTGTTCACATATTGATCATGATAAAATTATATATATGTGCATATATGAGTGTGGGTTTCGTCGAGAACCCTCGTTTTTCAAAACGTATGTTCGTTTAATCGTTAGTTTTTGAAAACTAATAATAATCCCTGATTTAGGAGAGGTTTTCCTTCATATATGAATATTTAGGTTTAGTAATAAAACTATGTTTATGAGCTTTCATGTGATCCAATTTTTTATCATGAAAAAAGTGAACTTTCACAAAACCGAAGTAAAATCTTCGTTTTAAGGAATGATGACAATACGAAAAAAAAAATTTCTTCTTTATATGTATATATGGACTTGTGTCCAGTGATAAAAAATTTTGTATGAGCTTTCATGTAAATTAAAACTTTATCTCATGATGTGTGAGTTTTCACAAAGTCGAACTAAACCTTCGTTCTAAAGACGAATGACGATACGAAGAAAAAGATTTTTTTATAAAACCATGGCCTATTCATGGATTTTTTTCTTTTGAAACCGTGGAGTGTCCAAAAATTTATTTTCACGAGCCTTGCTCACATTGAAATTTTTTCTTTATTTATTTACGTGAGTAAATAAAACGTTTTCTTTATATATATATACAAATATATATTATTTTTTCTAAAATCAAAACTTGAGTTTTGTGTAATACTATTTAGAAATAAACAATTATTTATGATGAAATAATGTTTTAGTTTTCATGATTCCATGGTTAATGTTCACACAGTAGAAATATTCATGATTTTCTGAAAAATCTGAGTTTTGTTTGTCTTCTGTAGGTTTCGAAGAAACGAACGATATTGAATTGTTAACTCTAGCATTACTCTCACTACTGTTAGTGGAAGCGTAAAAGGTAAGAGTTAATAATTACCAATTTTGTCGATGGATTTGTTTGCATGTTGGTAATATTTTGTGCTTCTGATTCCAGAAAAATGTCCAACAACAACAATTACTCTTCTTCCTCTAGATCTTCTGATGAGGATTCCAAAGTTCCTGTATCGAAGTCCAAGGCTTCTCAGGGTAAGGGGCCGAAGTCTAGCATACCCTTGAATGAGCAGAGGGTTACTTTCGATGAACTCAGGAAAAGAAAAGCTGAGGATGATGCAAAAAAGGCTCGGCGTAAAAAGGATCGAATCAGGCGCAAAATACAAAGGGCTGAGGAGAAACGTCAATTCTTGGATGGGAGGCCTGCTGACTCTGATGCTGATGATTCTGAAGAAGATATATGGGAGGTACCCGGGACTTGGTCTGATCGATGTGAAAGAGAGTACCAGAGGACTATGAAGAAAATTGGAGCTGAATCGGAAGAAGATTCGGATTCAGATGATGATCCTGAAGCTCGTCTGAACCCCATCGCCGCTGATTCTGATTTTGATGAAGAGGAGGATAGTGATGAAAACTCCGATGACTCAGATGATGAGAAGGATAGTGATGACGAATCTGACGAAAAGCTTTATTTCCGTATTCTTTTCTTTGTGAAACATTTGAATGTTCCATAGGCTTCGTAGTAGATATTTGTTCGATGATTTGAACAAATTTTCTCCTGATTTAGAATTTTCTTTGAATGAGAAAAACCTTTTATTAACGTTGATTCTTCTTGGATTGAATAAGCGAACCAATGTTCGTGCCCTGAGATTCATCATGACCTTCGACTCATCTTAGTGATTCCCGTTTGCAGAAAGTACTGAGATACGTGTTGCGTAGGCTGGGAGAATACGTGTTACACCCAAATCCGTGTAATCCTGACCGTGTGCGTCAGTCCCTAGTTGTTTTTCTCCGCATCTTCAGTGTCATCCTTGTTGAAATCTTAGGGTTTCAGTAAATCCCGCAACTGAATTGACTATCCACAGAAGATAAACCTCTACCATGTCTAACATATATCTTCAAGACTTCGAGTCTATCGTCTACGTAAATATTTCTTCCATTTCTGAGTTAGTTTCATCGTGAAGAGAATTCTTGATCGTACCTTGTTATCGCCATGTCAAGAAATGGTATCTCTTCTTAAGATGATACTCAGTCAAAGCGTGAAACAGCAGCGTCCATCTCAGTAAGTTGTATCTCTTTGCATCTTTACCTGATCAATATGACGATTTGATCATTAAGAAAATAACTTATTGCAGGATAATCAGAAGAACACTTCTTCTCGGCCCAAGCGAACTGTTAGAGCTCCTATCCGGTATAGGTCATCTCATGCTGAGGCTGTATCATCTGTGACTAATCTCATGACTCTTGAGATTATACTGTGCTCTTATTGAAATTAAATACTCCTTCTTTTAATTGCAGGCGGATGTTCGTGTCGTTGTCGATGCCAGAAGAATGAGCGGAAAGTCGGTGACTGTAGTCGAGGTTGAGGATAGCACTGACCGAGTTGGTGAAGATTCTGTAGAGTCCGTGGGGACAGGAGATAGTGTTCATGTCCGTGAATATCCTGCAGATGGACTCCCATTTGAGGCCCCTTTGATCAATACTTTCCCGGACAATGAAGTGGTTGGCGGGTTCGTCGTTACCAAATGTCATGCACCTATGTATACTAAGATCTGGAAGAAGTATGGCCATATTGCCACTACAGAGATATGGAAAGGATTTCTTCCAACTCTCTTAACCATGGTAGTTGGGATGTTGCCAATTATTGAGGAAATGAACCAAATGCACTTGCAAGATGTCAAAAAACATGAGCTGCATGAATGGGATGAGATGATATCAAACTGTGAGACATTGTGATTTAACGTGAGCTGGCTCCGTCATCGACTTGAGATAATCAAGATTCATAAGGCAGCAGAGGCGCTGCTGATGTAATTTCCGTGAACACTGCTTTATTAGAGGAGGAGAAGATACTGGCTCTGGAATATGCTAGGGTCGAGAAGGCAGTTGAGGATTTGAAGGTAAAGACTAGGATCTTTCAGAAAAAACTTGAAAAAGTTTCTTATAAGGATTATCCACTGCTGGATGGTTTTCTCTGAGTGAGCATTTATGATTGTTGTTTTTGAATTGATTTAAGTTTCAGGTTAGGTGGAATAATTGATCGTGGTACGAATGAATTTTGCTCATTTATGAAATGTTTAATGAACAAAGGAGAATTTGAATTCTCTTTGGAGGAATGGAAATTACATTTTTGAAAATGCTTGCAATGATGAAATGATGAAAAAGCAGTTGTTTTCTATGGATCAGGCGTAATATGCTTTGAGCCATTTGTCGTTGATTATATTTCCTTCCACTCCCCCGTCAATCTTTAAGACTTTGTAGTATCCGCTGGATACTGCTTTGGTAACTACATACGGCCCTTCCCATTTTTTTGGGAGAACTTGTGAGCATACATGTCTTGTTGAACGTGCTTTGCTTTCTTTAATACCACATCCCCTACTTGAAATGGTCGAGGTCTTACAATTTTTTTGTAGGCTCTGGAGATTCTTTGCTTGTATGTTTCTACATATTTTTCCACCTTATCCCGCTTTGACTCGAGCATGTCCAGTTCAGCAACTCTTGAGTTGGATACTTCGGCTGCATCCCATTGCACTCCACTGGATGTTGCGATCCTTGCTGAAGGAATTTTGATTTCTGCCGGCAGTATGGCATCATCCCCATAGACAAGATAATACGGTGAAGTCTCGATCGATCTCCTTGGCGCGGTTCGATAAGCCCACAAATCCATAGGCAATTGTTTGTGCCAGGTTCGGGGATTATCATGAATTGTTCGACTGAGAATGCGGATCAAAGTTTTTTTGGTGCTCTCTTCTTTCCCGTTTCCTTGGGGATGGTGTAGAGAAAACTTGTTTGATGCCATATTCCTCGAGCAATTCTGTCACGTTCTTGTTGGCAAAAGGGGTTTCATTATCGGTAACAATATGTTTGGGAACACCGAATCTGCATATTATGTGCTCTTTGATGAAGGCTACAATCGTGATTCCAGTGGTGCTTCGAAGAGGAATGGCTTCAACCCATTTAGTGTTATATTCGTTCGCTGCTTCCTGGAAAAGTGTAAGAGTTCGCATATGCCTTCAACTAGCTGTGCAACCTCCTGGTCCACCGGCTTCTCAAAAGTAGTGAAATTGTTGCTTTGAGGACCATTGTGTGACGAGTCAGTCCCCGGTACTGGGACTTCTGAAGCAGATATTATGCCTAACTCGGATGTGAGTTTGATGAGGAAATCAAGTATGTGGCTCATTGTATCCTTCATGAGATCTATGTTTCGGGTGTGGATCTCTAGAACTCGTGCCAACTCAGTTAGAGTTGGAATTTCTCTGTCTTCCGCGCTGTCAGACATAGCGTTTGAAGGAGGGATATCACCGTTTAAAATATTCTGGATTGAGTTTGGAGTAGTCAAATTACTCCTAAGACCGACCATCTTGTGAAAGTTTGAAGTTGCGACTGAGAGAATGATATCCCACTGTGGTCGCCAATCTGTAGATGGGAAAAAAATGATTCGCTGGTTTTTACGGAATTGAGGAGATGATCGTTCGGAGGAGACTCCTTGAACCGAGAAAAATGTTTAACCTCACACAGATGCACTACTGCAAAGGGGTGCTTTGAATTCGAGATATCAATCTGTAGTACTCCGGCCTAAACCAAGAAAATGGTCGTTCCAGAGTAAATTCGGTCACAAGATAGGATGGGTTGATTTGTATGAGGGAAGCTAAGAAATGTGTGGAATCAATGTCTGTGAGACGTGAGATTCTTATTTTTTGTTGACGTTGTTGTTCTTTCAATCATGATTCAGAGACTTATTTATATCGCTGTAATTGTAGACACCATGATCTCATGAAGTGTGACAGTTGAATCAAAGAGTGGAGAGATGGAAATAGTGTTTGAAACCAGTTGCTTATCGTGCGGAGACTTGGTTGATTTTCCACCCACTACTTTGTTAACTCCTTCAACGGATTGCACGACTTGCTCACATTCTATCGTGTGTTTGAACACACATGCCGTAGACCTCCAGACCAAAACCCTAGTTGATATCCCCCAAAGTGACACGATTGACGTCTCGTGGTTAGTTTAGTCAGTTGCTGACTTCGTGATATCATGGGACGATGAGTCCATGTATTTACTGAGTTCAACATGATTTTGTAAAAATGTCCTGAAACTCATGGATTGAACGTGGGCATGATCCTCACGTTGATAGTTGAGGCAAGCAAGTATTTCTCATTCGATAATTTGCTAAATATTGATAGTTGAACCAATATTCTCTGATTTGAGCAAGTATTGCTCATCTGATAAATTATTGGCAGCGTGACCAAAATAAAATATTAATTAAAATACTAGTAGTTGAACCGAGTATAATTAATAAGAATATTGATCATGAGATCGTCATAAATTTATTAGCATTTAAATCTGGAATTATAATCCTTGGACTCAGAAACCCTAATTTGATCAATTGATGACCACTTCATGGTTTGTTAGGAATTGAACCATGGAACGAAGGAAGGATTGGTTTTATGAGACCGTGGGTCAATCATGTAACACCCATACGCTCACGTGAGCAAACACCAAGACCTCTTGAAGAGTTGGTGACTTGTTGATGAAAGAATGATTAAATGCTGGTTTAATCATTTATTCGAATTATTGCTGGGTTCAATATTAGGTGATAAAACCTAATTAATTATTAATAAGTGAAGGACCGACCAAGAGGTCATGAAACCGGCCCTGGGTGGTCACGGGATCAAGTGTTGATCACTCCATGAAGTTCCAAGTTGTTTGGAAGAGTTTTGGACCTAATACGTGCAATTGCGCAAATTAGGTCAAATTGTGAACATATGTAAGACCAGATCATTGAGAACCAAAGAGCCAACCTTGGTCGGTCAAGGTAACATGCTCATGTCCCCAAAGTGTTCATATCTCAGTTCTGAGAATTTTGATATTTTCGGATGTGCGTTTGAGCAATCATTTTAGAAAATATGAAGAAACCAGGTTTTTTTTATAAAACCTTCAAAACTTCATGAGATGAAGGAAAAATAATAAAAAATTAAAAGAATTATGAAGTGTGGAACCAGCCATGGCCAAGGCATGGCCGTCCGGCCAAGGGGCCAATCCCACACGTTTTTTCCAAAATTTTCATAATATTTTCATGATTTTAGGGAAATATCATAAAATCAAGGAGTTTTGCTAAAATTAAAGAGTTTTGATCAAATCAAGGAATTTCCATGAGATGAGGGAAACATAAAAAAATAATAAAAATAAATAAATAAGAGACGCATGGGACCGGATTGGAGCATGGTTGGCCGGCCAGGGCCCGGTCCCGTGCGTTTTTCCCTAATTTTATGTATTATTTCACAATTTAAAGGAAATTTCATAATTTGAAGGAAATATCATGAAATTAAGGAATTTCATGGGATTATGAAAACATGAACAATAATAAAAAGGGTCGTGTGGGGCCATCTAGGGTTTGGCCGACCGGCTATGGCCCGTGCACACGGTTTTCCTAATTTTATATTATTTTTCATGGGACTAAGGAAATGTCATGAGATTAAGAAGTTTTCATGAAATTAGGGGAATAATAATAAAATAATGAGGAACCATGAGGTGTGGGGTCGGCTGGGACCAAGGCATGGCCGGTTGGCCAATGGTCACGCCCCACAATGTTTTCCTTAATTTATATTATTTCTTTGGTGTGAAAGAAACACCATTAAACTGGGGAGTTTCCTCAAACGAAGGATATTTATTCAAGTGAAAGGATTTTCATGAACTCAAGGAAAATAATAAAAAATATGATAAAAATATGGAACTGGCGTGGAATTGACCACGGCACAGTCGGCTGGTCAGTTGGCCCATGCTCCCAGCGCCTTGGTCAATTTTTAATTATTTATTATTTTCCTTCCTATTTTGCATAGGTTAATCGTCTCGTCGTATTTTAAAATACTCGTTCGTGCGGTGATTTTTAGTGCATCGCCGTTGAGTACACTTTCACCATTTAAATCGGGGCTTACTCAGAGGTAGCTCAGACGCCCGTGCATTGAATATTTATTATGGGTTCGTATAAGTATGGGTTTACGATTTTAGCGTTGTCTCAGTACTCACGTGTCTCAGTACTCACGTCTGATTGCTAGATCAGGGGTTCATATAATTATGGGTTTACGATTTTAGCCTTTGTCGACAATCCACCATCTACACTATCTTACATTAATAATTGATAATGTAGGCTTAACTTTTATGTTTGTCAAAAGTCTATTCATTCTTTAATCAATACTTGCATATCAATTCATGAACGACTTTACTTTTGACAAAGTATGGGACAATCAAGTTCACGGACGTAAACACACATATCCCATAACAATATTGCAATATATAAAACTATAAAGATTAATCCTGCAAAAATCATCTTCCAAATAAGTTTAGAATTTAAACCAATAAATCTAAAAACAAGAAGATGAAAACTTTGGACATAGCTATGTGTAATCACAATAATGGTTATTCCAAACACTAGTTATTCTTCTAAACAAAACAAAAGATAGAAGATTTACTAGGCAAACAAAAAAAGAGTAAGACTGAAAAACACTTCCATGTCACAGCGAACTAGGGTCAAATATACAGTTCGGGACCTTCTTGAGTCTTTAGGTCTTGAACCTTGTGAACGACATCATCCTCTGCACTTTTGGAGAGGATATCCTTGTTAGGAAGTTCTTTAATACGGTTGTTCATGAGAACAAGGTCATATTTAACCTTTTTCAACTCAGTTCTTATTACATCAAGACACTTCATTGTACCAACAAGTTGCTGCTTTGACTCCTCAAATTCCTTTAGGAAGTCTATAACTACACCAGATGAAATATCTTCAACCTCTTCTTTATCAGACAAGGAATCAAGAGATTGAGGAGGGGTATATTCAACTTCAACAACCATTCTTTTTTCTTTATCGAATTCAAAATATAACGCATCATCAATGAAACTTGAGTGTGAATAAAAATCCATTGATAATATGAAGCCTAGAGTAAGTAGGTTAACTCAATAGGATAGGTATATAAATAAAATTCGAGAGACTTAGGGTTTAAAAGATAGGTTTTAAATGAGAGCCTCAAACACGTACGTGTACCCGAAAAAGGAAGGTTCACAAAGTTCTGCATGGAAAACTTCACGCTTTCACGTTTCACAAGTAAGCTTAGTCAAAGAAAAACTAAAAAACAAGAAAACAAAAAAATACTCATGTAACGGTGTTTGACCAACTATCCATCTAATAATGATAACAACCACACCCAATATTTCGATTAGCATTCTGTATGGACGACTCCAAGTTACTTTCTAGAGAATCAACTAGATTCAATCAATAGAAAATATCTCAAGGAGTTAATATCTCAATCTCTCAATTTGATCTTTACTCAAGCAAATACAATCTACGAGTCTTTATCAAAGAGAGATAACTTGGATTGTGCCAAAGACCAATCTCCAAGTGTCAATCAATTTAAATCAACAACCAAAAAGGTTAGATATTCTAATTGATTGAACAACGCACAACCTGTATTATTTCAATTATATAACAAAATATAATGCGAAAAAGAAATAACACAGATACCAGAATTTTGTCAACGAAGAAACCGCATACGCAGAAAAACCCCGGGACCTAGTCTAGATTAAACATACATTGTATTAAGCCACTACAGACACTAGCCTACTCCAAGCTAACTTCGGTCTGGACTGTAGTTGAACTCCAACCAATCTCACACTGATCCAAGGTACAGTTATGCTCCTACGTCCCTGATCCCAGCAGGATACTACATACTTGATTCCCATAGGTGATCTCACCCACAACCAAGAGTTGCTACGACCCAAAGTCGAAGACTTGAATAAACAAATTTGTATCACACAGAAAAGTCTACAGTAATAGATAAATTCGTCTCCCACAAATAAACCTACAAGTTTTGTTCTTCTTTTGATAGATCAAGGTGAATAGGAACCAATTGATAAAACCAGACTTATATTCCCGAAGAACAGCTTAGTTTTATCAATCACCTCACAATAGTCTTAATCGACGCAGAGAAAAAAGATATTGTGGAATCACAAACGATGAGACGAAGTGTTTGTGACTTCTTTTATATCTTGCCTATAGGATATAGAAATCTCAAGACAATTATTACAATTGTACTCGTACGATAAAAACAACAAGATTAGATCACACAACTACGATAAAAGTAGTATCGGTCTGGCTTCACAATCCCAATGAAGTCTTTAAGTCATTAACCTATTTTTAGAAGAAGAAAACCAAAGGTTAAAGGAGAATCGACTCTATCTTAGCACAACTAGTATTATACAGAATGTGTGGGGATAAGGTTTCCCAGTTGCTAAAGTTCTCCCTTATATAGTCTTGAAATCATGGTTTGCAATCAATGTTAGCTTACTAACAAAGCATTCAATATTCACCGTTAGATCACCTCCAGGTTCAAAAACATAGCTTGTTATACACACATGTAATGCACGTTTCTAGGCTTGTGTAACCGTACCCAAACTTGTACATTAGTTGGTTCAACAATAGTTAACCAAATGTTTAGCCATATGATAACTTTCATATCCACTATATTCTTCTTCACCATAACTAGTCCAAATGACTCAAATGAACTAGTTAGAGATTTGTTCAATTGCAAGGAAATCTCATGTACTACACAAGACACAAACGAAGAAAAAACGATGTGATTCACTCGAATCACTTCATGAAATATAAAGCCATGGTTTGAAATATCATTCCTTAGTTTATTAAGATAAGTTCACAAACATCGTTTTTAGACATAACCTACTCAAGTTCGCGGAATGGGTTCGCGGACTTAATTTCCCGGACGGAGTTCACAAACTCCAGCAGAAATTCTCGGGTTCGAGAACTACGCCAGTTCATGGACTGGGTTTGTGGACTGAAGTTCACGTACTACTCCGGTTTCACTTGATCAACAAAGTTCGCAAACTTCGGTTCAAGCAATAAGGACTTATACACATATGTGTTTCCATAATAATGCTTATATCCTCCAATGGTTATATTGTCTAAACTCTCATTTCAATCATTGAAACATTGTCAGAGGGCGTTATATAGTTGTTATTAACAAACTATGTTTCGTCAGAGCGATTTCCAAAATGATTGAAACATAACATGACTTTCGTCACTAGGTAAAGATGAACTTGGCTAAAGAGAAAGCTTTACCAACACATATTTCGATAAATAGATAAGCGAGATATACTCAGCTCGAAATATCACATGTGTATAATCTTAGTCTATATAGTAAAATAGCTTTTGTCTCAAGATAGGAGATAGAGTAGATAGACTTTTGAGTGATAGATAAGTTCAAGTTTCCACATATCTTTTAGTCGATAAAGATCCACTGGTTCCTTGAGTAGTCCTTCGTCTTGTATGATGATCTCCATGGAGTTCTTGGGCTCAACTACACTTTCTATCTTAGTCCGAGACCTTAGCTATAGTAGCTATAAATCAAGAGTTTATAGTTTTGATCACTAACATTGACAAACATACTTGAGATAACAATGCATGCGAGTTCGACCGAGCAATGATCTAACAGTTTGTATCTATCAATCTTAGTTTTGACATGAACTATTTGCTTAAGACATTTCCAAATAAAAATTTGGACTCTATGTGGGACTCTGAACTTCCACAAGTTTTTCCAAACATCAGTATAAGTAGAGCTACCTGCAATAATGGAATTAACATCATCAGTACAGATAGTGTAGGATCATAATATCTCCACAACAATACTCCTGCGAGATTTACAGCGACAGTTCCGCGAGCTCTTCAACAACACACTGCGAGTGTCACAAAATGACTCAAATCAATGACGTAACAGATGACGATAGCTGAAACATCAGAAGAGTGTGACCATTCTGCGAGGGTTATATCATTTGCAATAGTTAGCGTTATCACTGCTGCGATAAGATCGCGAGTTAGATCCGAAATTAAAGGACAGATTAGTTGTCATCCATTATGTAATTATCCTATATAAAGAGACCCGGTAGGTTCAGAAGAGGATGATAAATTTTTGAACGCTAAGAAAGTTTTGAGGAGAGAGAAAATTCAAGAGAGTGATTGTATTCTTGATCTCTTCCATTTCTTGTAAACATTTCTGATAATCAAACAATAAAGTGTTGTTTTTAATCTTCAAATATATGTTGATTATTGTCAATTCTTGAGAAGGGTGTAATGTAGGTTTTACTGCAACTACATTTTGGCGCCTAAAACAGAGATTGAACCTGTGATTATTTGAAGAAAAAGATAAAAATTGACATTGTGATTGGAAGAAATTTGGAACAATTAGCGAAAAATCTTACGCAATATCCAACAGTTTACTAAGATTAATGGCTTGAATAAGAAGAAATACATCAGAGCCACCAACAACCGTAAGGAGGAGTAAAAGACTTGCATGTGGAGAAACATATGAAATTAGAGAATCTTCAAGAGTAAGAACAAGAAGAAACAGAACAAGGGATGATGGAGAAAATCAGGTTCGACAGCCAAATCAGCAAACACCAATGCAAGATAGAGTTGTGAATTATGACAGAGTAAGCGTGCATACTTGGCGATCAGATTCAATAGAAGAACCAGAAAATCGACAATTAAGAGATGAAAGATGAGAGGGAAGAAACCAAGAAGTAAATGGAGGATTAATACATGAAAATGAAACAGTAGAGATTTTAAGACAAAGAATACAAGAGGAAAGGAGATTAGAGGCGGAAGAACGTGCAAATTTGGCAAGGTAAAACCATGAATTGAGAATGGAAACATGAGGTTACAAAATACAAGATCAAGAAGCACAACGAGATCAAGTTCGAGAACAATCAGAAGAGAGATAATAATAAGATCACCTATAACAAATATTGAAGAAGAAAATCATGATCCAAATGGAGGACGTCGCGAAAGGAGAGAAATAAGGGAAGATCGTTACATACCACAAGGTGAAATTCAACAAAATGAACAAAATAACAGAAGGTTGGAGAATGAACAACGTCAGGAATAAAATAACCAAGATGGTAAAGAAGATCAAGAGGAAGGAAGGAGGATATTGCATGGAAGAGAAACTCTAATAAATCAACAGATAATTGAAAGAGAAATCGAGAGGCATTACGCTGAACAAGCACACTTAGCTTGCGAGAGGGAAAGATTGAGAGAAGAGGTAGAAGAGCAAGATTTCCAAGAGGAAATTCGCCATAATAATCATATCAATCAAGAAAGAAGACGTGAACAGAACCGCAATAATGGTAATATTAACGAAGAATATGATAGGGTGCAAAGGAGAGCAGAACAAAATCGCAGAAGAGAAAATGAGAGATATAACAGTGAGCGTATTCGTAAAAGAAATGTAAGAGAAGATAGCAGAGAAATATAAGTATAAAATAATGGAGATAGAAATCAAAATCTCACAACACAAGATAGGCAAGAACGCAGAAGAAGGGAATCTGCACTGAAAAGACCAATGGAGCAAAATTCAGTTGGGAATGAACAAGTTTTAAGAGAATTAGCAGAAATGAGGGGAATCTTAAATGATAGAAGAGAAGGAGGCAGAAGATAACTTAATGAGGCGATTGAAGAAGCTGTAAAAACTCAATTAACTCAAGCAGTACAATTAGGAGGAATACCCCCAAAATACAACTTGCCAGCATTAACTAGTATTTTTGATGGATCTACATGTGCCATTCAACACATCAAAGCTTATGTGATATGTATGCTACAGTGGGAAAATCATGATGATGTGTTGTGCAAATATTTCGCGTCAAGCTTAACTGGCGAAGCGCTAAAATGGTTTGAGGGTTTACCCAAGAATACTATAACTTCTTTTATTCATCTACAAACCACATTTTTAGGGGCATACATAAGTAACAATTCTTCGCGTCCAGGAATTGAAGATGTGTTCGGGTTAAAACAAAGGGTTGGCGATAGTCTGAAGCACTTAACATTAAGGTGAAAAACAATGTGCAGTGAAATGTATGGTAGAATGGATGAGAGATACCTCATTTTATCTTTCATTAATGCTATGTTTTCAACCAATCTACTATATGTTCAAGTTTTCAGAGTCAAAAATACCATCACAATGACTGAGCTGCGAGAACTACAAGAAGAATACATTTCTTTGGAGGAGAAACAAAATGAGATGGAATCATATCCAGTCGCAAACGCCAGCTTAATAGCGGCAAACAAAAGTTTACTTCCTAAAATGATTAATAATGTGGCGAGCACCTCGCAGTCACAACAAGAGAAAGTGGTGATTGATAACCAAGAGAAGTTAGTAGCCATGGGAAGTCGAGATCAAGAGGAGTATGAAAGGGAAAGGAATTATTACAATCGCGGTGGAAATAATAAAATTCAAAGACTTGATTAGCCGCAAGATATTTATGGTGGACAGAGGCAAAATAATTTTAGAGGGCAAGGGAGTCAGAAGATAATATGGGAAGAAATTAAGATGCCACTTCCTTGGAATGAGATGAGAACTGCTAAGAGTGACCCGAACTTAGCTGAGCAAAAATAATGCAGTCTTGTTGATGGGTGTTACAGTGAGATGGATATGATGGTGGTAACTGAAATAGCTTGGTGTGGCAGCAATGTTGCGGGATTGCAGTGATTAGTATCAAAAGATGTGTGTGATTTCAAGCTGCAGGTGGTGGTACTGAGCTTAGTGGGTTTAGATGAATGTTAGTTCCAGGAGATGGTAATTTCATGTGGAGTTGAACACTAGTGGCTTTGATGGTGAATGAACATGTGTTGTAGATGGAAGGAAATTGAGTATAATAGGAGAAGTTGATGTTACTTGATTGAAAGGGTTGCAGGAAGTGGTTGTACCTGAAGTTGAAGTGCGGGAAGTGGATGTACCTAAAGTTGAAGCGCATGAACTGAGCCAAGGAGCAGTTGCAGTTGCAGGAAAGAATAACAGAGATTTGCGAGTCTAAGACAAAGAAGAAAACGACGATATGAGTTGGTTCTCGAAATCATTTGAGATGGTGAACCAGTTGGTGATTCCACTGTTACAGGGTGCAAGATATTACAGGAAATGGTGAAAATGCTGCTGCAGATGTGGTTGAGTGGTTTGTAGTGATGGCAGGAATGAGTTCTGGTGTTGTAATGAATATTTCAAGTTTAGCTGAAATGTTTCTCGAGTTTGAGTTCAAGTTGCTGGTGGTTTGAACTGGAGCCGTAGGACGATTAGTGATCACAAGGAAGTGGCATTTTCGGTTGGAGCTGTGTTGCTATTGCTGTAATTGATGAAAGAGTTTGGAGCTGTAAACATGGAATGGTGGTTGCAGGGAAGACAAAAATAAATGCTGGTGCTGGTATTGAACAATATAGAGTTACAAAGACTATGAAATTATAGAGCTGAAACTGTGGTATTGGTCTGGAGTTGGTGGACTGTAGGACTTGCAGGTGGATTTATGGAGGAGTTTTCATGATATGTTAAACAAGGAAGTGTGTGTGCTTCTAAGATGGTGGTATGTCAATGATGAAGGTTAACAGAAGACTGAAATGGATTGTCTATTGTGATGTTTTTGAGATGCATGAAATGATTGAAGCCTGGGAATGATTGAATGGATTATGAGATATATGGGTGTGTGTTGAATCAACAACAAACTGAGTACAAAGTGAAAAACGAGTCTGGTGGCTTGGTGCCATTGCTAAGAAGAAATGCTGTTAAAATGGGTTTCTACAGGTTGCAAAGATAGGTAAGATGAATGAATCATTATGTAGATGAATGTTAGGATTGAATAGACAGAAGGAGTTGAAATAGAAATCCTGAGATATGGCTGGAAATGATCCAGAAAACAAGCAAAACTCGTCTGGAATCGGTTATCACCGAGTTGACTTAAGGGATTAACTCAGACGGACTTGGACCGGTTCTAACTGGGCTTCACTCATGGCTGTTTCATTGTTTAGCAGATGGGTGCGACCTAAATTAAGAACCTGGAGGTGATATAAAAGGAAGACCTCTCCTTTTGGAAGAAGGATCGTATCTGGACCTCTACTTTTGTTTCTAGGGTTTACAACATGATAGAACTTCTTTTTCTCCTTGTTATGAACTCCATTAACATGAGTAGTTAATATTATTATTGGTTATGGATTAGTTGGATTTTACAAAGAATATTTCTTGTTCAATAAATTAGTTTTGTCTCAACTTTATCGATTATGATTCACTAGAAATAGCGCCATGTATGATTGATTGTTAGTTTTGTCATGTTGCAAATTGGTAGAAATCGTAATCACATCTAATGCAAGTTTAGGGTTTATTATACGTAAAAGTGATAATCCTTGAATACAAGTAGCATAATTGTGAATATTGCTTGTAGTGATGCATCCTAGTAGTCACAAGTAAGTCATAACCTTTGTTAAATCGAATTAATGCTTTTACCCGTTAGGTTTTTCTCTTAGGTAGAATTCATATTCGCATCTTTTAATGTGTTTATTGATAACAAGAGGAGATTTTCGAGATATACTTGTGAACAAGGTATCCTAGGACCTTTGATAAAAGTTGAGATTAAAATATGAATTCTAGTTATTGTGTCGAAAACATGTTAGTGAATGAAAACAAAATCCTTAACCAATATCGTTACATCTTGATTTGCGTGTTCGCTTTGTTTTATTTGTTTTTAGCATAATTTAGTTTATTAAAAATCATAAAAATCCCCCTTTTGTTTATATAAGAAATCGAAACAAACGACAACCTAGACCTCTCTGTGGGAACGATCCTTTCTTTCCCTTGCTTCATAATATATTTTGAGTAGTAAGAAAGTGTAATTATTTTTGACGCCTACGACAATGATCAAATTATGGCGCCGTTGCCGGGGAAGCAGTGGGTTGTTATTTGGTTTTGGCTTTGGTTTCTTATTTTTATTTTTATTTTAGTTTTAGTTTTTCATATTTTTTGGTTCTTAACCGAGTTTTGAGAATCTCGTTTCAGGTACCAATTTCTATGGACGGGGCATATTGGAGCAATCAATACGGCTTTCAACCTTAACAACATGACAACTATCACCCTTATGGGGAGTACAATCAAAACAAATCCTTTGGTTATGGTTAATACTCCACGTACCCTTTTATTTGTTCTCATACATTCCAACCTTCTTACGGTGGGTATGTAAGTGAGCAACCACAAAGAGGTGATGATATTTGTGCTCCTATTAATATTTCTTCTAGTTTGGTAGATGAAATGCAACAATTTATGGTCAGCATGGAGTCAGTTTGAAGACAACCAAGCATGGAACTAGTTTCATCGACCGAATATGTTCATAGTATGTTTGGCCCAATTTCTGATCGTATTTATGATCATTCACCCATTCAAAGGGAAGATAATTGGCTTAGCAATATTGAAGTAAGTGATTCTACTTTTTCCTTGATGAACGAGCTTTACAAACAAATGGAACATTATATTCATAATTTGGATGGATCACTCCAAGAGCTTCAACAATGTGTTTCCAACTTAAGAAAGGGCATTGATGAATACAAGAGTAAATTGAAAATTGTGTTGAAAAGGACCAACCTTTGGAGATATTTGATGACATTAGTGTAGTCGACTCAACTCTTGATCTTTATAATAATCAAACACCTATTCAAAAGGTACATGAGTATGATGAAACTAGTGTTTTATAGAACTTCCTTGCAACAAGGTTTGAGTCTAATGAATAAGAGTATGTTGAGAATGGAACCGATTTAACCAATATTGTGGAAGACCCAATTGAGCTTGCAAAGGATTGTAATGATGATGTTGATGCCGAGGCTTTAGTTGATGCAAAGACGAATGAAGAATTGTTGCAAGTTTTGATAGAGGACCATGATGTGCAAGAGGTAAGTAATTTACTTGAATTTCTAAGGATGAAAAGGATATTGTGATACAAAAGTTGCAAGGTTTGTCTAACCCTTTGCTTATTATTTATTATCCTTTACCTCTTATTGGTTTGAATGTATGTGCTTCAGAGATATTGTTGAATGACTTTGTTGCCCGATATCCACCATTAGAGACATTTGATTCTCATACTATACATGTTTTGGAACAAGAAACCGTGGAAGTTCCTAAATTCTATGTTCTTTATACACTTCCAAGTGTGGACAAGAATAAGTGTGGGGGAAACTTTTATCGTCCAATAACTTCGTTTCTGTTTTATATTACTAATATTTGTGTGAAGCTAGTGTTTGCAAAACAGGTACTATGGGTGGATCCCCAACTTTTCAGATTATTGGTGTATGGAGAATTCGTATTGCAAGTCGGCCTGACGACTTAAAACCAAGCTCTAAGTGGGAGGCAACCCACCAGTTTTGTATCTTTGTCTTTATGTTTTTATTTTTAAGCATTTTATCTTTGTTTTTGCATATCATTTGCGAGATTTCCCACCTTGAACTTTACTTTGAATGACTAAATTTTACATTGAGGACAACGTAAAGTTTAAGTATGGGGGAGCATTTATATGTTTGTATAGTTTGTTTGATGCCTTTAGTGAAAAAAAATATATATAGAAAAAGAAAAAAAGAAAAAAATTGCTTTATAAACTCCGAAATCTAGAGACTTGTGCCTTTAGGATGACACTACCAATATAAGTGGATGGAACCATCTTCGTTACAGGAGTTGAGAAACCCATTAACTGAAGGGAAAGAGCTCAGGTGTTAGAAATAAATGATAGTTGTTACCATGTCTCGGAATGTCACCATATCACTTTTTGTTTTTATTTTTGCAAACTTTTTGTTTCTCTAAGTGATTTGGTGGGTCACTAACATCGAATTATTATTACTGTTAGGATGAAATAGAGTGATTGAGTTACTAAAAAAAAGACCTGACCAATTAGACCAACCGGTGTACAAATAAAAAAAATAACACTTGGATAGCGTGGAACACAGGATCCACGGAAATTACCATGTAATCTGTTGACAAGAAGCATGCGCTTGGATCCAAAAGATCTAATCATGTTGTCAAATCAAAAAAGAAAAGAAAAAAAGTGAAACAAAAAAGTGAAAAAGAAAAAGGTTTTTTTTTTTATTATTGTTTAATAAAATCGACTCCTGGTTCCCTTGTATATGCCAGTTGAGTTGATCTAGAATTAAGATTGTTGACTGTTGATTCCCTTGTATATGCCAGTTGTGTTGACACTAGAATTCAGACCAGTATCTCAATCCAATGGGATGCATAGGTTAATCTTGGCGGTGACCTTCAGACAGATATGGGAAACACCGTTCACTTAGTCAACACTCGCAAACATCTATCTCTATATTCATCTTCTTAATATATTCATGTGTGATTGTGGTTAGTTAGATTCTGAGTATTTTGGTTTGTTCGAATTTCAGAGTACAACTTTGTTTACTTATATATGAATTGGATTTGCATCAGGGTACTTCCTCCTATAGCCATTTTGGATTTGTTCATAGATTTGTCACAGGTAGTTGGAGTTAGAAATATAGGTTTTGTAGGTAGACCTCTTGTAAACCTTCACGAAACTAAAACTCGTCCACTAGGGACACCTAGGGGTTTAAAGGCTTGTTATACGTGCTACGTGTGACCGTAGCCTCGACGAGACGGAGTTGTATGTATGTTTTAGAATTATTTTGTTTGATTTTCTCGAGGACTAGCAAAGTCGAAGTGTGGGGGAATTTGATAGGTGTCTAAAACAACTTTATATTTATCTATTGTTTATGCTTTCTTTGCTAGGTTTTCTTGTCAATTATGTATCTTATGTTTGCTTTTGAGTGTTTAGGTACTTCAGAGTCATTTGGAACAAAAGAAGAAGAAACGTTGCTTAAAAGGAAAAAAGGTGCAAATGGTGTTTGAGGCAATATTATTTCCCATTATTTGCTTTTATTTCTTCATCTCTATCTGAAAAGCATGTCGACTTTAGTGATACAAATTCAACTCTGTATGAAAAGCATGACAGCTTTAGTGATGAAAAGTAACTGAAGAGAAGAAGTGGATTTGAGAAGTAAGAGACGGGTGTTGGTGGAAGGATTCGAAGAAGGAATATACAAGAAGGGCCAAAGCGTTATTTCATGTATAACTACTATTGGAAGCGGAGCTGAGTCGAACCAAGCCAACGAAGAGGGTCAACTAATGTAGTTTAGTCTAGAGAAGCAAATAGAAGATGTTGGTGGCCATTATCTAATGAGTGGGTGCCTAGAGTCATCTGAGTACCCCTATCTACTTCACCTAACTAGGTATAGCCATCCCCATTCCTACACCTAAACCTAAATCAAGAGAAATGTTTTCTCAGTCATTATCGCTTCACCTGAAATAAATGAGAGGTGGATGTGAAATAAAATCGATGAAATTCAGGGGAGATTGAAGTGGTTGTTATTCAAGAAGGGAGAGTGGTGACTACTGTTGATTTATAGCTGCACACCGAGAAACAAATCAATTAGGAGTTAGGGATTGAGATTAAAAGATTTCTGAGTTTGGGTTGGAATTAAGTTGAATTTCGCAGCTAAATTGATGTTGCTGTTATAGTTCATATGGGTGATTTTCAAGGGTTTTGGATCGATAAATAGTTAGATGGGTTTGTTGAATGAGTTTCTGGTGGAATGGATTCAGAGATTTAGGTCTTGATTTTGCAAGGAAGCTACATGTAGTGGTTTGAGATATTGGCTGGAGTTGGTATTTAGAGTGGCTGAAATACAGATGATGGTGATCAGAATCTGAGAAGAAAAAATGGAAGATATTTATAAGAGGGATCTGTTGCTGCTCATACAAGAGGCAGAGGATGTATTTACTGTTCTTGAAGGGTTATGAAGATGATGCTGTTACAGGGTGATTATGAACTGTTGGTTTTGTGTGGGTTTATACTAAAATGGTATTTGTTTTGGTTTGGCTGCTGCATGGAAATCAAGTCAAAAAGAGAATATGGTATTGGTATTGGTGGAATGGGATGAGAACTACTAAGAGTGACCTGAACTCAGCTGAGAAAAAAGAATGCAGTCTTTTTGATAGGTGTTATAGGGAGATGGAGATGATGGTGGTAACTGAAATAGCTTGGTGTGGCAGCAGTGTTGCTGGATTGCAGTGATTAGTATGAGAATATGTGTGTGATTTCAAGCTGCAGGTGGTGGTACTGAGCTCAGTGGGTTTAGATGAATGTTAGGTCCAGGAGATGGTAATTTCAGGTGGAGTTGAACACTAGTGGCTTTGATGGTGAATGAACAGGTGATGTAGATGGAAGGAAATGGAGTATAATAGGAGCAGTTGTTGTTGCTTGATTGAAAGGGTTGCAAGAAGTGGTTGTACCGGAAGTTGAAGTGCATGAAGTGGATGTACCTGAAGTTAAAGCGCAGGAACTGAGCCAAGGAGCAGTTGCAGTTGCTGGAAAGAACAACGGATATTTACGAGTCTAAGACAAAGAAGAAAACGACGATATGAGTTGGTTCTCGAAATCATTTGAGATGGTGAACCGGTTGGTACCGCCACTGTTACAGGGTGCAAGATATTGCAGGAAATGGCGAAAATGCTGTTGCAGATGTGCTTGAGGGGTTTGTAGTGATGCAGGAATGAGTTGTGGTGCTATAATGAAGAGTTCAAGTTGAGCTGAAATGTTGCTCGAGTTTGAGTTCAAGTTGCAGGTGGTTTGAACTGGAACTGTAGGAGTAATAGTGATCACAAGGAAATGGCATTTTTGGTTGGAGTTGTGTCGCTGTTGCTACAATTGATGATAGATTTTGGAGCTATAAACATGGAATGGTGGTTGAAGGGAAAACAAAAAGAATTGCTGGTGCTGGTATTGAACATCAGAGAGTTACAAAGACTATGAAATTATGGAGCTGAACCTGTGGTATTGGTCTGAAGTTGGTGGACTGTAGGACTTGCAGGTGGAGTTATGGCCAAGTTTTGATGTTGTGGTGAACAAGGAAGTGTTTGTACTGCCAAGATGGTGGTATGTCGATGATGAAGGTTAACAAAAGGCTGAAATGGATTGTCTATTGTGATGTTGTTGAGCTGCAGGAAATGATTGGCTGTGTGTCAAATCAACAACAAACTGAGTACAGAGTAAACGACGATTCTGGTGGCTTGCCGCCATTGCTAAGAAGAGATGTTGTTAAAATGGGTTTCTACAGGTTGCGAAGATGGGTAAGATGAATGAATCATTTTGTAGATGAATGTTAGGATTGAATACACAGAAGGAGTTGAAATATAAATCCTGAGATATGGCTGGAAATGAGCCAAAAAACAAGCAGAACTCATCTATATTCGGTTTTCACCGAGTTAACTCGGTGGATTAACTCAGACGGACTTGGACCGGTTCTAGCTGGGCTTCACTCATGGGTTGTTTTATTGTTTAGCAGATGGGTGCGACCTAAGTTAAGAACCTGGGGGTGATATAAAAGGAAGGCCTCTCCTTTTGGGAGAAGGATCTTATCTCGACCTCTACTTTTGTTTCTAGGGTTAACAACATGATAAAACTTCTTTATGTCCATGTTATGAACTCATTAACATGATTAGTTAATATTATTATTGGTTATGGATTAGTTGGATTTTACAAAGCATGTTTCTTGTTCAATAAATTAGTTTTGTCTCAATTTTATCGATTATGATTCACTAGAAATATCGCCATGTATGATTGATTGTTAGTTTTGTCAAGTTGCAAATTCGTAGAACTCGTAATCAAATCTAATGCTAGTTTAGGGTTTATTATACGTAAAAGTGATAATCCTTGAATGCAAGTAGCATAATTGTGAATATTGCTTGTAGTGATGAATCCTTGTAGTCACAAGTGAGTCATAACCTTTGTTAAATCGAATTAGTGCTTTTACACGTTTGATTGCTTTAATTGGCCTGATTTCATATAAATTAGTGCATCTAGGGAATTAAACTTGATTAGTGCTTTTACACGTTAGGTTGTTCTCTTAGGTAGAATTCATATTCGAATGTTTTAATGTGTTTGTTGATGATAAGAGGAGATTTGCGAGATATACTTGCGAACATGGTATCCTAGGACCTTTGATAAAAGTTGAGATTAAAATATCAATTCTAGTTATTGTGTCGAAAACATGTTAGTGAATGAAAACGAAATCCTTAACCAATATCGTTACATCTTGATTTGCGTGTTTGCTTTGTTTTATTTGTTTTTTATATAATTTAGTTTATTAAAAATCAGAAAAATCCCCCCTTTGTTTATATAAGAAATCGAAACAAACGACAACGTAGACCTCTCTGTGGGAACGATCCTTTCTTTCCCTTGCTTCATAATATATTTTGAGTAGTAAGAAAGTGTAACTATTTTTGATGCCTGCGACAGCAATCAATAATTCATATTCTTGCCTTTCCAAGGAATAAGTCTAGCATTAAAGCTCTGAATAAGGGGTTTGAAATCTTTATATTTATCTCTTCCTATCAGAAGGGTCACACCTAGATATTTATTTGTGTCCTTCATTTCAATCATATCAAGAGCTCTAGAAAGATTTATTTTTGCAGAAGGACTCATGTTTTTACTAAAGCAAACACTAGACTTGTTTAAGTTCAATAATTGACCTGAGATATCACCAAACTGGTTGAGAGTATTAAGAATACTTGTCATCTGCAAAAAGGAGATGAGTAATTGCAGGGGCATTTCTAGCTGCTTTAACACCAGAAATAACATTATTAGAAGCAGCATTGACAAGAAGTCTAGATAAATAATCCATAGCTATTATAAAAAAGATAGGGGGATAGAGGATCCCCCTATCTTAGGCCTCTAGTAGGACTGAAAGAAATTATGGGAGAGCCATTGAGAAGAATGGAGATACTAGTGGTTGAAATACATTGTTCAATGTATTTACAGAATTTCTCAGGAAAACCTAGTTTTTTAAGCATTCCTAAATGAAAGGTCATTCTAACCTATCAAAGGCTTTGGATAAATCCAATTTCAGAACCATTGTGCTAGTATTTCCTTCCTTATGTTTCATGGTATGAACCATTTCATGAGCAATGATTATATTATCTTGGATATCCCTACCTAGTACAAAAGCTGACTGATAAGGTGAAATAATCCTTTTTAGATAAGGTTTTATCCTATTTGCTAAAATCTTAGAAATGATTTTATAAATAGTACTGCATAAACCTATAGGTCTAAAATCAGCAGGATATTTAGCCTTTTCATTTTTTTTTGGAATTAAAGAAAGGAAAGTCTTATTAAACTCTCTAGGCATATGGCCAGTAACAAAGAAATTCTGAACAGCTTGAACTACATCATTACCAACAATGCTCTAGTTAACATAGTAGAAACCAGCTTGAAAGCCATCTGGGCCTGGTGAGCTCCAAGATGCCATATCTTTCACAACTTGAAGAATATCATCAGCAGTTGGAATTCTGGTGAAAACCTCAGATAAATCATTAGTAATGACAACATGAATTATATCAAATATCTTATCAGGTACTTGATTTATAATAGAGCAGCTTACATAGCTAAAATGATACAAGAATATTTGCTATATCATACCAATTTCCATGAACATCATATAAACAATCAATATTCTTTCTAAACATTCTTCTATTAGCTAGAGTATGAAAATATCTAGAATTATTATCCATATCTATTATGAATTTATCTCCAGATTTTTGCTTATAGAATTATGTTATGATATCAAATCACATTTCTAATTATTTATTAAGACAATCATGCTGAGTACTAGATATTGGTTCATTCGGAATTTTAAGGAGTTGATTCTGAAGAGCATTGATATTACTATCAATGTCACCAAAATCAATCTTATTCCAATAAGGAAGCCTTTTTCTAGCAGAAATATGTTTTTCATTCAGCATATGACCAGGAGATCCTCTAGTATTAGTGTTCCAAGCAATTTCTAATTGATTTTTAAAACCAGCATGCTTAAGCCACATTACAAAAAATTTAAAAGGTCTCCAGAGATTTTCAGAAATTTGATCAGTTTGAAGCATTATAGGACAGTGATCACACCCAGCTTGGACAAGATGATATAATTTAGCATTGGGAAAATCATTACACCACTGTTGATTACCCAATGCCATATCTATTCTAGAAGTTCTAACTCCAGTGCCAAGATTATTACTAGACCAAGTAAAATCTCTCCCAATATAACCTAGATCCATAAGACCACATTCATTTATTTTATGCTGAACAAATTTATCATCTTGAGAAACTGAAGAACTAACATCCACAGTATGAAGGTGAACATTTAGATCTCCTATTACTAGCCAAGGTTGCATGATGTTGTCACTTATGCTAGACATGATATCCTATTGGATTTTCTTAATATCAGTATATGTAGATCCATACATGAAAGAGATCAAAACATTTGGTTTAGCAGAATGTAAACTAGCAAGTACATTGATGATATTATTGGTTTTGTCTTGAACTTCATATTGAATACCTTCTTTCCACAATAAAAGAAGACCACCATCTAGACCTACTCTATCTATGCAGTCATAATTAGAGTAATTTAAATATTTAGCAAAATCAATCATTCTATTTTTATCTATTTTTATTTATGTTAAAAACAAAACGTTTGGAGATTGCTTTTTTATTAAAACATACAGTTGGTCTTTTGTAAATGTTTTGGCCAGACCTTGAACATTCCAACATAAAATCTTCATTTTGAAAGTAAGATAATTTAAATTGCTAGAAAAATTAAAAAGGATATGAGATGGTTTGAATACCCGAGACGAGTCTCTGATACAATCATTTATGGGAGCGTAAATTGTTGCAGTTGGTTTATCCGATTCCATCATAGAATTGTGTTGATGGTCCATATTAGTAGCATCATTTATTTGCACAATTGCAGGTTGTTGAATATGTATATTATGAGGATTCATTGATGGCTTAGAGTTGAGAGTGGATTTTCTCATTTCTTGAATCTTCCATATTACCTTCCTCAGCTAATTCTTCCTCCATATAATTGACAGAGTTACTATCTTCCTTTTCCTTATAAACTTCACTGACTTCCTTCTCCTTATTATCTTCACTATCTTCCTTGAGAAGAGCTTCATATTCAGCTGCAGAGAGGGTGTCTAAATAGAGTAAATGGGAAGTATACTCACAATCTTCATCATTATGATCAATCACAAAACACTTAGGACATATATTTTTGGGCTGTAAATCCCAGTGATATCTAATCCATACATCCTCTCCAGTTATAGTCTTCCACCATCCACCTCTATGAAGAGGTTTACTCAGCTCAACTTCAATTCTTGCTTTTACAGTAGTCCCTTCACGAGGTCTGCAATTATTTGGCTTAGTTTCAAAAAACTTTCCCATGAAGGCAATTGCTTCATCAATCATAGCTATATTCATATGCTTGTAATGATCTACATTACAAGTTGGCCTCAAGAACAACTCAAGATATCACATAGAGAGATAAAACGAAAAATGGTTTCTTAGATTCAATAATTCGATAAAGTTTTCACCAACAGGGAAGAGGATAAGTATAAGGCTGGATTGGTACACTTTCCATCCTCACAAGTGCCACATAACAATTATTGCATTCTTAACGGTAAAACAAAACTAAGTAGAATTTAAATGATAGTTATTAAGGCACCCCTAAGAAAGTATCCCTTAGCTGGGATATGACAAATGCATTCTCCTTCTAGAGATCCTTGTCCTCAAGGATGAGATTTCCAAACTGCTCTTCCATAAAGTTCTTATCTTCCCATGTTGCTTCTGCTTCAGTCATGCCCTCCCATTACACCAGTACTTGTAAGACCTCTTGATGGTTTTTCTTGATCTTCCTGGAAGCTAAGACCTTTAAGGGTACAACCTTAATGTTTCCTGCTGAGTCAGTTGCAGGCAGCTGAGTTTGAGGAACTACTCCTTTACCCACCTTAAGATTGAGTTGAGAAACATGAAAAGTGAAGTGATTTTTTGAGCTAGTAAGTAAATCTATCTTGTAGGCAACATCCCCCACTTTAGCCAACACCTGATATGGACCATAAAACTTGGCAGCAAGTTTCAGATTCCTCCTTAGCTGGACTGAAGTTTGTCTATAAGGTTGCAATCTTAAGTAGACCCAGTCCCCCACTTTAAATGACCTATCAGATCTCTTCTTGTCAGCTTGTTGATTTATTCTGTATTGGGCCATCTCTAGAGTTTCCTTCAACACCTGACTCATAAGTTGCCTTTGTTGTAGATAATATTCTACAATAGCATGAACTCCATCTAGAGAAGTCAGAATGCCAAACTGAGAGGGTGCTAATCCATACAGAGCTTGGAATGGAGTGAGCTTCAGACTGGTGTGATAAGAAGTATTGTACCACCATTCAGAGAGTGATATCCATGTAACCCATTTTCAAGGTTTGTAGCTTGTCATACACCTTAAGTAAGTCTCTAAGCAGGCATTGATCCTTTCTGTCTATCCATCAGCCTGAGGATAGTAATAAGTACTCATGTGTAAAGTGGTTCCCAGCTTGGTGAACAAGGCTTGCCAAAAATTACTCATAAATACACTATCCCTGTCAGAGAAAATTGATTTTAGTATCCAATGCAATTTAAAGACTGTGTCAATGAATACCTTGGCTACTGATGAAGTAGTGTATGGATGGCTGAGGGCCAAGAAATGGTTGTATTTGGTGAATCTGTCTACTACCACTAAGATCACTGTCCTTCCTTCAGATTTTGGGAGGCCTGTGATAAAATCCATGCTAATGTGTTCCCATGCTGAGTCTGGTATGGGTAGTGGTTGCAAAAGTCCTGCTGGTAATGTGTTAAAACTGATATTTTGTTGACAAGTGTCACATTCTTTACAAATTGTAATATCTGTTGTTTCATCCTACTCCAGTAGAAATATAATTTGTCTCTCTGATAACTAGCTTGAGACCCTGAGTGTCCTTCAATGGCTGAAGTATGAACTGCTTCCAATATTTTCTGCCTGATGTTGTCACTCTGACCAATATAGATTCTATTCTTAAATCACAGAACTCCTTGTTGGTAAGTATAATTTTCTACTGCTTCAGCTTGGATGAGTAACTTTGAAATAATGTCTTTTGCCACCTGATATTTTGTATAGCTCTGCTGGACCTCTCCTAACCAAGTAGGTTGCACCTAAGTTATAGCTTGGAAACTGGAGTCTTCAGTAATGGCTACCCTAGACAAGGCATATGCTACCTTATTATAGGTACCCTTTTTGTACCTCAACTCATAAGTAAACCCTAAAAGTTTTGCAAGCCATTTTATTTGGAGGTTAGTATGAATTATTTGCTCTAGAAGGTACTTAATACTCTGGTGATCAGTGTAGATGATAAACTGATTTCCCATCAAGTAAGTCCTCCATTTATTTACTGCTATGACCACTGCCATCATTTATTTTTCATAGGTTGAGAGAACTAAAAATCTGGTACCCATGCCTTTGCTAAAATAAGCAATAGGTCTCCTGCTCTGCATCAATACAGACCCCACTCCATTGTCACAAGCATCAGTGGATAACTCAAATGGTTTTGAGAAATATGGTAAGATAAGAACTGGAGTACTTGACATGGCCTCTTTTAACTATTCAAATGCTACTTGTGCTGCTTCATTCCAAAGGAAGTTCTTATTCTTGAGTAACTCAGTTAAAGGTTTGCAAATCATCCCATAGCCTCTGACAAATCTTCTGTAATATCCAGTTAATCCCAAGAACCCTCTCATGTCCCTGATAGTCTTTGGTGTGGGCCATTTCTTCATGCAAGAGATCTTTTCAGGGTCTGCAGCTACTTCTTCTCCACTTATGATATGACCCAAATATTCAATCTGAGTTTTCCCAAAGTAACATTTACTTAACTTGGCATACAATGAATGTTCCTTGAGGATATAAAAGGCTAAAGTAAGATGTTGTTGATGAGTCTCAAGATCAAGGCTATATATTAAGATGTCATCAAATAAAACTAAGATGAATTTTCTTAAGTAGGGCTTGAACACATCATTCATCAAGGCTTGGAAACTTGCAGGAGCATTAGTAAGCCCAAAGGGCATCACTAGGAATTCATAGTGCCCTTGATGTGTTTTAAATGCAGTTTTATGAGTATCTGGAACGGCTACCCTGATTTGATGATACCCTACTTTCAGATCTATTTTAGTGAACACCCTTGAACCTTTTAGTTCATCTAGCAGTTCTTCAATGACTGGGATAGGATACTTATCCTTTATAGTCAACTCATTTACCTTTCTGTAATCTACACAGAATTTCCAACTTCCATCTTTCTTTTTTACTAGAAATATTGGGGAAGAAAAGGGGCTGCGACTAGGTTTGATAAGTCCTGCATTTAATATTTCTTGCACCAATTTTTCCACTATCTCTTTTTGCACATAGGGAATTTTGTAGGGTCTCTGATTTGGAAGAGTGGATAGAGGCTTGAGTGGGATATGGTGGTCATGTTTTCTAACTGGAGGAATGGTATTGGGTTCTTTGAATACTGACTCAAATGAGGTGAGAATGGGATTGAGGGGATCGGGTATAGTGGGGTCTGAGTTAATGGCTCTGATTGAGAATAGTTGAACAATGAATACCTGTTTCTTCTTCTCATGTCTCAAGGTTTTATCACATTCTTCACCTGAGAGATCATGTAAAGATATCTCTACTTCATCTTCATCCAATTCTTGGATGAGTGGTGAGCTGCCAAGTGACTCCTCTTCAGATTGTGCAGAGTCCTTTTTATCAGCAGCCAATAAAAATAGTTGTTGCTTAACACATTTTCGACCCTTACTGAAAACTTCATCACAGTTATAACACAAGCCTCTTTCCCTTATAGACCTCATTTCTGCATAAGATAATCTTCTAATTGGAGGTAGTTTAGGAATGTGGGGATTACCTTATATTGGTGAATGAGTACTTGACTTTGGAAAAGTCACAATAGATTTATTGTTTTTAGGAATGTGTAGAGGAGGTAACCTGCTAGTGACTTTATTTCTCTTAGCAGTAGTCTCCAAGAGAGCTTCATGCATTCTGGCTAAGTGGATGGCCTACCTCAATCCAGATGGGCTAAACATTTGCACAGCTATCCTCAACTCATCTTTCAACCCACTGATCCAACTTGAAGTAAAGTAATCTTCAGTGAGGTACTTATTCTTGGAAATCATCATTGCTTTGAGCTCCTCAAATATTTCCTGATACTCTAGCATTATACCAGTTTGGCTTAATTTATTGAACTCACCCACAATGTCATCATGACCCAACTCTTTAAATCTAGAAGTGAGATCAAGGATAAACTCTTCACATATGATTACTTCTTTCCCTTCTTGATAGTCCTGAAACCAAACATCAGCTCTATCTTCCAGGTATAGGGAATCCATATGTACCTTCTGTTCATCATCCATTGGATGGACCTGAAAGAATTTTTTATACTTCTTGATCCATGATCTAGGATTAACTTCCCCAAATCTAGGAAATTCGACCTTAGGTTTATGGTGATGCGAAAATTGATTGGAAAATATAGAGTTATTATTACCTCATGTGTTCGATCTACTATTAGAATGCAATCCTGATGGCTGAATTACAGTTTCCACCTCCGGTGTTACATTTCTAATAGCTTTTTCCGCTTCTTGAGCTATGATAGCTCCAATTACAGAAACCGTCTTCACTAGTTGAGCTATATCTGAAGAATTCTTTACTTGTATGTCTTCTTGTTTTTTAATCTGCGCAGCTGCTTTTTCCTGAGCTTCCTCCTGGTTTTTAATGAAAGATGTAACCCTCCTGTTAAGATCATCAAACTCCTTTTGGTTCACCATCGTAGCAGGTCACTCAGATCGAGTACCCTGATACCAATTGTAGTGATCTACACTACAAGTTGGCCTCAAGAACAACTCAAGATATCACACAGAGAGATAAAACGAAAACTGGTTTCTTAGATTCAATAATTCGATAAAGTTTTCTCCAACAGGGAAGAGAATAAGTAGAAGGCTGAATTTGCACACATGTCATCCTCACAAGCGCCACCTAATAATTACTGCATTCTTAACGGTAAAACAAAAGTAAGTAGAATTTAAATGACAGTTATTAAGGCACCCCTAAGAAGGTATCCCTTAGCTGGGATATGATAATGCTCCAGTCTCAAGTATTTGAATTGTATAGAGAAAATCTTCTTGTCAAATACATAATCCTTCAGAGGAATATGATTATAGTATTTATGAACATGAAAAAGGACTCCATCAATTAACCAAGGACCATATGCTATAACTTCATATCTTTCAGCTTCACTGTTTAATCTGACAAGCATCAGATTGTGACCCATAATCTTAATCTTCCTATTATGATATTTACCCCACGGAGAATTAATTTCAGACCTTATAACCCTCATCTTCATTTTAGATTTTTCTTTCAGCTTTCTTAAGACTCCAAAAGTCCATTGATCAGCAACTTCATTGATTGTTTGAACTGAACCGAACCCACTGTTCTTCTTTTATTAGCAGATAAATCAATATTAGCATTCCTAAATTGTCTGGATAGTTGGATTATATGATCTCCTAGAGTAGAAGACATGGCTTTTTCTGGGATGAAGATTTTTTGGTTTTTACTATGAACTTTCTGTTTGGTTTTAGGTTTCTCAATCTCTTTCTCAGCCTTAATATACCAACAGTTTAGGTAGGGTTTGTGAATATTAGATGAATGAGTCAAGAATCTTTGAAATTTGGAAACCTTAGATTCAATTAGATATGGGAGAAATATATGATTTATATTGTAACCATAAGTAGTTCCACAATATCGGAGAGAAGAAAATCTAGATTTTGAAAGAAATGGTAACAAATTATATGACTGAAAATCTTTTGGAAAGTTGCAAAAATTTCGGAAGATTGTTGATTGAAACTTGGGACCCAATTTTTTTTGAATTTTCTGGATGGGTTTCAGGTTTTGAAATGGTGAATGAGAAAATTCCCATTGAAAATCCTGAAGAGTATGAATGACATTAATCTTACTTAGATTATTAGGTTATAAAGTTGAGGATTTATAGTTTGAGAAAATCAAACAACCCTCTGAACTACTAATTTGAACCATCATCACAAAGAAGATGGATTACGCCACTGCTGGCCACACCAATGTTATTTTCCCAACTGCAAACTTCATGCTTTATACACCACTAGTGTTAGAGAATTGCTCGGTCGAACTCGCATGCATTGCTATCTCAAGCATGTTTGTCAATATTAGTGATCAAAACTATAAAGTCTTGATTTATAGTCTACTATAGCTAAGGTATCGGACTAGGATATAAAGTGTAGTGGGGCTCAAGAACTCCATGGCAATCATCATACAAGACGAAGGACTACTCAAGGAACCAGTAGATCTTCATCGACTAAAATGTATGTGGAGACTTGAACTTATCTATCACTCAAAAGTCTATCTACTCTATCTCCTATCTTGAGACAAAAGTCATATTACTATATAGACTAAGAATATACACATGTGATATTTCGAGCTGAGTATATCTCGCTTATCTATTTCTCGAAATATGTGTTGGTAAAGCTTTCGCTTTATCCAAGTTCATCTTCACCTAGTGACGAAAGTCATGTTAGGTTACAATCACTTTGGAAATCGCTCTGACGAAAATTAGTTTGTGAATAAAAACTATATAACGTCATCTGAGAATGACTCAATGATTGAAATGGGAGTTTAGACAATATAATCATTAAGGAATATAAACATTGTTGAGGTAACACATATATGTATAAGTATTTATCACTTGAACCGAAGTTTGCGAACTTTGTTGATCAAGTGAAACCGTAACTTGAGCAGTTAACCCAGTCCGCGAACGTGCGTAGTTCTCAAACCCGAGAATTTATGCTGGAGTTTGTAAACTCCAACCGGTTAACTTGAGTCCGCGAACCCAGTATGCGAACTTGAGTGGTTATGTCTAAAAACGATGTTCGTGAACTTATATAAATTATCTAAGGAATTCTATTGCAAACCGTGTCTTTATAGTTTATGAATCGATTCGAGTGAATCACATCATTTTTGCTTCAATTGTGTCTTGTGTAGTACATGAGATCTCATAGAAATTTAACAACTCTCTAACTAGTTCATTTGAGTCATTTGGACTAGTTATGGTGAAGAAGAATATGGTTGATATGAAAGTTATCATTTGGCTAACCATTTGGTTGACTAATATTGAACCAACTATTGTACATGTTTGGGTACGGTTACACAAACCCAAAATCGTCAAGTACATATGTGTATGGCAAGCTAAGTTTTCGATCTAACGGTTGAGAGATATTAGCTTATATCTAATCAGGTTTTCATCTAACGGTGAATATTGAATGCTTTGTTACTAAGCTAACATTGATTGCAAACCCTGATTTAAAAGACTATATAAGGGAGAACTCTAGTAACTGGGAAACCTAATCCCCACACATTCTGTGTGATACTAGTTTGTTAATCTAGAGTCGATTCTCCTTTAACCTTTGGTTTTCTTCTTCGAAAACTAGGTTAACGACTTAAAGACTTCATTGGGATTGTGAAGCCAGACGGATACTACTTTTCTTGTAGTTGTGTGATCTGATATTTCTGTTTCTATCATACGAGTACAATTTTAATAATTGGCCTGAGATTTCTATCTCCGATAGGCAAGATATAAAATTAATCACAAACATCTTCGTCTCATCGTTTGTGATTCCTCAATAATCTTCTTCGTTGCGTCGATTAAGTTTATTGTGAGGTGATTGATAAAACTGAGTTGTTTTTCGGGAATATAAGTTTGGCTTTATTGATTGGTTCTTGTTCACCTTGATTTATCAAAATACGGAACAAAACTCATAGGTTTATTCGTGGGAGACGAATTTATCTATCTTGTCGACTTTTCTGTGTGAGACAGATTTGTTTGCTAAAGTCTTCAAATTTGGGTCGTAGCAACTCTTGGTTGTGGGTGAGATCATCTAAGGAAATCAAGTGTGTAGTATCCTACTGGGATCATAGGCGAAGGAGCATAACTGTACCTTGGATCAGTGTGAGATTGATTGGGTTTTAACTACAGTCCAGACCGAAGTTAATTTGGAGTAGGCTAGTGTCTGTAGCGGCTTAATACAGTGTATGTTTAATCTGGACTAGGTCCCGGGGTTTTTCTGCATTTGCGGTTTCCTCGCTAACAAAATTCTGGTATCTGTGTTATTTCTTTTCCGCATTATATTTTATTATATAATATAAAAAATACAGGTTGTGCGTTGTTCAATCAATTAGAATATCCGACCTTATTGGTTGTTGATTTAAATTGATTGACATTTGGATATTGGTCTTTGGTACCATCCAAGTTATCTCTCTTTGATTAAGACTCGCGAATCATATTTGCTTGAGTAAATCAAATTGAGAGATTGAGATAATAACTCCTTGAAATATTTTCTATTGATTGAGTCTAGTTGATTCTCTAGAAAACAACTCGGAGTTGTCCATACAGATTGCTAATCGAAATATTGGGTGAGGTTGTTAGACCCCCGCTTTTTCAATTGGTATCAGAGCAGGCAAACACGTTTAAGACCTTACTAGTCTGTGTTTGTGGAAATACGAGTCTGTGGACGAAATCTCTATTTCGCATACCAAAATGTCTCCTAAAGATTTTGATTATGTCAAGTGTCTTGGAAACACCTCAAAGGATTATTCCTTAGTTGATTCTTCCGCATCACGAGGTATAAAGAATGTTCAATATGATAATGATATTTCTTCCTCTCATGAGGCATGTGACACTCTGGCATAAGCTGAAAAGGATCTCACCAGAATTTCAAAACATATATATGGAGGCATTGATTAGAATGATCATGATAATATCATTGATGAATTTGAAAAGTCTCTTGATCGAGATCGTGATCTCTATAATATCATAAAGTCCTTCTCTAAGAATACTGAGAAACATCTTCAAGAAACTACTCTTCAACATGAAAAAATTAGTACTCTTGAGGATATTATTAAAGAGGACTCAATTAGAAAAAAACGTTTGCTCGAGACTCATTCATCAGATCTCAACAGACTTCATGCTGAAAAGGAGAAACTATGTGCATCTCTTACTCTATCCCATGAACAATGTAAATCCTTGGAAAAGGAAAACTCTGTCTTAAGGAGAAAATCCTCTGTACAAACTAACTCCCGTGATGTTTTGTACAAGACAAAGCATTCTCCAGAAGAAGATTGTGTCAAGAAAAGTTTACATAACTTGCAATCTTCTCATATGGCTATGGAGTTTAAACAAGTGCCAGTTATTGCTTCTCCTCCGCGAACCTGTACTTTTTGTGGGAAACAAAATCACTATCCATCGTTTTGCAAGAAGGAAAAAAATTTCTAAGCTTCATAATTTGCTTCTCTTCACTGTCAATGGAACAAATAGTCAATTGACTAATGCAGTGAATCGTATGCCCACAAGAAACCAGAAACCTTATAAGTATGATCTCTATTCTAGGAATCATCACAGGGCTCAATTGCATTCTGGCATAAATTCTTGTGTTATTGAAGAAAGCATCCCATGTACTTATAAGAATGGTTCTGGTAAATCTAAGTCTAAAAAATGGATGCCTGTCTATTCTGATCCTCTTAAAACAATTGCAAGAGGTCATAGACTTAGTCCACATAGAAAGCCATATGAGGGATTAGTTAATCACACCATGTCTTATCCTTCATGGATGAAATTCAACAAAATAAAGGTGAAGAAAACAAAGATCAAACAGTTAGAGGATATATACAACATCTTTCTCGATGATCAAAGTGGAATTAATCTCCACTATACTACCTGATTCCAGGTATTTGTTTCCTTGTTTCTAACTTGAGAGGTACAAGAAAATAATTTGGGAATACTCAAGTATGTTGTATATTATTTATGTTTGAGTCCTTTTGTTGGCGGTCCACAAACATTCGCGTCCTCTTCTTGTGAGTTTCTAGGGTTTTCAAAACTAGAGTTTTCTACTCTTATTGATGAACGCGTATATACTTGTTTTGTATTGTGTTCTCCCTTATCTAAAACCCTATGGAGAACTCTGCAAGATCTCAAGACATTGTGCGACTTGATATGGAGGAAGACAATCAGGAACGTAAGTCAATTCAGGAGCTGGTTCTAAGGAAGATGCTTGAAAGAAAGGATCACAACTCCTGGATTTATGATTCTGTCAAGGATTTAACTCGTTTTCAGAAATATTCAAGGGTCGAGTTTGCAAATCTTCAATTGAAAATAAACCAACTTCTAGATAGCCAGGCCAGAATTCTTGCTAATCATAACATTCTGATACGGAATCAAAAGAAACTTACCATGGACTATTCCAAAGCTAGACAGCTTGCTCGGGTGGTTGATCGTAAAGTTAGTGTTCTAACTCACGAACATGGTGTGTCTAGGGTCAAGAGAATAAAGGAAATCAGCGATACATCCTTTGATGGTTTCATTGAAAGATACGAGGTTCTTAATGAACTCTGATTTCTTTTTGCCTAGTAAATCTTCTATTTTTTCTCTTTTGTTTAGAAGAGTAACTAGTGTTTTGGAATAGCCATTATTGTGATTACACATAGCTATATCCAATGTTTTTCATCTTCTTGTTTATAGATTTATTGGATTAAATTATAAACTTGTTTGGAAGATGATGATTGCAGTATTAATCTTTATGGTTTTATATATTGCAATATTTTGATGGGATATGTGTGTTTACGTCCGTGAACCTGATTGTCCCATATTTTGTCAAAAGTAAAGTCGTTCGTGAATTGATATGCAAATATTGATAAAAAAAATGAATAGACTTTTGACAAACACAAAAATTAAGCCTATATTGTCAATTATTGATGTAAGATAGGTTAAAATATGTTGTGATTCAAGGATTATGTCTATTGTGTGTCATTGTGCAAATGGTGATAGAAACATAGAATGAATCCTTGTTAATTCCACGGTATAAGGTCGATTCTCCGATCCGCAAATTTTTGTGTAAATACTGTGTTGTTCCATGAAGTGTCTTATGTGGAGCACTAAAACAAAAAATTTTGATTGCTTTGTGATTAGCTCAGTTGTTGTTCTGTAAGGTACTTTATGTTAAACATGATTAGACTAAATCAATCATCTTGTGTGGTTATTTAGTCATCACTCCGTAAGCTTTCTTATGTTGAGCATCTCTTCGACTTAGTTGGTTATTCGTGATTAACTTAGTCATTGCTGCATAGAAGTTATTATGTCGAGTGTGGCCAATTAAATTGATTACTCTTGTAATTAGTTTGGTTGTGTATGGCAATTAGATTATTTGCGAGTTTTCTAGTGATTGATCTAATTGATTTATTAAGTCTCCATAAGTTTACTTGTGTTGAGCATATTTAGTAAAATTAATCTTGGTTCGCTTTGGTTAATTTGATTGAATATTTCTTGTTGGATTCCAAATTCATACTTGTATGTAATTTGTTGAGTCTAAAGAAAAATCCTTCTTTTCTCTTGAAATTACGGCCAGTCTTGTTGTTCCTTAGGGAATGACATATTATGGGGGAGAGTTCTTTTGAACTTGTGCTTAATTGCCAAATCTTTGTGGGGAGTGCGGCTGTGGAATATTAGAGGGGTTATCTTGCGACTTTATAAACTTCTTGATGAATGCATTTAGCTTCGGATTTATGATTGCATATAAATAAGATGATATACATTTACCTTTGGTCATGAAATGTTTCTTACGGAAATTTCATTAGGACCTCGTTCTTGTACCTTTGCCAATTTTATTGACAAAAAGGGGGAGAATTAATTGTAGTTCACACTACAAATACATATGGTTTTCGGATCATTATGTAAGGTGGAGTGGTTTCCATATGAAATGGAGTATTCACTAAGGGGGAGTGAAGTATCACCATAGTATTGTTGTCGAAGTTGTGATGCAATTGGACTTTGTCGTTGTGTAATAATACTATGACACTGTATAACAATGATTGAGAACCGATGCTTTTCTCATTGTTATAGCTACGGATTTTCAACAACGATGATGCTAAACTTGCAACCTTTGGGATCATTTTACTACTTGAAAGTGACGAAGATTTCGAGTATTGTTGAAGATTAGACATGTGGAATAGGAGCTACAAAGTTTATTTATATATTTTTTGTATTCCATATGTATTAATAGTTTTGCCACTAAAATTGACAAAGGGTAAGATTGTTAGAGCATTGCTCGGTCGAACTCGCATGCGTTGCTATCTCAAGCATGTTTGTCAATATTAGTGATCAAAACTATAAAGTCTTGATTTCTAGTATACTATAGCTAAGTTCTCGGACTAGGATAAAAAGTATAGATGAGCTCAAGAACTCCATGGAAATCATCATATAAGACGAAGGACTACTCAAGGAATCAGTGGATCTTCATCAACTAAAAGGTATGTGGAGACTTGAACTTATATATCACTCAAAAGTCAATCTACTCTATCTCCTATCTTGAGACAAAAAACGTATTACTATATAGACTAAGAATATACACATGTGATATTTCGAGCTGAGTATATCTCACTTATCCATTTCTCGAAATATGTGTTGGTAAAGCTTTCGCTTTAGCCAAGTTCATCTTTACCTAGTGACGAAAGTCATGTTATGTTTCAATCACTTTGGAAATCGCTCTGACGAAAAATAGTTTGTGAATAACAACTATATAACGTCCTCTGAGAATGTTTCAATGATTGAAATGAGAGTTTAGAAAATATAACCATTGGGGGATATAAACATTGTTGTGGTAACACATATATGTATAAGTCCTTATCACTTGAACCAAAGTTTGCGAACTTCGTTGATCAAGTGAAACCGGAACTTGAGCAGTCAACCCAGTCCGCGAACATGCGTAATTCTCAAACCTGAGAATTTATGCTGGAGTTGTAGCTCGGTTTCAGTCCGCAAACTGACGGAAGTTATCGAACCTGAGAATTTCTGCTAGAGTTTGTGAACTCCAACCGGTTAACTTGAGTCCGTGAACCCAGTCTGCAAACTTGAGTGGTTATGTCTAAAAACGATATTCGTGAACTTATCTAAATTATCTAAGGAATGCTGGGATCAGAGGCGAAGGAGCATAATTGTACCTTGGATCAGTGTGAGATTGATTGGGTTTCAACTACAGTCCAGACCGAAGTTAATTTGGAGTAGGCTAGTGTCTGTAGCGGCTTAATACAGTGTATATTTAATCTAGACTAGGTCCCGGGGTTTTTCTGCATTTGCGGTTTCCTCGTTAACAAAATTCTGGTGTTTGTGTTATTTCTTTTTCGCATTATATTTTATTATATAATAGAAAAAATACAGGTTGTGCTTTGTTCAATCAATTAGAATATCCGACCTTATTGGTTGTTGATTTAAATTGATTGAAACTTGGATATTGGTCTTTGGTACCATCCAAGTTATCTCTCTTTGATAAAGACTCGCAAATCATATTTGCTTGAGTAAATCAAATTGAGAGATTGAGATAATAACTCCTTGAGATATTTTCTATTGGTCGAGTCTAGTTGATTCTCTAGAAAACAACTCGGAGTTGTCCATACTTATTGCTAGTCGAAATATTGGGTGAGGTTGTTAGACCCCCGCTTTTTCAACTGGTAATCCCACGGGATGATTGATCAGAGATCTGAAAATTCACAAATCCATTATTTAAAAGTTAGAACAACAATTTTAAACTAGCAATTTTGAAATTTAAATCAGAGAAAGATAATATAAGTAATAATAAGATTGATAAGTTCCACAACATCAATCAAACACTATGAAAAGAAAAAAATTAATCATAAAGAAATGAAAGAGATTTAGAGATCAAGAAATCATGAAAATTCAAAAACGGATTTTCAACATGAGTTAACCTAGCAATCGCCTGATCCGTAGAGCAGTCAAAGGAGACGAATCAGACAATTTAAACCACCGAATCAATGGATTTAAATTGCACTCAAAAAGATAAATTGGTGCAGCAACGATATAGTACACATCGCAAAGGAACAATCCATAATACTGAAGACACATATATGTGGCCTCATGGACATCATCCCCACTATTGAGTCAACATAATATAAGAGATTATATAACAAACAGTATACGAGAAAGTAATATGCCATAAAGAAAAACAAAAAAATATTGGTATAACAAAACAAATAAGTTAGCTAATTAATAAAGAACCCCCAATTAGGGGATATTGATTACTTCCCCCAACCAGGGGTGGCTGATAAGGGGTAACTTTCTGATTATGAAAATACCAAAATACCCTTTCCCTAATTAAAAACCTTTATGAAAAGACTATTATACCCTTTCCCCTAAAACTTTAAAATCAAAAACCAAAACATATATACCCATTCCATTAAATCAGTACCGGCACTCTCTTAGGGTTAGGGTTCGAAGAAAAAAAATCTTCTTCTTCATCATTCTTTATCCGTTCTTCGTCGATTAAAAAATTTCTTCGTCGATTAACCTACCCGAATCATAACAATGCCTCCGCGAAAGAAATCAAAAGCCCCATCGAACTCACAATCGATTGGTGAGGAGAAATTAAAACAAATATTTGCTAAGATTTCTCAAGAGCAAGAAGAATAAGAAGCAACGCTCTCGGAAAATCAACCGCTCGCAAAGATGGTTCTGTGAGAAGGTAAGTGATTTTAAACTCAGTTATGAGTGTTTGAATCGATTTATAGCAATGGGTTTAGGTTAGAATCGCGAAAAGTAAACGAAACAGTTTAGTTTCAGTAGATTCCGGCATTGAATAACTTCTGCATATTATGTCGGTTGTGAATTATGGCATTCAATATAGGATGAACGCAGTGCCGGTACTCAGTTACGACTTAGATGTTAGCATGAATACAATGCCGTTTCCAAACCCTGAAACTGAATGTTCTGTACCGGCATAAAAGAGTCATTGAATACTATGCCGGTTTATGTTACGGCATCCATTAATTAAAATTCGTGTATGCCGGTAGTGGACTAAAAACATAAAGGAACATCTTTGAATTTGTCAATTGTGTCGGCATAAATTTTTGGTTGCATTGTATGCCGGTACCAATTTACGGCATATAATCGGTGTATTTAAGGAGTGCCGGTAGTTGTCTTTTTGTATATAGGAGAATTACACATGACTACCGGTATTGTCGATAGATAATAGTTACCGCCGGAAAAATGTACCGGCATTAAATATTTACTATGTTTATATGTCGTGAATTGTGTACCGACGTGGTTTGTTTAATTAAGTGTATGTCGGTACTAAAAGTGAGATGTCTTATATTCATTTCGTGTGCTTATGATAAAGGTCAAAAGCCAAGGAAGCTAAGAAAAAAAAAAGTTGTCACTAAGAGAAGGAGGAAGGACGGTCTAGATACTCCACAGACTCTGCCTCCCTGAGGGAAATATGAAGGTCGGAAAAAATGTTTGGGGGTTGATTCAAGTAAAATAATTAAGGAGAGTGATGGTGACCGTAGTCGACTTGTAATCCATGAACCTACTACAACAGTTGAGCACGATGAGCAAGATGAAGAGGAAAGTGAGGAGGAAGGTAATGAGGTTGATCCAAGTCAATTAGCAAGTCAAAGAGAAGTTGGTGGGCCAATTCAACCATAGACACAAGTCAAAGTCAAGGGCAAGGGCAAAGTTAAATTTAAAGGTTCCCACCTTCCTCATGTTGATGACATGATGCCTGAACTTGATCGTGGTAGAATTTGGGGTGAAGCTCACGATCCGGCCCATCTATTTGGCTACAAGCACTCGTGGGCTCGTACTATCTATCAAACCTATGTAAGAATTTTTTTTAATCTTGTGCATATGTATTCTTGTGTATTTATGTAAAATCTTTTAACCGTACTATCTCATAATTGTAGGATCACAAGAAGGATGTGCGTGTTTGCCGAAACCAAGCTGCATCCCGGTGGGATTTGTCTATGGAATGTGAAGAGGTCCAGACATTAGTAAGAGATTCTGGTCTATATGCTTTGGTTGAAAATTATGTTAATTGTGATTCTGTGACAGTCAATTGCTTCGTCGAAAGGTATCATGGAAAAACTGATACCATGCACTTCCCGTTTGGGGAGATGACCTAGATCCCGGATGATGCTCAGAACATTTTAGGATTGAATGTTATCGGAAAATCAATTGCAGAAGGAGATAACTGTCCGAACCTAGACTGGTCGAGTTTGCACGCCCTGACTAACAAGATGTTGGGTTGGTACTACAAAACTTCCGTGGAAAGATTCTATGTATCTAATGCTAGTAGGACAAAGACAATCAAGATGACGTTGCTTAAGGAGAAGTTTGAAAAAACGCAGGAAAGAAGTTTGAAGGATGGATGGGATCCTGCACAGATTCGTTGTATAGTCGATGCGTACCTTTTATTCATCTTAGGCACTAAGGTATTCCCTGACACTAGTGGCAACAAGGTTAGTGCAAGCCTCCTTCAATACTTGGATCCATTTGAAGAGGTTTTTACCTATTCTTCGGGCACCGTGGTAATGGCACATTTGATGGCGGAGATGAGAAGGGCTTCTAAGGCTGTTACAAACCAATTTTTCGGGAATTTCACTTTGCTCCAGGTAATTTTCTTTTTAAACTTATGTCCTTATATATATTGTTCACATATACCCTTTTTATGAACTCAGGAACAAAATTTACTGCTTCTTATATGTATGATTCCACATTGGTATAGGTCTGGGCTTATGAATACTTCCCAACATTGTTCAAGGACTACCCCTCTTTGAAGATTATAGACCTTACAGAACATGAAGCGCCTAGAGCTTCGGAATGCTCACCTTGTTGTTCTTGGTACCTCAATGTTGGTACCTTTGGAGGCTTACCCCTATTCTTTGGAACATCCGCTACATCAGCTTTTGGTGTGGATACGGAACACGCCGTTTGTTGTTAACTTGATTGCGGTTCCTTTCTTAGCCTACCCCTCTTGTTGGCAACCGGCGCTTCCGCGAACCTTTCTTCCGAAATATCACATCCAGTTAGATCTCGTTTATTACTTGCCGCGAGTTCTTCTTCGTTCTTAGTCATTGTGTAGTTGCAGAATAATCTACAACTACACCCTCAATAGAATTAGTAAAAAATCAAGAAGTTCTTGATGGTGAATGATAACTTTCTTATTAATTCTCTTAGTTGATTACATAGAATTATCAAAATGGAACTAGAATAGTTACAAATTTTTCTATTCTCTTTCCTAAGATAATTTCTTACACTCATTAAAAGAACCTCTTGAATTTTACATTTGAACTCCTATTTATAGTAAAACTTATGCAAATTTGATATGAATTGCGAAGTATCGCAATTCATCCTCGCAAAATTATTTCATCCTCGCAAAACTTCATATTTCCCCGCACTACTTCTATCATCGTATCATTTTATAACTCTTTCCTCCTTTATTTATTACGATACTCGTGAACTATTATCTTGCGATATTCAGTACCTACATCTTGCCTCTTCTCATGTCAATTCTACGAAGAAGAAATGTCATGAGAATCCATATTCTCGTAAATTTAGTGTAGTTATTACCACCCATCAAGTTCGCAACACGTCTTTTTACTTTTCCCTTACCTTTTTGACACGTTTCTTCGTAACCGTTCTTTTCAACCATTCACGCTTACTCGTATTAATGAGTTTCTATCTTCATCAAACTCTCTCTATTTATAAATGTTATCCTTTGTTTTTGCTTTTTATTCTCTTATCTTATTCATCTTCTTCACCACTTCTGCCTCTGCAATCTCTTTTATCTTTTTTCCTTTCTATTTTCCATCTTATATTCAATGGCACCAAAGAAGAAAACTATTGAACAGATTAATGCGGAACTTGTCGATAGGGACCTCATTCTCTCGAGATTGAAGGTTATGATAATAAATCTTCTCTCTGTGTGAAGCTCTTTACCAACTATGTTTGGGATGATCGAGAAAATTTTAATCTCACGAGGTCAAATCCTCGCAGGTCTTCCTCTTCCTCTTTATGATGTTAACTTTCCTCTATTCTATGAAATTATTTCCCACCCCAATTTTTCTTGTGCCATTTACCAATTGACTGGTGATTGTATTCACCTCTTAGTTGAATTCGCAAATTGTGCCGCTTTTGGGAAATCTTTGTATTCAGTTGATCTTAGGAAACCTGGATTTGAAAATATGGAAATTGTTGCTGCGAATTATACAGTTGAGGGTTTCTTCAAAAATTACACACTAATTCCTGCGAGGAAAGAAGATAATCGTTGGGGTGTTCATCTTCATCGTAAAGCTAATATCGCAGCAGATGATCTTCTCATGCACGATATTGATTATGCCTCAGGAAATAATAAGACACCTCGTCGTTCTAATGATGAATATTTGTATAAGTACCCTTTAATATTATCGGGTTCTTATATTTTTGGGATAGTAGAACTTCATGCGAACCTTCGTAACCGCCATTATCAACCTTGGGTTTATAGAAATGTATGTACTTCCATCTCCTTATCTTTTTGTTACCTTTTAATTTCAAATGAGGTAAGAAACACTCTTGTATTTTTCTTAAACAATATATTGTTGCCTCTGTTTCTTATCCTTATTTGAATTTGCAGGTTCCACTTCTTCCTGAGATTGCTGCGAGTGAAAATAAGAGTTCTACTTCTTCTAAAAGGTTTACTGCAAGACAACAAACTCTTCGTTCTGCGAAGGTTACCCAAGCTTCTGGTAGTCAAGATGATGATCTTCGTAAAGGGAAAAGGAAACTTCAATATGTTGTTTACGAGAGGAGGACAAAGAAGAAACCCTCAACCAAGTCTCATTCCAATGTAATCTCTTCTAATGAGAATATTGAGGAAGATCTTGGTGATGAAGATGATAAATTTCCTGAGAAGGACTTTATCTCTAATTCCGATACCCTTTCTGACGAAGGAGATGATGATAATGATGTTGATGAAGGTGAAAATGAAGATTGCAGTATCCCAGAAACTTTTGCCTCAAAGAATGGTTAGCATATCCGAGGCTTTCCTCCATTCTTCTCGTGGATTAGGAAATTCTCCTACAAAATAAGCTCGCAAACTTATTGCGATGGCTTGTAAAGTTCCTACTGTAATTGATAATAACTCCCTCAAAGGCATTTCAAGATTCGTCTCTCCTGCTTCATTATATGCTTTAGGTAGCATGGTAAGTTTCTTCTCTATTCCTTGTTTATTTCCCTTATTTTGTTGATTTCTAACCCCTTTTTTCTTGTTTAGGTTGGAAGAGTTAGTTATGCAAATGCTTCGATTGGGAAAGACGTCATTCTATTGCTGAGAAGAAAACTTTGAATCGTTGTAAGAAATTAGAGGTTGAAAATTCAAATCTCCGTCAGAAAGTAGAGGATTTAAGTATTGATAACGCAGAATTAACATCCCATCATGAAGATAATTCACAATCTGCGAGCATCGCAATTGATAATTCTTCTCTTCTTGAGGAGAATAATCAATTAAAGCTTGAAAATTCTTCTCTTAGTAATGATAAGAAGCAATTAGAAGGTAAATTCTTTGCGATTGTAATTATTTTGATTACTTTTCCTTCGTAATTTGCTAATCAATTCCTTAATTTCTCTCCTTGCTGCAGAAAATTATGCGAAGATGAATGACGATCTGGAAACTACCCTTGCTAACCGTAATAAGAAAATTTCTGATTTGAGATCTGGAAACTACCCTGCATAACCATAGTTTATATGTCAAGCGTTTTCGAGCTAAGATGACTCGCAAGATTTGCGAAGATAATGAAATTCCTCTCAAGAAGTACCATACGCTCCTTTCCGAAGAAATTCCTGAAGATACTCCATATCTGGAAATCTCTGATAGTGAAGTTGAAGATGATAGTGAATTTGAAGAAGAAGATCATTTTGATGGGAATAGATCGCCTGAAAAATAACTTCACTCTTTTTTGTATATCTGTTCTGTAACTTCACTCTTTTTTGTATGTCTGTTCTATTTCTTTTCAATACAACACTTTCTTCTTGATTGCACTTTTAATCAATCCAACAATTTCTTTTTCAAAGCTTAATTTGAATTAATCTTTCTTTGATTGATTGTTTCCCTTATTCGCATAACTTGATCATGTGGAGAGAAATAATATATCTTAAAGACTTAGCTTAGTATTCACCTTACCCTTATTATTGCTCTTCAAATGATCAACTATCGCTGGAAGTATTAAAATATCCTTCTCAATTTATCTTACGAAATTTCGTCTTATTGTGATTATGAATAAAAAGTCCTCCCTTTGAAGTATAAGAAATATAAGCCTTTTGCGGAATGTTGCGAAGTAAATAATAAATCTCCCCTTGAAGTATAGGAAGTATGAAGTATACGAAATATGAAATACCCTTAAGAAGTATAAGAAGTATAAAATATCTTTGAAGAAGTATTAGCAGTATTCAATTCATGAAGAATTGCCCAATATATGAAGAAGTATAAGAATTATTACTCACTGTATGAAGAAGTATAATAAGTACTTAACCTTCGCAAAATTAAATATCCGTTGAAGAAGTATAATAAATATAATATATTCTTGAAGAAGTATAAATAGTATTGAATTTTTGGAGAAATATTCAATATATGGAGAAGTATAAGAAGTATGTAATTCTCGTAAAATTTTACGAGTATGAACTTATCTGTATTTGATTGCTATCAAAATCGCATCTTTTGTTAAGTCTTCGTGAAAATTCTTCAATGATGTTATCTTCTTTGATAGGACTTCTTGTAAAAATTCTTCAATGATATCGACGAAGCTGTCTTCTCTTCAAAACTTCATGATGTATATTCTTGTAAAATTTCTTCAATGATATCGACAAAGTTGTCTTATTTTCAGATCTTCATAATGTATATTCTTGTATAATTTCTTCAATGATTTTGATGTAATGAATTTCATTAATTTCTGTGGTCTTATCATGCCTTCCTAAGTAAAGGTCTTATTTTGCCACCTCTTTTGTAGTAAATTTTTGTATTTGCGATAATATGACAAGTCTGAACATTCTTGCGAACATACAACCTCGTGACATTATCGTCTTGCGATGAAATCGCAGGACGTTTTTACACTTTCATGTAATAACCCATTGATCTCATCTTAACTTCTTTGTTTCATTCTGCGAGTTCTTTTTGTATGTTTTCCTTCTCTCTCTTTTTTTTTTTTAGAATGCTCGCAGAACTTCATTTGTTGCACAAATATGACAAGCCTTTATGTTTTCGCAAACAAGAAGCCTCGTGACATTTGCGTCTTATAGCACGTATCAGCTCCCTAATGGAGGGTGCTGCCCTTTATCTCCCCCTGGTTTCCCCTTCAAGGAAGCGTACATCGACCATACAAGGTTAGCTCTTCCCATCCGGTTCTGCCAACAACCAGCTTTTGATCGCAACCTCTTATCCTTTTTTCCTATAGGGCCGGCTTATAGTTACGAGGTTGTACCCTATGTGGTATCTTTGGGCCAAGTGCATCATTTGCCAAGACTTGTCAAAAATGGCAGATGTGGTTCAACCTCACCCGGCACTCTTGACTCAACTGTGTACCTCGGCGCCTTGATCGTTTTCTGCACTTCTTGGGAAAGACAGTATGCCTTAGTCGCCCAATCCTAAATCCTCTTACACCTCATTTTATATTGCGTAATGTCGCTAGATTAGGTGAGAATCCAAGGTGTCTAACCCGGATAGGTACCCCATTATTGGGTTGTACCCCTAAAATTTTACCATGTACTAAGGGCCCTTGGTGGTGTTCCGGTTACCCTTAGCCACGTTTATAGGTACCCCCTTAAATGACGTACTTTAGGACTTTGCCTCTTACGAAATATAGCTTCGCGAACTAGGGTGTACGCCACAAAGGTTTGCCTGTATAAAATTTTCTGCGGCTCTCTTTCTTTTTGGAGGCTGATCACAGATTACGGTCTTTTATTCGCAAATTAATGAAAGTTTAATCGCAATATAAATTTTGAAATTCGTAACTTTTCCCAATTTCCTGCGAGCAAACAATATTCGTAAAATTTATCACGAAATAAAATTTTTTGTTTTGCAACATACCTCATTTCCACGAGAAAACATACTGATTACCTTCTTGTTTTGTTATTTTCCTTCTTCTTTCTTCGCAAATCACAACCCCTTATTATCATCGTAAATTTCTTGTATGATTATCATCGTAATTTTATTTTCTTTTGCCTTAATCCTCCGCCATTAAATTTTCACTTCTTTTCACAGCCTTTGCTCTTTTTCTCCAATTTTCCTTCTCAGTAGTTTTTCCTTCGCAAAATTCTACTTCTGTATCGTAACATTTCTTTCCCTCAGCTCAAACACCCTTGATAATTCCAATACCCTTCATATGAGGAAATTTTATGCACTGATGTAGAGTGGAAGCTATGCATAGAATTCCATGAAGCCATGGTCTTCCTATCAAAGCATTATATGGTGATTCGACATCAACAACGCAAAAAAGAATTTCAGTTCGCATTCCACTTAATGGAATTCGCATGCTCACTTCTCCTTTGGGCTTGTTAGCAGTTCCATTAAAACCATAAATTCTGTAAGTAGAAGGTATTAAATCTGCATCTTTTCCCCCCATAGTTTTGTAAGCAGAATAGAAGAGGATATTGACAGAACTTCCCGTATCAATCAAAATCCTATTAAGACCAATTGATTCTTCCTCCATATCATCTTCGTTTTCTTCCATATTCATGTAGATTGCTAATCTTACTACCAATGGATTATCATGTGCTTCACAACCTTCTGGAATTTCAGTGGTTTCAAAAGAAATTTCACGTTTCTTCCAATCTTCAAGTCGTGAAATTTTTGCGATGTTCATTACTTCCTTTCCTTCACCATCCCTCGCATATACCCTCCTTAACACATTATCATGAAAATCCTCTATGGTTTTATATGAATGAACAATGGAATTACAGAAAACATTCCTTGCTTTTGATCCCACTTCTATATGTAGGGTTTCTTCTCCCTTTTCTTGTGTTGTGTTCTCCCTGCGAGTTATGGCTGGAGCCTGTGGTAATTGTTGCGACTGTGTCTGCTTAAGTAAAAATTGATTTAGTTTTCCTTGATCAATTATTCGCAAGATTATCCTCTTGATATTATGGCAATCATTTGTAGAATGTCCATGAAAATGATGATATGAACAAAATTCATGACTTCTTGGACCCACTGGTGGTTCCTTTCCCATGTTCCATGGAGTTGGTATATGCTCTACCAGGATAATTGCTTGCCATATCTTTTCTACACTTGTATTCAAAGGTGGCAACTTTATATCTTCCCTTACCATTCTTTGACCTCCTTGACCGTTGTTATAATTTTGTCTCTGGTTCCCTTGTCCAAAATAATTTTGCCTTTGTCCCCCATAATTTTCTTGTTGTTGATCTAATCTTGGAATTTGGTTATTTCCTATTCGATTATAGAAATTCCTCTCTCTATCAAACTCTTCTTGATCTCTACTACCCATTGCTACCATTTTTGGCTGGCTATCATTGATTTTCTTCTCTTCTGAAATTTGCGAAGAAGTTTGTGAGGATGTTTGCGAAGTACCTGCTACTACATTGATTATTTTGGGAAGTAAATTTGCTCCTCCATCTTGATTTCTAGTGTTTGCTACTGGATATGATTCCATACTGTTTTGATTTTCCTCTAGTGTAATGTATTCTTCTTGCAATTCTCGTAACTCTGTCATCATTATGGAATTCTTTCTTCTGAAGATTTGAACATATAATTGTTCAGTTGCGAACATCGCATTTATGAAGGACAGAATCAAGTATCTCTCATCCACGCGCCCAGCCATATCACTGCACATAGTCTTCCATCGTCTTACCAAATGCTTCAAACTTTCACCCACTCTTTGTTTTAAACCAAATACATCTTCAATACCAAGCCGTGAAGAGTGATTTGTGATATATGCTCCAAGGAAAGTTGCTTGCAAATGACTGAATGACGTAATAGTGTTCTTAGGGAGTCCTTCGAACCACTTTAAAGCTTCCCCTGTTAAACTCGATGCGAAGTACTTGAATAACACATCATCATGATTCTCCCATTGTAACATACATCTTATGTATGCTTTAATGTGCTGAATAGCACATGAAGTCCCATCAAAGATACTGGTAAGTGTGGGCAAATTGCATTTTGGTGGAATTCCTCCCAATTGTACTTCTCTAGCAAATGGAGTCCTCGCAGCTTCTTCTATTGCTTCATCTAATTGCCTTCTATCTCCTCCTTTTCTATTGTTTATCATCCCTCACATTTCTGCTAATTCTCAAAAAATCCGTGCATTTGCCTCAGAATTCTCATCCATTGGTCTTTTTAATGCAACTTCTATTCTTCTACGTTCTTGCGCTTCCTCCCTTGCGATCCTTCGCATTCTATCATATTCTTCATTAATGTTTTCATTTGCATAATTTTTCAAATATCTTCATTCTAAATTATCATAATTGTTCAGTCGCAAAGTATCTTGGAATTCTTGTTCTTCCCTTTCTATTCTTCTCATTCTTCTCATGTGAATATCAGGAATTTCTTCTTCTTCATTTCTCCTCCTTCTGTGATTTATTTCTTCTTGATTTGCTTGTACTCTGATTCGAGAGTTTGGTTCATTCCTCTCCACTTCTGTTTGTTGATTTACAATTCTTCTCTTAATTCTTTCATACTCAACATTTTGTTTATTACGAGCCTCTTCATATCTTCTTACTCCATTCTCTTGATTGTTTTGATGTACTGCTTGTTGTCTCTCAGTTTCTTCCATAAGTTGCTGTTCTTCCTATCGATTCTGATTGTTTTCTCTAGGATTTGGCCTTGTTCGTAAATTCTCCATGTTTTGTTCGTGGTTTGGTATTAAAATGGAACGATTCTCTTGATTTCTTTCACCTTGATTCTGCGCTTGTTCTTGCATATTTTTTTCATTATTGATTATCGGTGAATTTTGTCCTTCTCTTTCTGTTCTAACATTTGATCTTGCAACACTTTGAGATTTCCTTCTTTGTAGCATCTCATTTTCCATCCTCAATTCTTGATTTTGTCTTGTTAAATTGGCACGTTCTTCAGCTTCGATCATTCGTTCTTCTTGGATTCCTTGTCTCAATGTTTCTAACATCTCCCTTTCTCTTTCAAGAATTGTTCCTCCCATCAACCTCCCATTTTCTATGATTTGTGGTTCTCTATCTTCTTCTTCTGGTGTATCAGTTCTCCAAGTGTGTATACTCACTCGATCATGATCTATTATTTGTTGAGCTTGATTTCTTCGATTACTCCTTCTCCTAATAGGTTCTCCTGTTATATTTGCTTCTCCTCCTGCGAGTCTTACACTTCTTCTTACTTTAGTTAATGGTTCTGATGTGTTTCTTCTTCTTGTCATTTTTCTGGTACAGGAATTCTTCAAATCCCTGTTTCTAGCGCCAATTATGTAGTTGCAGAATAATCTACAACTACACTCTCAATAGAATTAGTAAAAACTCAAGAAGTTCTTGATGGTGAATGATAACTTTCTTATTAATTCTCTTAGTTGATTACATATAATTATCAAAATGGAACTAGAATAGTTACAACTTTTTCTATTCTCTTTCCTAAGATAATTTCTTACACTCATTAAAAGAACCTCTTGAATTTTACATTTGAACTCCTATTTATAGTAAAACTTATGCAACTGTATATGAATTGCGAAGTATCACAATTCATCCTCGCAAAATTATTTCATCCTCGCAAAACTTCATATTTCCCCGCACTACTTCTATCATCGTATCATTTTATAACTCTTTCCTCCTTTATTTATTACGATACTCGTGAACTATTATCTTGCGATATTCAGTACCTACACATTGCTTTCAATTCTTTTATCTGTTTTTTCCTTGACATTTTAGTTTGTGGTCTACCGGGCTGATCTCCAATTCTTGGCTCTTCACTTTGTGCTATCCATGTCCGTGTAATTAGCCTTGGTTGGCTCAACAAGACTTGCCGGCTAACCTAGGTGCCACGTAAGTAAGCTTCAAAGAATTCCTTTTGTTCAAGAGGTATCACTTCTTAATACTTCACAAGCATATGACGACACAGAATCCCCAATGAAGACATGTCGGGACAAATACACACATCACCCGGTTTTCCATAGTTTATCTCATATTCCATTTGTCTCATCATATGTTTTATTGCCCAATGAGAGACATATTCTATTCCTTGGAGAAACTTGCCATATCGAAGAAATTGAGTCAACCTTTCCATTGAGTTTTTCTCAAAAGCCTCCTTGATCCTGTCGATATCACTCTTAAAGTATTGCTCTATTGCCTCGGTGACCGTAGCCACGTTGCCTTGGACGGAATGGATGAGATCTTTAAATATTCCATGAGCGGACTCTGCTACACTGGTTGCTTCATTTTTGTAGTATCTATACCGGTTTGTCCATGCACGCACAAATTTTCCTTGAACTTATCCGACCATTGAGTCTGATAATACCAGATGGCAGTCGGATAAACCTCGTTCCAATCGGCAATAAACTTGTCCAGCCTCTTTTCGTACATATCCTCGCTGAGAGACCAATAAACTTTCTACCAATATCTTAGAAATTCCAACCACTTTTTATGATTTTCCGCATGTTCTTTGTCCACTCTCTCTTTTATCTTGCCTCTCTCATCCTCTACTTCTTAGGGGGATAATTTATTCTTGCAAACATCTTCCAATAGTTGAACAATCATTCTCTTCTTAATATCCTCCTTGGTGGGTTAACAAGGCATGAAAAGTTTTTATAACATTTTGACGTATATGAAATGTACATAGGAAATTTTGTGCGCCCGAGAATACGTCAGATATTGCATTCATTAAGGCGTCATCTTTATCGGTTATGATGACCCTCAGAAGTTTATCTTCCCAGAAGAATAATTTCAATTGTCGTAATGCCCAATGATAATTATAGTCCCTCTCGTTTTCCATTAAGCACCAAGCCAATGTGAATGTTACCTTAGCCGATGTTTTCCCCACGATGCTGAACAATGGCATATTATATTTGTTTTTCTTATAGGTGAAATCCATCAAAAGAACACCACAACATGTATTTGCCAATTACGAAAGCAAAGGATGCGAAATGAATATTTGAAGGGACTTGTTGTCCGGCCCTCTTTAATGATACGCGTGTAGTTGTGATCCCAAAATATCTTTTCAAATTCTTGCATAACGGTCCTCCCACTATCTTCTCAAATTCTTGCATAACGGTCCTCCCATCTCATTCCTCTAATAGTTGCTTGTGCGCTATAAATTGTACTTATAGAAGACACGTTAGTCTTATCATTTTCCTTGAATACTATGAGAATTTGTCTCGGTTTGATAAATGCTTTGCTCAATCTCTTTACATCCTCGAATTCATGAGGTTTTAGCTTCACAACTAGGGAGTGACCAACAAAATATTTCGGATCCCGGTGGTTATGACAACCGAACCAAACCACACAATCCCATTCCTTGTTCATGTCATTTAGATGGAATACAAGCTTAAAGGGGCAATTATCCTTCCTCGTACGAGTCTTGTATACCATATTAGTCTTATTTGGATATACATAACCCTTTCTATTGTGGCTATTCTTCTCCTTGTATTGGAAACTTCTCTCGCAAACCATCTCAAAACGAGTCTCTGAACCTTGGGTATTCCTCACCAACACACACATGTTCTTAAGAGCCGTCTCTTTAGCCCAAGCGATCGCTTGCTTTGGATCTTTTATTCCCTACACAAGGACAACAAATGGAGATTAAAAGGTTCATTACAACCAATCCATTAGTAAGGTCAAGATACTAGGTAAAAAGTATTCTTTGGTAACATACCAGAGGCATTTTATAGTATTCCGACGTATCCCAACCAAGCGGCTTTGAATTTGTTGGATCAATATATGTCACCACCTAAGGATCGAATGAAAATTAGTTCTAACAGAAATTAAAATCAATGCCGAAACTAGGTGTCGGCTTTATCGACATATGTCCTAGCATGGTCGAACTAAAACAAAATTGAAGACCAAATTCTAAACCTTTTCTGGCATACATATTTTATTTGAAATCATTGCCGGAAAAGGAGATGCCGACATTATCGGTATCTATGGTTTAACTCTGGTACCTTATTTCGGCGTAACATATAATTAACATAAACTCCCTGTTTTTTTGGTTTGTGCCGGCATTGTAAAGTAATTATTTAACAATGCCGGTGGCCGTGCCGGCATTACGTTAAACTAAGGTTCAACTCCAGTAGGTAGTACCGGCGTTGTATTTAATTAACATTCGGATGCCGGTATTTAGCCACGGAAGGCACGGATTCCTGTATGTTTTTCATGCAGTACCGGCATAGAAACATTTGAATTTAACCATGCCGGTATCATATTCCGTAGAATATTCCTTGGTAGGTAAAAAGTAACTTTTGTACCGGCATAGTTTTTGGTTTTAACGCTATGCCGGTTTCGGTTTCAAATTGGGGGATATTAGATGTCGGGATGGCCGAAGCATGAATACTATGCCGGTTTGGGAGTTGTCGGCATTGTACTCATACTATGGCTATGCCGGTACAGAGGTTTTTCAGCTGAAAAATTGGCGGGTTCAATGAAAAAAAAATCAAATTTTCAACCTCTCAGCAGCTTTACCTGTGTGTTGGGGATGCTTGTATGCACGGAAAGTTTACTTTGTTGTCTAGGTTCTTCAAAAAACTCTCCATGCTCGTAAAAATTATCATTCAAGGGTGTTGGTTCCACAAAAACTTGCAATGAGTTGTTGTCATTAGCAGAAGATTGAGGATATGATCCTTGTTGTAGTTGAGCTAAAGATTCAGCAGCAGCAATTCTCTCTTCATAATCATCCTCCATTTTCACCAAAAAAATTCCTCCCCAAATTTTTTTCCCTCCTTCTACACTCACCCAAAAACAAATAAAAACACTAACTTAATCTTATAACAAATAATTAACATTTTTACTAATTAAAATTAATCACTAATTAAAATTAGTGAGGGCCATATTAGGAATTAAAAAAAATCGGATAGGGAGTCACCCAAAAATGCTATTGGGACACCGGTTTTGTCTTCTACCTATATCCCCTAATTAGATCCGATATCCCCCAATTGGGGGTTCTTAATAAACCAACACTATTACCACCGTTTAGGAACAAGTTATTTATAAAATAACTTCACATATGATGTTTATCATCTCTGTAGTGATGCTTTAGTGCTACCATCAAACTTACGCCAGTCCCAGATGAGCACATGTAAAAGACAAGCCAAAAAGATTAATTAGTACACAGTTAAAAAACGATAAAATCATCATTGAATTATTATGATGTTAAGTGAAACTAAATGCTAAGATAAGCGGTAGAAAAATAAATTAGTGAGTGAAAAAATAGTGTAAAAATATTTTAACACCGATTCCACTTAGGTTCTTTGAAACTATTTTACGGCTCATACAGTTAAACTATTATGATGTAGAGCTTGATGATAACGTCTTGTAGAAGAAGACAAAAAATAGGGAGAAAAAAAGAGAGAGATTTCTTATTCATGTGTATCATAGACAAATATTAGAGCCTCTATTTATAGGGCTAGAAACAAGAGCATCTCAATAATAAATGAGTTACCCTAGATATTATTAACATAATTATACGTTTATAATATTTTTTCTTCTTCTTTTCTTTCTTCTTTTTAATTGATAAGGAATTTTTTTTTTCTTTCGGAATATGTTTTGTAGTACCCACCACTACCATGAAGGTAATTCGGTATGTCCTCGATGTAACATATCACCAGAAACGGCTGAACACATACTTTTATCCTGCCAATTCGCCCGAGAAGCATGGGACCTTATCTTCACTCAGCTTGAAGCAGAACCCGCTTTCCAATACCAAAGACCCCCACCATTAACACCTTCAACCTCCATTAGCCAAATGCTACAGATCAATCAACCTACACCGACAACAACTTCTTTCTGCTTCATCTTGTGGTCACTTTGGTTAGCTAGGAACGATTTGGTATATGGAAGAAAACATAAACCTCCTCCTGACATACTCAAATCAGCAAATCGATTACATCAGGAATACAATTGGGCAAATTCAATACTACCTCCACCTTTGCCTGGCATGAATGTTGTAAGCACTAACACTTCGGCGTGTCGAAAGACTCAAATTATTCAAGTTGGATGGAAGCCGCCGGAACAACATTGGATCAAAATCAACATTGATGGAGCTGCTCGTGGTCACCCAGGTCCCGCGGGTGGAGGCTTCATTTGTAGAGACTCCACAACCACATTTATTGTAGCAGCGGCCCATCCATTGGGAATCACCACAGCCCTGCTCGCTGAAACATGGGCCTTGCTAATGGCTCTAAGAACGGTGTCTTTATATCAATGGACTAAAATCTACATCGAATCAGACTCGAAGACACTAGTCCATTTCATCCAGAAAAGGGTGGATCCTCCATGGTACCTGAGAGACATGATTACGGAAATCATCAACAGACTTGCTGAAATTCCCAGATACGCAATTCATCACAACTACCGAGAAACGAACCAGGCAGCGGACACCCTCGCTAATCATGCGGCGGATTATAGCTAACAGGGAATTTTACACGCAAAAATTTGGGAACACATAGTTTTTGATTTTTTGAAACAAAATGTACTAAATGACTCGACGGGAATAACATTCCCACGTGTAATCTCTCTTTAATTTTAATCCAATTTAATGCTTCAAAAAAAAATGAAGGTAATTCGGTAGCAGATCACCTAGGCCCTAGCCCAAATGGCTACTTCTCCAGATGTGAACCAAGTTTGGGTTACTTAATCACCCTCCTTTCTTGGTTCGTCTTTTTGATATAATGGAGGAATGGTCCAGTTAGAAAAGTACTAAGTCGTAAGAATGAAAGAAACAGTTGCTTATCAAAAATACCATCATTTTCTTCCATTCCGCTTCAATATCTTGGGATTAAGGTAATAGTCTCTGAACCATTTTTTTTTTTTTTTTTTTTTTTTGAAGCATGTCTCTGAACACTTAAATGTATTTGATATTGTTATTTGTTAGCGTTTTACGGTTTATATGGTTTGGGTAGAAAGTTATAGGAGGAAATCAAATCAAAAAACAATTATTGACGCGAGACAGCTTTCCCACTAGTAAAAGGGGTACATTATTTATATGTCCCTACTTTTACAACCTAACAAATATATATTTCCCCAAAATAAATATATCCCTACCAATTTTAGGAATTAAAATCCGGAATTATCAGATTACTAAAATGCCCTCCCTATAAATTACTCCACATTAAACAAAATCGGACACATAAAAAATCATTTACTTCACAGTCTTCTCTCTCTCTCTCATTTACAGCAGTTGCATTCAGTTCACCATTTTCCAAAATTGGATAGTTATCTTCTACACAAAAAACTGAAAATCAACCTGATAATCAATCGAGTAGCCGTTACAGAGAATTAATCCACTAGCCGTTGCGGTTGAAACTGAAAATCAACGAGATAATTTAGTTTCTTCTCTCTCTGATAAAAACGACGATCTGAAAACCTGAAAAAGAAACTGAAAATCAACCATATAAACTAGGTTTCATCACAAAACCTAATCGAGTTTCACTTTCGTTTCATCACCAGAAACCTAATTGAACGATTGGAAGATTGCAAAAATCTAACAGGTAAAACCAAATTTTGATGTCAAATTTAATTGATGCATGTATGTTTTAGTCTTTATTTTGATAATGCAATGATTATATGTTTGTATTTGGTTGATTTTCACACTGCAATTTACTGATCAGGTTTGATTTTGGTCTTGTTTAGTTATTTTTGAGTTTTGGTTAGTGTTCTTGAGATATTTGTGGAAGGAAATGATATCTCGTCAAATCTGTGTAGGTTATATATACTAATCATGTTAAAAATTGATATTTCTCTTCAAACTTTAAGTATTGTTTTGCTCAGATGCAAATTCGATCTACTGTTGATAAGTATTGATGGGTGAAAATGTGATTCTGAAGGAGTTTTAGATATTTTGTACAAACAACTGTACTTAATCCACATAAAAATTGGATAAACAGTAGCAGTTGATCCAATTTAGGGGATAAACAATAGCAGTTGATCCAAAATAAAAATTGGATAAACAATATAATTTTATCCATTGTATGCATATTTTTTGTACTGTTGATGGGTGAATATGTGTTTCTAAAGAATTTTTGTATGAAAAGCAATAGTTGATACAAATAAAATGGATCAACAGTAGAAGTTTATCCAATTTAGGGGATAAACAACAGCAGTTGATCCAAATAAAAATAGGATAAACAATAGAAGTTTATCCATTTCAGTGGATCAACAACAATTGTTAATCCATAGAAATGAAATATTTGCTAGTTATGTTGCTTTCTACTATAAAAATATGAATGCTAACTATAATAAGTGTTGAACTCAGGTTGAGAAGACATAATGCATAGGAGATCACCAAGGATAAAGAAGAAGCAATAGATGAAAAGGGCACGCAAGAGATTGAGAAAGCTACAGAACCAAAACGAAATGCGAAGAACAATAAGATAATTGGAGAAGAGGCAACAATAAAGAGGAAGAACAAGAGTGCAAATGAAGAAAAACAAAGAAAGGTGAAACACAAGAATATAGTTCAGGAAGAACTAGAAAAATAGGAATCAGAATCCGAACAAGAAGGTCAAGGAGAATCAGATGATGATGATGAAGAGTTGCAAGAAGAGGAAAAAGAATCTGAAAAGGGGAAACCAATGAAAGTCATCAAAGGAAATGCAAAAAAAAAGAAAGAGACACCAAGAAAGAGGAAGAACAGGAGTACAAATAAAGAAGCACATCAAAAGTTAAAGTTGAAACTCAGGAAGATAGCTGAGGAAAAATTTGATTCAGAATCCGAACAAGAAGCGCAAGGAGAATCAGATGAAGATGACAAAGAGTCGGAAGAAGAGGAAAAACAAGAAAAAAAGAGCAAACCGAAGAAAGTCCTCAAAGGTAAAAAAACATACATTGTGATATTTGTGATGGTATTCTTACTACGTTGCTTAAAACAAAATGAAAATGACTGAGTTTCATGTATGCATGCAGGTCAAAGGAGAAAGAAATCAAACTCAAAGAAGAACAACAATGAAAGATGAAACAAAAGAAGAAAGTTGAGGAAGAACAAGAACAATCAGAATCCGAGTACAAAGAAGAAGGGAAAGAAGAATCAGATGAAGATGATCGAAAATCGGAAGAAGACAAAAAAAATGTAATATATCAAAAAGAAGCAGAAAAGGGCAAACCAATGAAAGTCGTCAAAGGTAAAAACTTAGATTGTAATATTTGTGCTGGTATATCTAACTATATTATTTGAAATATTGAAAATAAGATGAAAATGATTGAGCTTGACATATGCAGTCAGGTCAAGGTCAAAAGTGAAACAACAAAAGGAGAAAATCAAGAAGGTGGTTGAGGAAGAAACAGAAGAATCGGAATCAGAGTCCGATGAAGAGGGGCAAGAAGAATCATATGATAATGAATCTGAAAAATAAGAAGTATCAAAAGAGGGAAACCCAGAGCCAGAGCTAAAAGGTAAAAACATTGACTCTTTAATAAAAATAATTATGTGTAAGCAATTACAGTTTTGGATAAACAAATCACAGTTGATCCCACAAATATTTGTAAGCAATCATAGTTTTGGATCAACAGTCACACTTGATCCAATAAGTATGTGTAAACAATCATAGTTGATCCAATAAGTATGTGTGCCATAGTTGATCCAACAAAAATGTGTAAACAACCACAGTTGATCCAATATGACATTATGTGTAAAATGTTACATTTGATCCTATAAGAGGTAGTTAAAGCATGAACTGTGATTATACATATTTATACGTCGCACCTCACTCGGGGGCTACGCCCCCTCGTGAAAATATATTATGGGTAGAATGCGAGAAAACAAAAGATTATTGTCAAAAATGAAAAGGAAAATGATTCGAGTTTCATGTATGCAGGCAAGTCGAGAGCAAAGGAACAGAGATTCAAGGGAGGTATACAACCATTGGCTGAAATGGGTAATTTTCTATGCAAAAAGTTTGAAGTGAAAGATGCAAATAACAAGAAGAAACCAAAACTTGCAAAAGCACTGAAGGAATCTCCATATTGGGAATTATTCATCCCATTTTATGTACCAGACATGAGTATGAGAGGTAAGTGGATGAACAAGATTAATCTTGCAATGCATCTGTTGATGAGTGCATTTGATAAAAAAAAAACAGAAAGTTCAAATTTGGAGAAAACAAAGAGTGCTCTCTGGAAGCAAGAGATTTCGCTGTGATATTCAGAATGAGAAGACTGATAGAGAGTGAAGAACTGAAGAAGCAACTGCAACCGAAGAAAGGACTTGACTACAGCGAATTCTTAAATAACAAGTTCAGACCAGAAAAACCAAGAGATTATCTAGAACCAATATTGAAGGCTGAGGTTGTAAGAAAACTGAAAGATGCAGCAGAAGATGAGTCTGACCTAGATCATTTTGTAAGACTTTTCGGTATGTGGTTATGCACGGTTTTATTATTTTCAAATGCTGGTATGACATCCTTCCCAAAGAAATGGTTTCCTCATTTCTTACTGATGGATAAAGTGTCATGGCCGAATCATATTGTGGAATGTTTGATTTCGAACCTGGCAAACAAGAAGAATACACAATTAGCTATTGGTGGTTGCACAACTCTCCTAGTGGTAAGAAAAAGTGCTAATTTTGTAAAAGTAAAATGTTTATTGTTGTAGAGAGTGAAATGCATACTATTGGATAAACTAACATTGTTGTTTATATTATGCAGTGTTGGTTCTGTGAACATACCGATAAGTTCATAACCAAAAGGGAGGGATTCGAAAATTCAACTGCAAGATTCCTACGATGGAACCAGCATGCATTGTGTAAGCAGCTTCAAAGTGACTTTAGCAACAAAATAAAAAATAAGGCAATTGATATGACTTGGTTCGACAAGACGGTAATTTTTTTTACTGCATTTATCTTTACTATAACAAATGTACAATTGTTTTTAGTGAATGGGGTCAACAACCAATGTTGATCCAGTTTTAGTGTCAGTTCTTTGTGGATCAACAGTGGAAGTTGATCCATGTGAATGGGATCAACAACCAATGTTGATCCTAATGTCTACACTATTTTGAGCTCCTTCAATTCTAAGTTTTTTGTGGATCAACAGTGGAAGTTGATCCATGTGAATGGGATAAACAACCAATGTTGATCCAGTTTTAGTGTCAACACTATTTTGACCTCCTCCAATTCTAAGTTTTTTGTGGATCAACAGTGGAAGTTGATCCATGTGAATTGGATCAACAACCAATGTTTATTCAGTTTTACTGTCAGTTCTTTGTGGATAAATAATGGAAATTGATCCATGTGAATGGGATCAACAACCAATGTTGATCCAGTTTTGCTGTCTACACTATTTTGATTTGTGTTGATCATGCTTTCACAGTTTCATCAAGACTTTGTTGATCCAGTGTCTGCTGAGGAGAACTATTTAATTGACCTATCAGCACCTGTAAGAGAACTGGAACAAGAGAGGGAAAGGATAAAGGAGCTAGAGGAAGAAAACATCTTTCTTGATTGTGAAAAGCATGAGATTCATTACATGGACAAGTCCGAAATTAGAAAGTTTATTCAGAGCACATTATTCTTGAGAGAGCTGTATGAGAGGAAAAAGGACAAATTAGAGTTGCAAGCTGGAGAACAGGAGAGACTTGCTGATATTGACAAGAACATAGAGAAATGGCAGGGAGAGGAAAGAATATTTCAGGAATCACTGAATAGGAATAAACCAGCGTATACATGGAAGGAATTTGAAGGTTTGGAAATTGAAGATTTGTTCACACAGATGCAACAACGAGGAGAATCATCTGGGCAAGGAAATCAGCATGAAATAAAGTCTGCGGCGAATGAACAACCAACAGATGGGAATGAAACGAGAGTAAATATGGAAGTCAAAGATTCAGTGGATTTGAACAATGAAGACACTCAAGAAATGAACGCTTCCTTGGGAACTGAAGATGCAACTCAAAGTACTTTGGGAACTCAAGATACCTTGGACACTCAAGAGAAGAGTTGGCGGAAGGGTTTTGAAACTGGAATGAAGTTGCCGGAGGAAGAACCGAAAAGTGCCGAATCGTTGGAGAATTAGAAGGAAGGATTTCATGAAGGAAGAGAACTGAGGCAAGATGATGATGTAGAGCTCAATACTGTTGTTGAAAACAATGAAGATCTCAGTTCACTGGTTGAAAATATTGCAATATCTGCTGGAATAGTAGAGGAGAAAGCTGACATACCAATGGAAGAGAAGAGTTCGTCCGTTGAGAAGAAGACTGATGACATACAAATGGAAATGATTGTGCTTGACACTCCTCCACTTTCAACAATAAAACCAGGTGAATCTGGGTATGTGCATACAGATACCACACCAAGTTTCGGTGCAATAATGGATGAGGTACTTAGCATAACACAAAAACAAGAGAAACGGGTGAGGATTGTTCTGAAAATAACGCATAATATAAAATACTCCAAGGGTTGAACCATATTTATAATGTGGATGAAGTTGAAGAGCAAATTGAATAGGAAACAGAATCAAAGGATCAATCAGAACAAGAAAAAGCATCAGAAGCAGAAGAACAGAAAGTCAGTTCTCTTATAAGACGGGTGAAGAAAGGATAAAGGCCAAAGATAAAGACGTATAAACTTCGAAGTCAAACACCTATTAAGAGAAAAACAAGGGCACAAAGGAAAGGTGGAAAAGGAAAAAAGAAGAAGGTGGAGAAGCAAAGGGAAGTAGTTAACCTCGACAAGCTTGTCATTGACGTCACACCACCCAAACCGAAAAAACTGACAAGTCCACAAAGACTGAAATTGTGGAAAAATTGCAGTGACGATGAAAAAAAAATCATCCAGCCGTTCTTTGAGAATGCAAATGAATGGTATGTAATACATCTCAGATCAAATAGTTTTTTCTTTTGGTTTATATGATAGTTCTTTTTAATTACATTTTCATTTGTTTTTTTTTCTGTTGTTGTTGAAAATGCAGCGACAAAGCTTTTAGTTTTTATTTCTGCAATACTGATGTGGATGTAATCATCAATGGAAAGCATATACAGCATATGATGAATAATCAAAACATTCACGTGGTGAGCGTCGTTTACTCAACAAAATAAAAATATATTTCCCACTAATTAAATATAATATAGTGGTAGTAAGAGATCGTTCCCACGAAGAGTAATGCAATTGTTATGTTATCTAAATCGGCGAAAATATAAAAGAAGGATAAAAAGAAAAAGATATTGAAGAAATCCTTCGCAGTTACTAACTGTTAACTCAACATTGTACCCGTTTATCTCTTGTTAGAAACAATTGTCACCAACCGTAGGAAAGAAGGTATGCTTAGCAATCCCCAAAAAACTCCTTGTATCACCGGATACGGAAGCGCTCAACTACCGGATTCTATTCAAAAGAACCACCTTGACATGGAAGCGCTCGACTACAAGATGTAATTCCCAGAACGCATTAAGATTTGTGAATTTAGGTTTGATCCCAGCAGTTAAACTCGGTACGCTCGGTCCACTTACTGGTGTTGTCTTTACTCGCAATTGCTCCACAGAATCCCTCCATAAGGTCTTGCGATTTATACTTGTGTAGGAGTTAAGAGACAATTACGGGTCGACTCAACTCTCTACTAGCATTAGAATGATTAATAAACTAATCTGGTTGCACACCCAAACCAATTTAAGAACCAATCATAAACCTTCGATATGGTAAAAACAATCCACAATGAATCAATTTAAAACTTGAAACAAACTTGCAAAATAATTGAGCTTCACATTAGAACTTTGAATTCATCCTTACAATATAAAAAGAATAGAAAAGAGATAGTTCTCCCCCTAAGGGGGGGGGGGGAACGGTGAAAAGAATATATGTGTCTAGAAGATATATAAAATTGTATCTAGGGTTCTCTATATATAGAGTTTTGTAACCTCTTCTTTAAGAAAACTAGAAAACCTAGCAAAAATAGGAAAGTGCACCTCCTCTTAAGAAACTAGAAAACCTAGAAAAAATATGAGAGTATCTCGTGCATCAAACCCCCGTGCAAAGTAGGTCACGAACTCTTGCCAAATATTTCCAAAACCCCTTGGCCACCAAAATTTAATTCTGGCCGTGTAGAATAGCCTATTGGGCTCGTGCATTCAACTAGTAAATCTAGCCGGCCCACTTGGATGTTTAGCTGTTACTGCCAGCACCTTAGCCCATTTAATTTCTTTCCATTGTCAGTTCTATAGGAATGACAACACACCCTTAACTTTTCTCTAGCTTCGAACATCAACCATTGTTATTCAACACCACTGAGTTATCACTTCCCTCAATCAAACTACGAATAGCAACACCATGTTTCCTTCATTCGATCGACTAACAACCACATCAGCTGTTCTCTGTCCCTGTTAATGGCAGCAGTCATCACCGTGAATCTCTGAACATCACCATTTCCTGAACTGCTCTAACTGCTGCCAAACATTCTCATGGAAGCAGCAGAAGCAACACAGACTCGGTTCACTCCTCTTCTCATTCGAAAATACCACAGCAAACAACTCTACTCCATCTTTCTCTTTTTGATCACCGAGACAACATTCTGCCACCATCTATATCCGGCACTAACTGCAACCAACTGTCCAACCATCACTGCCATGCATGCCATCAAACTATAGCATTCATCTTTGTAAACCCATTGAAACAGCACCACACTACCAACCCTTGAATTTCAACGTTAAACAACATCGTGCCATGTCTTGAAACAACCACAGACACAACAAAGTCGAGTCCACCTATCTCCACGATGGAAGCAAGCCATTCAAACTCGAGTTTGCACAGCAGCATCAATACCCTGTAGTCTCGGCTATAATCATCAGTCACTCGACTTCATAATCACGTCACTGCCATTAGCAGCTCTTTGAACCGCAGACTCAAGCATGTTCTTCATTCATCATTCACTGCACCCCTTTCATCTTCATCGCTGGTTACTCATCTCCTTAACTCGTTACCAGTGCCAGCATATTCTCCCTGCATGTATACGATGTCAGTAGAAGAAACTCACCAGGCCAACAGTCTTCTTCTTTTGTCGACTATTAACAGTAACCCGTCTAACTTGTCCATCTCAATCTCCATTCTCGTCCTCCCTGGATTTGTTCTCGTACTGACTACAGCACCATGCATCACTGCTCATGTACTCACGAGCTCAGCTTCAGCCAACCACCATTCACGTCACCTAATGGGCTTAAAATTGTTGCTCTTAAACCATAATATTCCCTGCTAGGCTTGTAAATTGTTGCTCTTAATGGGCTTGCAGGCCTCCATACAACCCAATAGCTCAAAATTCTCTTTTAGCTCTGTTACAACCACATCATTGACCCATCATTGCTCATAGCATAGACAGCAAATTCCCATGCATCTGTTATCAAAAATTCCATGCGATGAAAATTCTACCTCTTTTGTGGCCAATTGGACGATTTCTTGTTCTTTTCTGGAATAAACTCCAAAATTCCCATAAAATATAAAAAGAAAGATAATAATACAATTTCGCAAGAAAACTAGCTAAAAAAGCATAACCAATCGATACTTAGAGAGGTGTTTTTACACACCTATCATCACGGTGAGATTATTGATTACTACACCACCATGCTGAAAACAAAGATGGAATCGCCGCATAAACCTCAATACAGGAACCACATTATTCTCTCAACAAATGATTATGTAAGTTTCTTGGTTTCTTTGTGGATCAACAATGGGAGTTTATCCAAGTGAATGGGGTAAACATCCACTGTTCATCCAAGTGAAATTTACTTGTTATGATATATACTTCTCTAGTTAAGCAAGTCAACTTAGATTATGTAAGTTGCATAAATTCTTGGTTTCTTTATGGATCAACAATGGGAGTTTATCCAAGTGAATGGGGTAAACAGCCACTGTTGATCCAAGTGAAATTTACTTGTTATGATATATACTTCTCTAGTTAAGCAAGTCAACTTAGATTATGTAAGTAGCAGATAATCTTGGTTTCTTTGTGGATCAACAATGGGAGTTTATCCAAGTGAATTGGGTAAACACCCAATGTTGATCCAAGTGAAATTTAATTGTTATGATATATAGCAAACTAATATCTTTGAAAAATTTATTGATACAACCAATATTGGGAATCGCATTAGCGTCGCAAAGTATAGAAAAGGTAGAGAGATATGGTATCCCAGAAAAGCTAAGAAAAAGTTACACTGGTAATATTGAAGATACAAACATCATTATACCAATGTGCTTGACTGATCATCAAGGTGTTGGATACCATTGGGTGGTGTTGGCGTTGGTAAAAGGGAAATAAATAGTGTACAAATCTGCAAGGTGCAATAAGGCTTATAATTGGCAATATTTTGTGATGATAGTACCACTGACTAAAGTGCTGAATAGAATGGGCCACAAAGATCCAGAGACAGGTGGTGAAATACAGACAAGCTTTTCACACTACACTGTACCAGCACAAGACGGATGCGATTGTGCACTGCACACTTTCATGTACTTGAAAAATTTGGTAAAGCGTGGAAACTGTGAAAATCTATTTGAAATCACTAACTTAGATGAGAATTTGAACAAGAAGAGAGTGAAGATTGCAGCAAGAATCTTGTCGGAACTGGGTGCATGGAAGAATCCTAATTCAGTTGCTGACATTGTTAAAGATATAATCCAACTTCCTGATTATGCTAATGACTCTGTTAAAGACTCAGTTGAACCATTAGAGTGAGCTTGATGTCATAGTCTGTTAATGCTCTGTAAAGAAAATCTAACTATAGTTTTAAAAGTATCTATCTTAGTAAGTAGAACTTATTGTAGGTCTGATTATGGATGAATTATTATGAACCATTATGAATGAATTATTGTGGATGTATTTGTGGTCTGAATATGAATGAATGTTACAGGTATGTATAGCTTGAGGAGTTTGCTAGTAAATACAGATAGAACCATGCAATTTTTTTGTTTGTTTTGTGTATCAACAACCATTGTTGATCCATTTTAGTTGGATCAAAAACCATTGTTGATCCATTTTAGTTGCTCTGAATATGAATGAATGTTACAGGTATGTATATCTTGAGGAGTTTGCTAGTAAATACAGATAGAACCATGCAATTTTGTTTGTTTGTTTTGTGTGTCAACAACCATTGTTGATCCATTTTAGTTGGATCAACAACCATTGTTGATCCAATTAAGTTTCTCTGAATATGAATGAATGTTACATGTATGTATAGCTTGAGGAGTTTGCTAGTAAATACAGATATAACCATGCAATTTTTTTTGTTTTTTTTTGTGTGTCAACAACCATTGTTGATCCATTTTGGTTGGATCAACAATGGAAGTTGATACACAAAAAAAAGGATCAACAAATGCAGTTGATACCATTTGTATAAGTATGCTTTCTGTAAAATCAATAAAGCTGTAACCTAAAAACTGACATATACTTGAGAAACAAAAGAATAAAATTCATAACAACAAACTAAGAATTTATGTCATTTAAGAAAATAACAATTGCAAACCAGAAAAGCATAAAAAAAGAAAAAGAAGACATCCAACTAGTAAGAAACCAAAAAAAAGTTGTTCAGAATATGAATAAAACCAACAAACTTCAGAACAACATCCTCTTCAAGAACTTGATAATCCTGGAATGAGACTCCTTGTGAAACGTTGGTGCACGAGGAACCAAAGGAGCTCTGCGACATGTTCGACGGTTGTGAAAGGTGAGCATCCCACACTAGCCACACTTCCTCTTCTTGCGTACCTTTTTACAACTACCCATGTACCTAACACCTTTAGGCCTTCCAGCTTGTTCTCGACCACCATTGGGAGGAAAAACATACCCTTTTTTATTAATTCCAGGAGGCTTCTTAGAGTCTTGAATAAGATATATGGGTCGAGAGTACAACCTCCTACAGTAGTCAGAAGTATTGTAAGCGCTAATGTATTTGTATGGTTCATCATTTCCAATCTGCAACATGGCTTTCATTGCATGAGTGCAAGGAAAGATATGTTTTTGCCACCATTTGCAGGTGCAGGTCCTAGAATCCAAATCGACAGTATGCTTTCCTGTTAGAGAAATGATCTCAAATACTTTCTCACTTGATCTCCGAAACTTGTATGAATGGCAGTCGTTTATCCTCTTGTTAAATCTTGCTAGCAAACTTGTTATAATCCAATAACCTCTTGTAATTCTTCTCCATTACCTTAGCACGAATAGCATCGAGAAGCTCAATTGCTGGAAGTGTCTTATCATGCTTAATAACATTGTTAAAACTCTCAGCAATATTTGATGTGTTCTAACCCCACCTTTCTCCTAGAAATGCATGAGCAGCCCAATTCTCAAGTGGAATCTTCATTATCCAAGCAACCACTGAGTCCAACTTTAGATTACTCATAATCTTTGAAGCAGCATAAAAAATTTCCTTCGTTAATGCAGTGTAGCACTCTTCGAATAACTTGACTGCAGTTTGTCTACTCCTGCCCTTTGGAACTGGAATATTTCCTTTCATATGGTACAAACAGTAGGAATGGAAAGCATTTGGGAAGACTTTAGGCACATGCTTCAAAAGGCCGATTCCACAATCTGATATGATGGTCAGTGGACGATTTTCACGAATAGTACCCTTCAAATTGGTTAAGAACCATTCCCAACACTCACAATTTTCACAAAGAACGATTCCAAATGAAAAACTGGATAAATTTCTACAAAAACGAAAAAACAAAAATAAGTGACTAGTAACTAGTGTAAAACAAACAAAGTTGATCCATTTCAATTGGATCAATAGTATAAGTTGATGCATAATGATGGATCAACAGTACAAGTTGATTCATTTTAATTGGATAAACAATGGAAGTTGATCCATTTCAGATGGATCAACAGTAGAAGTTGATTCAAAAAAAAAAAATAGTTTTTGGATCAACAATCAAAGTTGATCCAATAAAATCATAGTTTTGGATCAACAGTGACAGTTGATCCAATAAATCTGTGTAAACAGTGATAGTTGATCCAATAAATTTGTGTAACATATCACCAATAAGAGGTAGTTAAAGCATGAATTTCAATGCAAACCAAAAAGAAAGCAATCTAAACTACCCTAAGCTACATATAGTATTACGTCGCACCTCACTCGGGGGCTACGCCCCCTCATGAAATTTAAATTCAATAAAAGCTACATTTATCATCTAAAATTAATGCATAATGATGGATCAACAGTAAAAAGTGTAAACATACATGGATACAAAACGAAAAATAGTAAAAGGTTAAAAGTCGTATGTTGGTTACCAGTTTTGCCGCAAGCAACCATAAGACCACCTTTGAACTTCCCAGTGAGAAAGGTACAATCGATAAATAGCATCAGACGACATTAATTGTTGAAACCAGTTATGGAAGCTTCAAAAGCAACAAAAAACCTTTTGAACTGACGCGTCACACTATCATACTCAAAATTGACAACACTTCCAGGATTGTACTGTTCAATTGCATCTTTATACCAAACTAAGTCTGAATAGGACTTGATGTCATCACCCCAAAGAAGTGTCTTGGTGAATTATAAACCGTGATATGCCTGACTATACGTGAGGTCAACTCCATATTCCATTCAAAATAAATCTATAACATCAGCAGCAGTCTTCTTCTTCTTCGATGCTCGAAAATCATCTGCCAATATATTCTTCATAAACGATTTTCTCATCCTAACTTTTGATGGATCCGAAGAAGCTAAACTACATGAATGCTCTGCGATATATTTCTTGCATTGAAATACACGATTTGAATTGGCGAGGAGAGAGGTGTGAAACCTCCAGCGACAATTTTACGACTCTTTGAACTGGCACTCCACAGTGTATCATACCAAGTCACTCTTAACTATTGTGTATTTGCGACCAGTACACATTTCATACTTTGTAACACAGTCCTTAACTTCAGCAATACCACCTTTAAACAACTGCCCTACTCCAGTTTAGACGTTGACCCAAGCATCAGACTTTTTCGGGACCTTTTTGATCAAACACGCATCATCAGTGACGTCTTCCACAACAGCTACCTCATCGCTTGAAATACAACTTGATGACGACGAAGACGCAGGAGCAGAAGAAGATGATGAAGAAATAGAATCAACACAAGTACTTAACTGGATTTCAAACTTCACCAACTCAATCCCTTGTGAGCTTCAGTAGTGGATGAAAAACATCAAATCAAAATCGTGATTGATGACATTTGAAATCCCTTCTACAGTATAACCAAACAGAATGAGGTCTTCAAGAACATAAGGCCACTTTTGTTTCACCACACTTATCATCTCCTTGACAGAAGTTGATGCTGAAACGGGATGCGAAACGGTATGATTGCAAAATTTGAACTCTGCAACTACCATCCTTAGCCTGCAACAACCATAACATATAGTGGTGTTCAGAAATTTGGATCAACAGTCACACTTGATCCAATAAATATGTGTAAGTAGTCACAGTTGATCCAAAGAATATATGTAAACAATTATGGTTTTGGATAAACAGTCACACTTGATCCAAATAAATATGTGTAAACAGTCACAATTGATCCAATAAATATGTGTAAACAATCATAGTTTTGGATCAACAATCAGAGTTGATCCAATAAATATGTGTAAGCAGTCACAGTTGATCCAACAAATCTGTGTAAACAATCATAGTTTTGGATCAACAGTGACAGTTGATCCAATGAATTTGTGTAAACAGTGACAGTTGATCCAATAAATCTGTGTAAAAAATCACATTTCATCCAATAAGAGGTAGTTAAAGCATGAATTTCAATGCAAAACCAAAGAGAAAGCAGTATAAAGTACCCAAAGCTACATATAGTATTACGTCGCACCTCACTCGGGGGCTACGCCCCCTCGTGAAAGTTAAATACAATGTAGTTAGTGACAAAACCTAAAATAAAAGCTACATTATCAACAAAATGAATGCATTATGATTACCTCCAATCTACCAAAAGAAATAAAAACACAAAATACAAACATTTTGGATCAACAACAACAGTTGATCCAAAAATAAACTAAACATCAACTTATTTTTGTATCAATAGTCAAGGTTGATCCAAAAATAATATCAACATCTCATCAAAAGCATAATCAGTAGAGTGTCTAAAATACATCATCAACATTTCAGCATAAAATTTGGATCAACAACAACAGTTGACACAAACAAAAATTTTCAACATTTCAACATAAACAGTTGATGAGCAGATTTAAGAAAAAGAAAGTGTAATCATAAATTAAAACGTACATGTTTAATAAATGAATAAGAATCTCGAAATCAAACTATATTAATATCAATCAATCTAACGGAATAATCAAGAAATCAATCTTCCAACATAAATCATGATCTCTGCATCAACAACCAAAATCCGGAATTATACATAAAAAACAATGAAAAAGAACATGCAATCATCAAAAACAACTATATGAATCTTCAAAGTAACATCAACATTACCAATTTGTTTCAGAAAGACAAATCCGGTGATTTCTGTTGTTAATGGAAATTTCAGTTAAACGGAGCTAAAAATCCAGTGATTTCGGTTGATTGATTGATGAATCTTGCTGTACAGATAATGAAGAAGATGGAGGAGAAGATGAATTTCAATCTGTGAATCGTAGATTGAAACGAATTTTTTTTTCTCACGAGCTGAACAGAGTTCGCGATCTGTTTCTTGGAAGATGAATTTCAATCTGTGAACAGTAGATTGAGCTGATTTTTTTTTCGCACGAGCTGAACAGAAAATGAAGAAGAAGGAGAAGAAGAATAATTTCAGCTTCCGAATCGTAGGAACGAAAACGAAAATCTTCAAAAAAAAAATCAGCTCGTGAGATTCTGCTGGATCGGCTTCTCTCTCTTTCGGTTTTCAGTTTCCGTTATAACTGAAATTTAATTTTGTAATCCAAATATATAGTGGGGGTATATTTGGAAGTCCAAAAATTGTTATTGGGCCCCTGATGGGCTTGTACAAGGATAGGGATAGAATTATTATGTGATAAGGATATTTGTATAGTCCATCAAAATTAGGGACAATAATTCAATTACCACTAGTAAAAGTGGCTTTCAAAAAAATAAAAATAAAAAGCTATATTATACCATGACGGACCATAGAGATTTTGGTCTCAAGAGGTTAAGACCATACCTCGTACAATCAAAAGAATTCTATTTCGGACGTATTCAAAATGTTTTAAGAAAGGAGTTTTAGCTTTTATGTTTAAGTGATAACGGAGAGACATTTGGTAATGATGATTACACCAAAATTACCTTACCTGATGGAGTGTATTATTCACCTATCAAACTCTCCAGCCTCTCTGATAAGATTGCTTGCAGAAAGTGTGGATAGTAGATTCACGAAAACTGCTGTCAAGGCGGAGTCAACTTTATGGCTTTGAGTTTGGCCCTTATTAGTAGTAGTTGTAGTAAAAACAAACCAATAGAGTGCATGCTAATAATCCTCACTATATTATGTGATCACAATCTAGATCCACTGAATCTAATGCTGACCCAGACCAGCATAACCAGTTTGGCTACATGTCAGGTCTGAGAGTGTAATTTAGTCCTAAATTTTCATATTAGGAAAAAAGAAAATCAAAAAGAAAATCAAAATAGAGGCATCAATAAGAATATACAACCTTTTTGGCCAATTTTTAACCAGTCATTAAGGACTCTATCTACACTTCACCCTCCCAAAAGTTCCAATAATGCACTGCAGTTTGGGTGAAAAGCAATATGGTTAGGTTACAAGATCAACACACCCACAAGAAGAAAAAGACCCTTATACAGATGCAATTCTACATAAAGATCACATAACACCATTTCAATGACGAATAACTTCTTCTGGAAGGATAACTCCACCTCACAATGATATCTGTTTATTTTTCTTACCCCATTTAATCATTGCCAGAAGTGGTAACCATGCTGGGGTTGCTGCTGGCACTAATGGTGGCCACTGCCATTTCATCATTTTCACTATTGCCAGAAGTGGTAATTGTGTTGGGGTTGTTGCTGGCACTAGTGTTGGCCGATGCTGTTTTATCATTCTCACTATTGCCAGAATTGGTAGCAGAGTTGGGGTTGTTCCTGACACTAGTGGTGGCCGATGCCGTTACAGCATCACCTCCTGAAGTCATTTGGTTATCGGGATTTCCAATGTTGTCATTACATTTAGTACCTGTTTCAACTTTTATTGTCACTGCTGTCCCAATAGTTTCAGCAGTTACACCGACAGGGGACTCTTTAACCTTACGATCTGCGGTCACTTCCGCCTGGTGTGACTTCAAAGGTTCAGAATTTGAATAATTCCTTGAACAAGAGTTAACAGCACTGGTAGTTTTCTCCCCCATTTCCCTCTTTGGGTCCACTCGCACAAACTCCCTTGCGCTATGGAGTAATCTCAATCTGTAATCAGTTTCTGGTCGACGACACACCTTCCTCAATTGCACTATTTCCTAATGATGGAAAAAAGAATGTAGTGAGCTAGAGTACATAAATCACTTAATACTATAAAATAGGAAACATTAGTTCTCCGAAAATTTTCTATCTTCTGGTGGAGTTCGTACTCCTGATGAAAGAAACTTCTTTATGGACATAACTCACAAATCAACTTCTCCCTGAACATTTTTGGGGCTGTTCACTGAAGGGCCACACGTAAATCTTGAAACATGCAATTCCTTGACAATAGTTACTTTCTACTTTCTAGGTAAGAAGGGGCCAGTATCTTAATAAGGATTTGATTCCGAAGCATGTTCTAGGATGACATCTTAAAAACAAAAGCAAACATAAATCATTAAAAAATGGGTTCAAACCTCGGCCTGATCATGATCATAACGCACAAGAAACCTACATCGACATCCTCGTACATCATGTCTCCGCCTTTGCGCATCAAGCACATGTGCGTCATAGTAGAGAGCCTGATCTTTACCTTCCTGAAAAGCTTCCAGAGTGAGCATTACTACTAGTTCTTACCATGTTTAACATATTCTTACAAAGTTAGAACTTTCTTGGGTATGAGAACCACCTGAAAGCAAAGTATTAGATCTCCAGCAAGCACTGCAACACATTCTGATGCTTCACATGGGAGAGATCGCTGTCTCACATGCTTGCGCACATTGATCCATTCATCCTCTTCTGCCCCAAATCCTGCAAATCGGACTCGAACTTCCTGAAAAAAGTGGAGAAATGAAAGTTCAAGTACTCTCAATATGTGATCAAAAAATACGAAACATTAAACAAAATAGAAGGCACTTGTTGAGTGGAGTGTCATTTATTGAAGACAGGAATTTCTATCTAAAGACTGCATCAAGTATTTTGGGAGGATTACCGGATCACCTGTTTCAAACATCCTATGAGAGATAAAAGCTGCCACATCATACCTGGGAATTGGAGAGAATAAAGTTACACAAACAAGAAAAGTACTGGCCACCAATATCAGGCCTTACTTTATGAAACAATATGACAAATGGAGCTTAATGGCCTAAAAGCACTAACCATGCACCATCCCTCGATGATCTGGCTTCAAACTCCATTAAAGCACTACTATCTGAAGTACTTCTTCCTGCATTTTGTGGAACCATTAGGAATAGATACACAAAAAATATAGATGCATGCAACAATTACTTATGTGATCTTAGTAGTAACGAGACTAGTAATGTGACATGTAGGAATTTCACCAGAACCAACACAGAAACACACATCTTATACATTACAAACACATGATGGAATGTCGAGACTGTTAATTACCATCTGTCAAGAATGCAGTATGCTTGCCCTTAAAAAGTATGCTAATAAAATGGCCCTCCTTAAGAGAGAGAAGCATGACACAGAAAACTAAACAGCATATCTATCAGAACTACCTGAAGGAACAGGCATAATATGAGGCACATTCCTTAAAGGGACTAAATCCTCACGGGATTTGGGGGTCACGCTCAAGTTCTCGGAAGGCTTCATTGTTTTTGCTTTTTGTGCATATCTCCTATTTTGGAACCAATTCAACACCTGTAACCAAACTTAGAATGAGAAGAGACTTCAAAAAAATTTACGCATAAGTGATAAGTGTGACAAGTGTAATGTTAGCAACCTGCTTCTGATGCACAATCATCTTTCCTGATCGCTCTGCAGATGCACTACAAACCAAACACAATATTTTTAACACCCTTCATACGATTCTTTTGGTGAAGCAAAACTAGATAGTGTCATAGAAGGAAGGAAGCTCCCTCCAGATACAAACCTAAACTTCTCTGCAATGGAGTGAATAACTTCCAAGCTTGGTATTATAAAATTAGCTTTTTGTAAACAAGCCTCCATTTCCGCCACCTAAAAGAATTAGCCAACATCAAACAGTATAATTAAGACTAGAGAACATTAAGTATGATCAAAACATAACCTGTCTGCGACATAGAATCGATAAAAGGATATGTAAAGCTAGATAAGAATATGACATTGTAATGACCTTGACACCTGATCATGGTTTTGATATGGACTGAATTGGCCAAAATAAGAATAGATTTTAAGTTTTAATTGGTCAAATCGAACTGTAGGTGCATAACTCAAATTGCAAACTGTTGAACTAGAGCCAATTGTTGAGACTCACAGTATAATGTACAGATAGTGGCATAAAATACAGAAAAGTGATCACGTAAATCATGTTAACAAGGAGAGCAAGTACAGAAAGCGAACTACATTAAGACTAATCTGTGCTAGTATCTCATTCTTCTTCTTTTTCCAATGCATGTAAACTAAATTCACAAACACACAAAGACTGTCGCATGAAATGCTTGGAGAGATAAAGCATACATTGAAATAACAGTAACTGAGCAATCCACAACTTGACGCATGAAAGAGGTACAGTTACCAGCACCCATGGTAGCCACAAGTTTAATCTTACAAATCAGTAAAGTTAGTGTGTCAATTCCCATCAAGTATGCTATTATTTTGTGTACACTGTTTATATATTCTAAAAATACACCTCCTTATCACACACTGGTTCTAGTCTCTAACTAGCTTTTCAGGCTCAAATTCAATTTACCCGAAACTGACTCATCACTCATAGCTCCACGCAGTACCAAGGTTGCTCTTTCTTTATACAAAGCCATGTATCAATATGGTGAATTGTATCTTGACCTAATCACTTCAGTTTCATACATCTGAAAGAAATATATAACAGAAACACTAAAAAATCTAAAGCAATCAGCACAATAATATCTTAAAACCCTAAAAGTAACTTCCCCATGGCTTCGAACAATTTGAGTATTTTGCGAATGTAAACACTCCAGAATTCAAATATATAAACTAATTTAAGAAAATGTTTCATAGATTTTTTAGACTCTCGTAAGCCTAAATTAGAAATCAAGACATCTAGTGAGCATACCTCATTCGCTGTAAATCGAAAGGATGGGCCGGGTCCAACGTTTGGAGGTCTTCCCATGATCCTTCTCTTTTAATTACCCCTATCTCAAGATTTCCCTCCTGAAATTTGATTGATTTATGAATTTATCAATAGGAAAACAAACGGAAACAAAGGACGGAGGAACGGAATCGCAGTTTTCGCACACAAAAGAAACAAGTTGCCTTGGGTTAAAGGTGCACTTGCACGTTGCACATACCAATATCACAAAACTTCGACTGGGCTTATTCATCAGACAGATTTGCCCAATACTTGTCTGGCCTATGTATAGTACATAACCCAGGGGAGACATAGGGTCGTTAACGTTTGTACTAACATTTGAACATAGGGTCGTTAACATTTAATAGGGTCGTTAACATTTTTTTTCATGGTAAATTTAATAGGGTCGTTAATGTTTTATAAACTTAATGACGATTTTTCATAAGTCAACATTAGAGTCGTTAATGTTTTATAAACTTAATGACGATTTTTCATATTGCGAATTAGAGTCGTTTACTGATGTGCCAATTAACTAACAACTATTAAGGGTCGTCAGTTTCTTATATTCCCGACCAAACGACTCTCACACTGAGTAGTTCCATAGTGACCATCAATCGACTACTGGAGAACCATTCATGCGATTTGAAGAGTATAGGAAGTTTACCAGATTGTTTTGAGCTTGGGGTTCCTCATTTTGAGGGTTGGTTCCTTCATTTTGAGCAATGGGATCACCAAAATTTTCCACCAAACCTCACTTTCTTCCTCTCTATCCAACACAATTTTTTTTCTTTCTATTATCTAAATTTTCCCCCCAAAACAGATTTTATCTAACTTAACTTATTTATAACTAATCTAACTTAACTAATCTACTCAATTAACACTAATGGTTTGGGGGTAGTTTAGCCATTTAGAAAAATTCAGATAAGGGGTAAGCACAAAATGCTATTGGGAGACCAACTGGTCAGGCCCCCAATTATTTTTCTGGCCCCAGTTAATTCTTGACTTTTTTGGGACATGGTTTTTTTTTTGTAGGGACCATGATTCTATTTAAGGCAAGAAATTATATCCTAAGTCACCCCTTATCTAAATGTTTTTCTTAATACCAAACTTACCCTCCTTAATTAAATTGTTAGTTTAATGATTAATTAGTTAGTTAATGATTAGTACTATTAGTAATTAGTAATGATTAGTTACCATTAAGAAGTTCTATTACAAAAAATTGAAAATTTTCTTTGCGAGAAATTTTAATTTTTTTTTCGATTAAGTTCGGTTACCCAAATTTATGACCAAAAACGAACTTAATGATTAGTATGATTAGTAACGATTAGTTACCAATAAGAAGTTCGGTTACAAAAAATTGAAATTTTTCCTTGCGATCAAACCGAACTATATATTTGGTGTGACCAAATAGTTCGGTTATAAAAAAATTTGAAACTTTTTACGATCAAACCGAACTTTAAGTTCGGTTAAGAAACATTTTTTTGCGACGTAACCGAACTAAAGTTCGGTTGGGAAATGTTTTTTGCGACGTAACCAAACAGTTAGGAAATATTTGTTGCAACGTTTTCGGTTAGGAATTTTTTTTTTCGACGTAACCGAACTATTGTTCGGTTGGGAAATGTTTTCTGTAACGTAACCGAACTGACCAGTTCGGTTGGGAAATGTTTTTGTGACGTAACCGAACTGACCAGTTCGGTTGGGAAATGTTTTTTTACAACGCAACCGAACTGATGTTCGGTTGAGAGTTATTTTTGCGAAATAGCCAAACTGTTCTTCATGTTCATCATTTCCATTAGGTTCGGTTAGTTCGACAAATTTTTTACATAATTCCTAGCCGAACTTTTCTCTGCAACTTCCATTTTCAACTCATTTTGATGGTTAATACTCACTTTTTCAACCAAAAACGAATGACAAATAATGGGTTTGTGAGAATACATTTGTTAATGATTTAAATTAAGTTATATATATAGAGGTGGTGGTGGTGGTGGTTGGTGGTGGTGGTAGTTGGAGGTGGTAGTGGTGGGAGGCGGTGGTGGTTATATATATATATATAGGTGGTTATTAGGTTAGTTTTAAATTAAATTAGGTTAGGTTAAGGGTTCATTTCCACACTTTAGGACACCCCTTAATGAAGACGAAACACATGCAATTGGGCAGTAAAACTAATAACCCCTTATCATCACATTTTATAATGACAGTAATGCCCTTATCATTTATAATTTTATATTTTTTTAAAGAAAAACTATAGATTTTTTTAAATATTTTTTTATTAATTAATTAAGTTTTTTAAGTTTTTTAAGTTTTTGAAAAAAAAGATTAATTTATCTAAATTTACAAAACCTTCATAATTAAAAAAACTAAAAAGATAATTAAAAAGAAAAGATAATTAAATAAAAATTATAAGAAAATAATAAAAATAACAAATTAAATAATAAAAATTAGAAGAGTAAATAAATTAATTAACCAAGGTCATCTAAGTAATTTAACTAGCCTTAGACACCCCATATCAACCTTCATTAGTTAGGGTAATCATTTTGTATTCGTATGCCTCAAAACAGTCTTCCTAAACAATTATGCTTTTTTCTCCGGTCATCAAATTAATACTACAGTCAAACCCATTTTTTAACTGTAGTAAATGTGAAAACTACAGTCAAACCAATATTTTCAGTTTCCTTCACCCACAAACCCACAGACGGAACCATTTTTCAGTAAAAATTTCTAACTGACTCATTTTAAAAAAAAAAATTGTGTTATGTCGTGACTATTTATGAAGACATAGAAAAATAGAGGCGAAAAGAGGAGACATTTTGATTTTCTTTCAATGGATGAACTAGATTCTCTTAAAGTTTTTATCGTTTTATTGATTCTTATTGATTTTTTTTTCGTTTAGGTCGATTTTATTTATATATTTGTGATTTGTGATTTGGTTTTCATCTCATCCCGTATTCAAATTTCAACCTTCTTTTTTTAATCTACTTATATTAAAATGCTACATTTGTGTTAATCAATCAATGTTTTTGTTATTATCGAGAAAAAAAATGTTATGATCTAGATGTAATGACTTAATAATATGGGATTTGACTATGTAATTAGTATGGGATTGATTATGTTTTTACATTTCAATTGTTGAAATTCGATTCGATATTGTAATGTAAGTAATGACCTAATCTTATGAGATTGTTGGTTTGCCCTTTGATTGATGACATGGTTTTTGTGTGGTTGCGGTGGTGAATTATGGTGTGAAGATGATTTGGAAAGAAACAATTAAGGGGTAAGTTTCCTATACCACTAATTTTATACATGCATTTTTGTTCTAATACACCGTAGATGTAGTTGTGTAGATGAGTGATTTAGTTTAACATGCTTGATTATTGGTTTCCCATAATAATAATCAAGCATTCACAGCTTATAAGTGAAAACATGTAATTTAATCATTTGAGGTAATTTTGACTTAGGAAGATAAGAATACACGTTAAAGTGGCACTACTAATAGTCCTACATTTTTCACTCTTTTTACTGAAACAATTCAATGAATCCTGTGATTGATTATATTAGAGCATAGCTCGGTTGAACTCACTAAGCGTTAGTTGGTTGTCATATTTAGTATCAAAACTTATATATATTCGCTTGATTAACTACTAGAGTCAACTTCTTTTAAGTGAGACTAGAAAGTCGAGGAATGTTGAGACGTACAAGTATTACTCCGAAGACCTGAAGAATGAGAAGAATTAACGACAGCAACGAAGACACCATCCTTCCACTTGAGATTAGTAATACTGACTTGACTTGTTTCCATTCCTAACGTATCTTTCAAGTCATATTATACTGAAAACATAACATGCAACAATGTATATATATATATATATATACTATAGTGATTAGACTTGGTCATATCATTATGATCAAAGTGTCAAGGAAATATATTACGAAGTATAAACGCTTATCTTTTGAAACTTCATAAATACGACATCGACATAATCTTTGTATTTAGTTATTTGATTATTTGTAAGCTATATGTGTTGATTTCATCCTAGGAAACAATGTTTTATAACATTTACTCAAAGGAAGTACATATACAAACTTGTTTCATAATCAAAAGGAAATCATGATTGGTTTGTTTCTTTATTGAATATCTTTTGGATGACCAATACAAGATAACAAGGTAGAACCTATCTTAACTCCTGTTGAGATCCGAGGTATAACCGGTCATATCCTATAGTGTGTAGCAAGTTGTAATCGGTCACAAGATACTTTGTGAAGCAAGGTGTAACGGTCACAAGCTACATTGGGAAGTTAATTGTAATTGAAAATGCGGGGGTCTAACAACCTCACCCAATATTTCGATTAGCAATCTGTATGGACAACTCCGAGTTGTTTTCTAGAGAATCAACTAGACAGTTAGACTCAATTAATATAAAATACTCAAGGAGTTATTATCTCAATCTCTCGATTTGATTTACTCAAGCAAATATGATTCGTGAGTCTAATCAAAGAGAGATAACTTGGATGGTACCAAGGACCAATATCCAAGTGTCAATCGATTTAAATCAACAACCAATAAGGTCGGATATTCTAATCGATTGAACAACGCACAACCTGTATTATTTCAATTATATAATAAAATATAATGCGGAATAGAAATAACACAGACACCATAATTTTGTTAACGAGGAAACCACAAATGCAGAAAAACCCCGGGACCTAGTCCAGATTAAACATACATTGTATTAACCCTCTACAGAGCCTACTCCAAATTAACTTCGGTCTGGACTGTAGTTGAACCCCAACCAATCTCACACTAATCCAAGGTACAGATATGCTCCTACGCCTCTGATCCCAGGAGGATACTGCGCACTTGATTCCCTTATCTGATCTCACCCACAACCAAGAGTTGCTACGACCCAAAGTCAAAGACTTTAGCAAACAAATCTGTCTCACACAGAAAAGTCTACAGGTAATAAAAAAATTCGCCTCCCACGAATAAACCTATAAGTTTTCTTCCATATTTTGATAAATCAAGGTGAATAGGAACCAATCGATAAAACCAGACTTATATTCCCAAAAACAGCTCAGTTTCATCAATCACCTCACAATAAACTTAATCGATACAGCGAAGAAGATTATTTAGGAATCACAAACAATGTGACGAAGATATTTGTGATTACTTTTATCTTGCCTATCGGATATAGAAATCTCAAGCCAATTATTACAATTGTACTCGTACAATAGAAATAGCAAGATCAGATCACACAACTACAAGAAAAGTAGTATCGGTCTGGCTTCACAATCCCAATGAAGTCTTTAAGTCGTTAATCCGAATTTAGAGATAAAACTCAAGGGTTAAAGGAGATCGACTCTAGCTTAGAGAAAACTAGTATCACTCAATAAAGGTGTGTGGGGATTAGTTTTTCCAATGGCTAGAGTTCTCCTTATATAGTCTTTCAAATCTGGGTTTGCAATCAATGTTAGCTTAGTAACAAAGCATTCAATATTCACCGTTAGATGAAAACCTGATTAGATACAAGCTAATATCTCTCAACCGGTAGATCGAAAACTTAGCTTGTCATACACACATGTACTTGACATTTTGAGTTCGTGTAACCGTACCCAAACGTGTACAATGGTTGGTTCAATATTAGTCAACCAAATGGTTAGCCAAATGATAACTTTCATATCAACCATATTCTTCTTCACCATAACTAGTCCAAATGACTCAAATGAACTAGTTAGAGAGTTGTTCAATTGCTATGAGATCTCAAGTACTACAAGAGACACAATTGAATCAAAAACTATGTGATTCACTCGAATCATTAATCATGAACTATAAAGCCACGGTTTGCAAAAGCATTCCTTAGTAATTTAAGAATAAATTCACGAACAACGTTTTCAGACATAACCTCTTGAGTTTGCGGTCTCAAGCTAACCGGTTGAAGTTAATAAACTCCAGCAGAATTTCACGGGATGAGAATTTCCGTCAGTTCGTGGACTGGGTTCGCGGACTGCACCTGAGCTTCAACTTTAGCAGATATTATCGGGTTCGAGAACTTACGCCATTTTGCAGACTGGGTTCACGAACTGAGTTCGCGGACTGAGTTGCTACTCACATTCCGGTTCCACTTGATCAACAAAGTTCGCAAACTTCGGTTCAAGTGTTAAGGATTTATACATATATGTGTTGCCACAACAATTTTTATATCCCACAATGGTTATATAGTCTAAACTCTCATTTCAATCATTGAAACATTCTCAGATGGCGTTATATAGTTGTTATTCACAAACTATTTTTCGTCAGAGCGATTTCCAAAGTGATTAAAACATAACATGACTTTCTTCACTAGGCAAAGATGAACTTGGCTAAAGCGAAAGCTTTACCAACACCCATTTCGAGAAATAGATAAGCGAGATATACTCATCTCGAAATGTCACATGTGCATATTCTTAGTCTATATAGTAAACCGACTTTTGTCTCAAGATAGGAGATAGATTAGATAGACTTTTGAGTAATAGATAAGTTCAAGTCTCCACATACCTTTTGGTCAATGAAGATCCACTGGTTCTTTGAGTAGTCCTTCGTCTTGTATGATGATTGCCATGGAGTTCTTGAGCTCAATTACACTTTCTATCCTAGTCCGAGACCTTAGATATAGTAGACTAGAAATCAAGACTATATAGTTTTGATCACTAAGATTGACAAACATGCTTGAGATAGCAACGCATGCGAGGTTGACAATCTCCCCCTTTGTCAATTTTAGTGGCAAAACTATTAATACATATGGAATACAAAAATTACATAAATAAACTTTGTACCTCCTATTCCACATGTATAATCTTCAACAATACTCGAAATCTTCGTCACTTCCAAGTAGTCCAATGATCCCAAAGGTTGTAAGTTTAGTATCATCGTTGTTGAAAATCCGTAGCTATAACAATGAGAAAAGCATTGGTTCTCAATCATTGTTATACAATGTCATAGTATTATTACACAACGTCAAAGTCCAATTGCATCACAATTTCAACAACAATACTATGGTGATACTTCACTCCCCCTTAGTCAATACTCCATCTCACATGGAAGCTACTCCCCCTTACATAATGATCCGAAAACCATATGTATTTGTAGTGTGAACTACAATTAATTCTCCCCCTTTTTTTGTCAATAAAATTTGCAAAGGTACAAGAACGGGATCCTAATGAAATTTCCGTAAGATAAATTCATGACCAAAGGTAAATGTTCTATCATCTTGTTTAGATGCAATCATAAAGCCGAGGCTAAATGCATTCATCAAGGAGTTTATAAAGATACAATATAACCCCTAAAAATTCCACATCCGTACTCCCCATAAAGATTTGGAAATTAAGCGCAAGTTCAAAAGAACTCTCCCCCATAAGATGTCATTCCCAAAGGAACAACAAGAGCGGCCTTAATTTCAAGTGAAAAGAAGGATTTCTTTAGACTCAACAAATTGCATACAAGTATGAATTTGGAATCCAAAATATTCAATCATATTAACCAAAGCGAACCAAGATTAATTTGACTAAATATGCTCAACACAAGTAAACTTATGGAGACTTAATTCATCGATTAGATTATTCACAAGAGAACTCATAAATATTATAACCGGATTACACAATTAAACTAATCATAAGGTAATCAATTTAATTTTCCACACTCGACATGATAAAAATCTATGGAGTACTAACTAAATAATCACACAAGATGATTGATTTAGTTCATTTGGGCTCAACATAAGTGATTATGGAACCCCGACTAAGATTATCATAGGAAATGACAACCTTAGCCGTACATGTACTCAACATGAGAGAACTCATGGAATACAAACTAAATAACAACACAAGTTGATTAATTTAGTTCTTAATGCTCAACATATAACATCTCATGGAACAACCAACCATGCCAATAAGAAATCGACTTAGTTGTATCGTGATCAACATGAGATACACAATGGAACCTTCACGGTAATACATAATAATATGGAACAATTAAGCTTTATACCGTGGATAACAACCAAGGACCTATTCTATTTTTCCATCACAAAGTGACATAATAGACTTTATCCTTGAATCACAAAAGATTTTAACCTATCTTACATCAATAATTGACAATATAGGCTTAACTTTTGTGTTCTGCCAAAAGTCCATTCATTCCTTTATCAATATTTGCATACCAATACGTGAACGACTTTACTTTTGACAAAATATGGGATAATCAAGTTCACGGACGTAAACATACAAATCCCATCAAAATATTGCAATATATAAAACCATAAAGATTAATACTGCAACCATCATGTTCCAAAACAACTTTAGAATTTAAACCAATAAATCTAAAAACAAGAAGATGAAATCATTGGATATAGCTATGTGTAATCACAATCATGGCTATTCCAAAACACTAGTTATTCTTCTAAATAAAACAGAAAACATAGAAGATTTCCTAGACATTCTAAAACTGATTTCCAACTAAAGTTTGAACAAAAGAGAGTTCATCGGAAGCTACCTTTAGTTCGTTTTTCAAAAACTCAAGATTTCTTATTGCTATCCCGAGCTGTTCACGAAAAACTTCAAAATCACGAAGAAGATTTCCTACCAAATGTGAGGACATCTGAACTGGTAGATTGTTTTCATGGTCAATATCCTGATGACAAATTACAAAAACAGGGTCTTCATGAAACTCAATAGCTTTTTCCTTCATGATCACTTATTTGTTACTTTTCTCCATTGTGCCAAGAATCCAGTAGAATCTTTTTTAACTTATAGAATAAAGTGTCAATGGACAACATATATAAGGGGGTTCATATAAAACCCTAGGCACAAGAACATCCGTGCGGCTTTAGTGGCTGTGCACAGGTGGTCAAGGATGGCCAAAACGTGGAGAACCAAACAAGAAGGGGAGGGGAAAAATCAACAAGTAAATCATTGTCAAACACAATTTAACATACTTCGAAGGAGACTCGAAATAAAACCTTAAGATCTGGAACAATACATACACCTTTTACAGCTTTCTCAATACACTTTTATTGAGAGCACAGAGCATCCTTCTTATCTCAAAAGAAGGATGCTTCAAAAAGCATTCATGGTGTGGTAAGATGAGAACTTTGATCATCATGGTTGACTTCTCCTCTAGAGCAACATAGAGATGAGTCATTCAAAAAAAGTAAAGAACTTATACTAGAAGAAGAATTAGGAGTACCTGAGTTAGCTACTTTCCTTGTTTTGGAGACGCCCCGTTTGAGTCTGTTTATACTTGTCTTAAGTTCTGAGACTCGATTATTTATGTGAAGAAAATATGGAACAATATTCTTGGATTCACAGCCTTTCACAAAATGGGACATGGAACTTGATCTCTTTTCCCTTCTCCCATGCCTTTTCATTTTTTCAGGGTTGGTAAACACCCATTTGTCATTATTACCTCTACCTCGATTCTCATTTAGTGTTTGAAAGTCACGAATAAGAGGCGACTTGTCAAGGTAGTTTTATTGCTTGTTGAATGTACCTTGTACTCCAGCAATATGAGGAACTGGTTTAATCACTTCCTTAGACACTCAAGTAAGAATGTCGTGAAGCTTTTTATTCCTCAAATGAAAATGACAATTCCATTCAGGATGCCCTTTATTCCCACAATAATAACAGTTAAAGGAATTGTTTTTAGCTATTATTTTGTGAGTAAATTTGGGAGAAGTCCCTTTGTCCTTAGGCACATTGCAAGCTGAAAACGTTGTTTCACATGAAGAGTTATCAACGGCTTTGACAAAACTGATCTTACTTGTTTTCGGAGTGTTTATTCCTTTATAGCCCAGACCGCGTGTATCACGATGTCCTTTACATGCTCCAATCATAGAAGTCAATTTTGTATAGCTAGTATTGAATCTTTTCAGACTTTCTTCTAGAGATCTTACTTTATCAAGGGCAGCTACAAGATCATCCTCCAATGACTTTTCTTTAGTAAGAACTCTGAGTTCTTTATCATGAAAACATTTCTGTTGAGAGTAATACTTTACTTCAGTATCTGCAAGTCTTTCTTTCAACACATAGATATTTCGGAGAAGATTGTCACATTTAGACCTTTTTGTACGAACATATTCTTCACGATCTTTAACGATAGATTTTAGGAGATTGTACCCACCATCATATCCTTTAAAAAGTTTTCTCAATTTTCTATTTTCTTGACAAAGAGGAGCCATATACTTACTCAGGCAGGCTGTTGATTTTTTTATCTTTAGCTCATGATCAAACAGCTTGATATATTGTTATACTTCCTCATCAATACTTGGTGCTTCTTCTGAATCACTGTCATCTGAAAGGTCATCCAATTTCTCATCAAGAGATTATTCCCAGTCAAATGTAGATTCAGTCACATGACAGTTGACAGAGTTTTTCTTAGAAGTTTCAAGTCTTTGAGATTCACTTGAGTGCCTTTGTACTAGTGTTGCATTATCATAGATACTACTCTTTTCCATAGAGTCAGATCGCTACAAACACAGACTTGTGAGGTCTTTATCGTGTTTGCCAGCTTTGATACCAATTGAAAATGTGGGGGTCTAACAACCTCACCCAATATTTCGATTAGCAATCTGTATGGACAACTCCGAGTTGTTTTCTAGAGAATCAACTAGACAGTTAGACTCAATCAATATAAAATACTCAAGGAGTTATTATCTCAATCTCTCGATTTGATTTACTCAAGCAAATATGATTCGCGAGTCTAATCAAAGAGATATAACTTGGATGGTACCAAGGACCAATATCCAAGTGTCAATTGATTTAAATCAACAACCAATAACGTCGGATATTTTAATAGATTGAACAACGCACAACCTGTATTATTTCAATTATATAACAAAATATAATGCGGAATAGAAATAACACAGACACCAGAATTTTGCTAACGAGGAAACCACAAATGCAGAAAAACCCCGGGACCTAGTCCATATTTAACATAAACTGTATTAAGCCGCTACAGACACTAGCCTACTCCAAATTAACTTCGGTATGGACTGTAGTTGAACCCCAACCAATCTCACACTGATCCAAGGTAAATTTATGATCCTATGCCTCTGATCCCAGCATGATACTGCGCACTTGATTCCCTTAGATGATCTCACCCACAACCAAGAGTTGCTACGACCCAAAGTCGAAGACTTTAGCAAACAAATCTGTCTCACAAAGAAAAGTCAACAGGTAATAGATAAATTCGTCTCCCACGAATAAACCTATAAGTTTTGTTCCGTCTTTTGATAAATCAAGGTGAACAGGAACCAATCGATAAACCAGACTTATATTCTCGAAGAACAGCTCAGTTTCATCAATCACCTCACAATAAACTTAATCGACGCAACAAAGAAGATTATTGAGGAATCACAAACAATGAGACGAAGATGTTTGTGACTACTTTTATCTTGCCTATCGGAGATAGAAATCTCAAGCCAATTATTACAATTGTACTCGTACGATAGAAATAACAAGATCAGATCTCACAACTACAATAAAAGTAGTATCGTTCTGGCTTCACAATCCCAATGAAGTCTTTAAGTCGTTAACCTCAATTTAGAGAGAAAACTCAAGGGTTAAAGGAGATCGACTCTAGCTTAGAGAAAACTAGTATCACACAAAAAAGGTGTGTGGGGATTAGTTTTTCCAATGGATAGAGTTCTCCTTATATAGTCTTTCCAATCAGGGTTTGCAATCAATGTTAGTTTAGTAACAAAGCATTCAATATTCACCGTTAGATGAAAACCTGATTAGATACAAGCTAATATCTCTCAACTGTTAGATCGAAAACTTAGCTTGTCATACACACATGTACTTGAAGTTTTGAGTTCGTGTAACCGTACCCAAACATGTACAATGGTTGGTTCAATATTAGTCAACCAAATGATAACTTTCATATCAACCACATTCTTCTTCACCATAACTAGTCCAAATGACTCAAATGAACTAGTTAAAGAGTTGTTCAATTGCTATGAGATATCAAGTACTACAAGAGACACAATTCAATCAAAAACGATGTGATTCACTCGAATCATTAATCATGAACTATAAATCCACTTTTTTCAAAAGCATTCCTTAGTAATTTAAGAATAAGTTCACGAACAACGTTTTCAGACATAACCTCTTGAGTTCGCGGACTCAAGCTAACCGTTTGAAGTTAATAAACTCCAGCCGAATTTCTCGGGATGAGAATTTCCGTCAGTTCGCGGACTGCATCTGAGCTTCAACTTCAACAGATATTCTCGGGTTCGAGAACTTACGCCAGTTTGCGGACTAGGTTCACAGACTGAATTCGCGGACTGAGTTGCTGCTCATGTTCCGGTTCCACTTGATCAACAAAGTTCGCAAACTTCGGTTCAAGTGTTAAGGACTTATACATATATGTGTTTCCACAACAATGTTTATATCCCACAATGGTTATATAGTCTAAACTCTCATTTCAATCATTGAAACATTCTCAGAGGAAGTTATATAGTTGTTATTCACAAACTATTTTTCGTCAGAGCGATTTCCAAAATGATTGAAACATAACATAACTTTCATCACTAGGCAAAGATGAACTTGGCTAAAGCGAAAGCTTTACCAACACCTATTTCGAGAAATAAAAAGCGAGATATACTCAGCTCGAAATGTCACATGTGCATATTCTTAGTCTATATAGTAAACCGACTTTTGTCTCAAGATAGGAGATAGATTAGATAGACTTTTGAGTGATAGATAAGTTCAAGTCTCCGCATACCTTTTAGTCGATGAAGATCCACTGGTTCCTTGAGTAGACCTTCGTCTTGTATGATGATTGCCATGGAGTTCTTGAGCTCAACTATACTTTCTATCCTAGTCCGAGACCTTAGCTATAGTAGACTATAAATCAAGACTATATAGTTTTGATCACTAAGATTGACAAACATGCTTGAGATAGCAATGCATGCGAGTTTGACCGAGTAGTGCTCTAACAGTAATCAGTCATAAGATACTTTGGGAAACAAGGTGTAACCGATCACAAGTTAACTTGGGAAGTAAGGTATAATCGATCATAAGCTACCTTTGGTAAGCATAGTGTAACCGGTCACAACCTATCCTGAGGAGCATGGTATAACTAGTCACAACTTACATTGTGAGTCATGGTAGAACCGATCCCAAGAAGCAAAACCGAGTTTCCAATATTCACATATTTCTTCATGACTTGTATGACTTTGGAATTAGGGTTTGCTAAGAGAAACTTCTAGATGTCGACATCATTTGAACATGTACATAACTCTTATCATTAATTGTTCAAAGATATTCCTTGATACTCAAGGTGATCCCATACCGGAATATTGAAAAGCATTTAATTATGATTTTCAACTTTATATGCTTTCAATTCCAGCATTTAAAGCATATACTCTAGAAAATATTTATTAGTAAATGTTTTATACTAATAATAAGAATTTTCTACGAGAGATTTTGAAAATATTAGTTAACATTAATTGGAAATAGGAAAACTAAAATTAGGTATTTTATTGGATATCTTAATAATATTTTCGTTTTTTGAATTTCCTTATTGTCCAAACAACCTTGGTCTATAAATACTTGAGTTTGCATATCTTGCAAACTATCCTAAGAGCCAGTCAAACTTCATTTTTTGTTATTTCTGGTGGAGCCATCTATCTGAAGAGGAAAGTACCCTAATTAAGCGAAATCTCTTACAACCGCTCGTTTAAAGACTTTTGTGGGATCAAGAAGCTCTACGAGTATCGTTGGTGGGAAACTGATAACTGCATTGTCATTTTAGTTTTCTATTATTGATTTGATTGACTAACGGTTATTGAATCTTTGATTGCACCTAGTTTGTTTATCCCATGATCCTTCTCTTCTGATATAAGGACACTCAAACTAGATCAAAGAAACGTTTCTACGGATCTAATTTATTCTATAACTGTAAGATAGATTCATTGATTTTCCATTATCAACAGACTCCGTTTTGTGCGACAAATCAATAAGGAATCAAGTTTTTTTTTTTTGCAGGTTGTTACTATGAAGATTAAATCGAATATTGAAGAATTTGAAGATTTGAAGACTTTGATCTTGTGTTTTGTTCTTGGTGTAACTTTCTGTGACTTGATTTTCTAGGATTAAAAGGTTGCTTATTTCGATAAACATAAGCCTTTTGAGATATATAAGTTGTTTGTGATTTTATCATAAACCTTGTAATCAAGATTGATTATTTCGATAATCATTATCTTATTTGATCTTGTAACCTAAGAGCTTCGGATCTGGTGACAGATCTTAAAAATAGAAGATATGTAATTGTGCTTTTATAATATATTTTGGTATTGTGATTGGAAAATGATTTTGGTTACCAAATAGTTTTGATCTTTTACTGTTTGGAATACGATCCAAAGGAATCTTGTCTTACCAGTTGAAAGATTAGTAACAGAATTTATTGTGAACCATTAAGAAGATCTACTAGATCTTGTCTTAAAGAGAACATCGGTTCTGCTAGGATATCTAGTATTCTAACGTCTATTGAGAACTTAGGTTCTGCAAGATGTTATCAAAACAAGAATACTGCTGAAGCTGAGTAACTAGGATTCTAGATTGGTTAGTCTCGTCTACACAAAGTTGCAGGTTTACTTTTTATAGCGTCTTAATTCATTAAGTATTCAAACTGGATTAGGTCCCGGGTTTTTTTACAAGATTATAGTTTTCCCCGACAAAAAAATTATGGTGTGTGCTTTACTTTATTTCCGCATTATAATTATTTTTTATATTATAATTAAAGTATTTGCACTTGTATGTTAACTAGGCACTTGATATTGATCCTATAGTGTTTCGGTCTTGTACCTTAACTATTATCAAGTGAACATCTTGTTGTATTATCTCGATCTTGTATTCATAGACGATCACACAAGGTTATTGTGATTCACCACTTGGCTTTGATTTCTCACATTGTTTAGGCCACTACGGACTAACCCTTTTCCAAGTGGACACTGTGTTGAAATATTCCTTTAGTGATTGTTGCTTAAAGAGGTTTATACACGGTGGGTCTTGAATAGATTGTGATCAAACGACAAGATTTGGTGTATTTAGGTACCCTCATCATTTCAATTGGTATCAGAGAAGGAAAACACGAAAAGATCTAACAATCTGTGTTTGGCGTGATCCAACCAATCCAATGGTTGATTCAGTTAGCATACCTCCAAGATTTGATGGCACAAACTATCTGTGGTGGAAAATGGCAATGCAATATTTCCTTCAATCTCGTGACTTTAACACTTGGGTTTTAGTTGTTGTCGGATATGAACACCCAAAAGTACTATCAACAACTTAACTATACAAAGTTTAGACTAAAGGAAGTTCTGGAGTTCAACAATGAGGAAAAATTGCTTTCTAAACAAAACTTCGAAGGAATAAATGCCATTATCCATGCTTTATCTCTAGACCTCTATCATATGTAACCACGTGTAAAACTTCAAAAGAGACTTGGGATATTCTTAATGTCGTGTTTGAATGGAATTCCTCTGAAAAGGAAACAAGGCTTCAAACCCTATCTTATAAATGTTAAAAATTTCTTATGGATGAAGAAGATTCCTTTGACCAAAAACTTTCTGAAATGCTGAATGCCTCTTACGCTTTAGGAAAAACTATTTCAGATAAGGATATTGTGTGTAAAACTCTAAGGTCTGTACCACCAAGATACGAATCTAAGAAACATTCCATCATGGAAGCAAATGATCTTTTCAAACTATCTAGAAGCGCTCTGGTTGGTAAATTAAAGATCTTTGACCTTGAATACCAATCCAAGAATGAAGTGGATATTACCTTTAAATCTGTGACTAAGACTAGTTCTTCGGCAGAAAATTCTTGTGAAACACAAACTGGGGATTGTTGTATCGATATGACTGCACGACAATTTAGAAAGTTTTTAAGACAAAAGAAAATGAGACTTTCTAAATATGCATCTTCTACTTCTCTAAAATCACATAAATGTGCAGAGAATAGAGATCAGAATGATGGTGGTAGCTCTATTTGTAACCAAGGATCAAGAGAACAAAGCTTTCACTGCAATTGTTGGATGCACGCCTGAAAAGGATACTGAAGTAACTCCATAGCCAAAGGCACTTGAATGCGATCTTCGTAAAGAAAATGAAAGTTTGAAAAAGTAAGGTTATGATTTGTACAAGGATATAAAGATTCTTGGTCATTATCTCGAATGCATGAAAAGTTATTATTATGGCATAGGTCGTTTGAACCCACCAAGCGTTGGTATGTCAAGTTTCTTGGTCAATTTATTGGACTATAGGGAAAATTTCTTCGGGCAATTATTTCCTTAATAACATATTGAAACTAAATTACTTTTATAGTTTCGGTTTTAATATTGGTTATCTAAAATGGTATATGAAACCTTCGTGCTTAACTATTATATGTTGTACATAGATTTGTAAGATCCTTTCGGTTTGTCCTTTATTTGATCGAACCTTTGTCATTTTGTGACAAAAAGGGGGAGAAATATATGGAGTAAACAAGTGATTTTTAATAACTAGGAAAGGACATTTGTGCTTAAACGTTATATCTAACGAAATATTAAAGCATAGACTAAGGGGGAGAAATATGTTATAATGTTGTGTAGTATTTCTGACTACAAAAGGGGAATGACAAAGATGTTCAGATTGAATATTTACCTAGCTTGACTTTAGGGGGAGTAAAATCTTTTGTTATTCAAATGTCAACAACGAAATTTATTTATTGAGTATACGCAAGTTTTTGTGCTGTTGAAACTTGGACTCAAGTGTATGAAGAATGAGTTATTATGTAATTAGTTTAATTCCAAATGTAATAAGAGTTTTGGCAATAAAATTGACAAAAGGGGATATTCTTAGAGAATAATTCGGTTGAACCCACTAAGCGTTGGTATGTCAAGGTTGGTTATCATATTTTAGTATCAAAACTCATATAAAGTCGCTTGATTAAATACTAGAATCAACTCCGTTTAAATTAGACTAGAATTGAGCCATAGAAGTATTACTCCGAAGATATGAAGAATGATAAGAAGTAACTACTACAACGATGACATTATCCTTCCACTTGAGGTTAGTAATATTGACTTGATCTTGTTTCCATTTCTAACGTATCTTTCAAGTCGTGCTATATTGAAAACATAACATGTGAAGATGTATATATTGTATGTAATACTCTAGTGATGTGACTTGGTCATAATAGTATGATCAAAGTGTCAAGGAAACATATTACGAAGTATAAACGCTTGGAACTTCGTAAATACGACATCGACATAATCTATTATATATATTATTATTTGATTAAGTGTACATTATATAGGTATGATTTCATCCTAGAAAACTATGTATCTTTATATGATCAGTTTAGGAAGCAGATGTATGAACTTGTTTTCATAATCTAAAAGGAAATCATGATTGGTCTTGTTATTCTTTGAATATCTTTTGGATGACCAATGGAAGATGACTTGGGTAAAACCTATCTTAACTTGTTGAGATTTATGGTATAACCAGTCATAGCCTATATAATATAGTTTGTTACAATTGGTCATGAGCTTCATTGTAAATCTAGTTATAACCGATCACAAGCTATATTGGAATGCAAGTTGAAACCGATCATATGTTACTTTGGGAACCAAGGTACAACCTGTCACAAGATGAATTGGGAAGTTAGTGTAATCAATCATAAGCTACCTTTAGGAAGCATGTTATAACTGATCACAAGCTAACTCTGGAAGAAAACTGTAATCGGTCACAAGCTACTTTATGAGCAAGGTGTAACCGATTAGACCTTTATTGGGAATCATGTTACAACCGGTCACAACATATTTTGGAGTGATGGTTTAATCTGTTCCATGTACAAAACCAATAACCATGGTTCACATATTTCTTCATGGTGTGTGTGAATTAGGGTATTGGGTTTTTCAAGTGGAAAAGCTTCCAATATGTCGACATATTTGAACATGTACATAACTCCTATCATTTATTGTTCAAAGATATTCCTTGATAGTCAAGGTGATCCCTGGTCCGAAAAACTGAAAAGCATTTAATTATGATTTTCATCATATATGTTTTAATTACCAACAATTAAAGCATATCTTGTGGAAAATATTATCAGTTAATGTGCTAGACCAATAACAAAAGTTTTTCTATGAGAGTTTTCGGAAATGTTGGTTAACATTAATTGGAAATAGAAAAACTGAATTTAGGTACTTTAATGCATATCTTGAGAATATTTTCGGTTTTGGAATTTCCTTATTGACCAAACAACCTTGGTCAATAAATACTTGAGTTTGCATTTATTGCAAACTATCCTTAGATCCAGGAAAACTTCATTTCTTGTAGTTTCTAGTGGAGCCGTCTATTCGGAGAGTAAAGTACCTAATTAGACGAAATCTCTTACGACCGCTCGTTTAAAGACTTTTGTGGGATCAAAAAGCTCTATGAGTACCATTGGTATGAAACTAGATAATTGCAGTGTTATTAGTTTTCGATTATTAATTTGATTGACTAACGGTTGTAGAAACTTTGATTGCACCTAGTTTGTTTATTCTTGAGAATCTTCTCTTTTGATATAAGGCTCACTCAAACTATATCAAAGTATTGACGGGATCCTTAGAACCATTTTCGGATCTAAAGACATCTTTTGATAATCCATTGTTAATAGACTCCGTTCTGTGCGTGATTTATCACAAGAGGTTTCAAGTGGTGTTGTGCAGGTTATTGAAGACAAATAAAGATTTGAAGATGACAAAGTTTTTCTTATTATTTTTTGTATCTTGTGAATTGTGTGCACAAACCTTGATCGGCTGGGATCCAACTAGAATCGTGTTTATCTTTGATAGACTTGATTGATTAGTTATATGAGATCGGTACTTATAGTTTCTCTTTGAGATCTATGTTGATTGATTTTCAAATATATAGTTTGATTATTGCAGTAATCAAAAGATAGATTGATCTAACCAGACAAAGGAGTTTATTAGATTAAACATAAGAGCCTTTGTCAACGACTCATAGTATCTTATTACGAAGATTGAATATAGTGGTTACCAAACAGATTTATTATTTTGCTGTTTGGAATATGATTTAAAGGATTGGTGATTCACGTGCGTGATTCTAGAAGTCAAAGGCGCAGGGATACTAAGGAAACTAAGTAGTTAGGGTTAGTCTACTTGGACTCAACTATATGAAGTTTGTATTATATTTTGTATAGCGGCTTAATTCTGAGAGTTCAAAACTGGACTAGGTCTCGGGGTTTTTCTGCATTTGCGGTTTCCTCATTAACAAAATCTTGTTGTGTCATTTACTTTTCTATTCCGAAATTATAATTGTTGTTGATTATAATTTAAAGTAAATTCACTTGAATGTTAACTAGGCACTTAATATTGATCCTATAAGGTTTCGGTTATTACCGTACCTATTATCAAGTAAACACTTTGCTGTCGTATTGTCTCGATTTCATATCCATAGACGATCACACAAAGTGTTTTGGATTTATCCACTTGACTTTGATATTCTTGAAAAAACGGGGGTCTAACAACCTCACCCAATATTTCGATTAGCAATCTGTACGGACTAACTCTAATATACTTATAAGAGAATCAACTAGACAGTCAGACTCAATCTTAAATAAAAAGTATATCAGGGAGTTAATATCTCTATCTCTCGATTTGATCTATACTCAAGCAAATAGAAATTTGCGAGTCTTTGTCAAATACAAGAGATATAAACTTGGATCGTACCAAAGACTAATATCCAAGGATCAATCAATTTCCAATCAACAACCAAAGGTTGGATTTCACAATTGATCGATACAATGTACAACATGTGATATTTGAATTATATAACAAAATATAATGCGGAATAGAAATAATACAGACACCAAAAAATTTGTTAACGAGGAAACCACCAATGCAGAAAAACCCCGGGACCTAGTCCTGATTGAGCACCACACTGTATTAAGCTGCTATAGACACTAGCCTACTACAAACTAACTTCGGTCTGGACTGTAGTTGAACCCTAATCAATATCACACTGATTCAAGGTACAGTTGTGATCCTTACATCTATGATCCAAACAGGATACTACGCACTTGATTCCCTTAGATGATCTCATTCACAACCAAGAGTTGCTACGACCCAAAGTCGAAGACTTTAATAAACAAATCTGTATCACACATAAAAGTATACGATAATAGATAAATCTATCTCCCACAGATAAACCTACGAGTTTTGTTCAATCTTTTGATAAAATCAAGGTGAACATGAACTAATCAATAACCCGTACTTATATTCCCAAAGAATAACCTAGAATTATTGATCACCTCACAATAATCTAAATCATATGGTAGCGAAACTAGATATTGTGGAATCACAAACGATGAGACGAAGATGTTTGTGATTTCTTTTATCTTTCCCTATCGGAGATATAATCTCAAGCCAATTATTCAATTGAACTCGTACGATAGAAAATAGAAAGATCGGATCGCTTAAATACAAGAGAAGTAGTTTCGTTTGGCTTCACAATCCCAATGAAGTCTTTAAGTCGTTAACCGATAGGGTCTCGAGAAGAAACCTACGGTTAAAGGAGAATCGACTCTAGAAAAATCAATTAGTATCACACAGGAGGTATGGGGATTATTTTTCCAATTGATAGACCTCTCAATTATATAATTTTCAAATCAGGGTTTGCAATCTAAGTTACCTTGGTAACAAAGCATTCAATATTCACCGTTAGATAAAAAACCTGATTTATCCAAGCTAATATCTTTAAGCCGTTAGATCAAAACTTAGCTTGTCACACACAAATGAAATGTATTTCATTTAGGTTTGAGTAACCATACCTAAACGTGTATATTTGGTTGGTTCACAAATAGTTAACCAATGGTTAGCCATATGAGCACTTTCATATCAACCATATTCATCTTCTTCACAACTAGTTCAAATGACTCAAAAGAACTAGTTAAAGAGCTGTTCAATTACTTAGATCTTTATACATAGACACAATTAAAACAAAATAGGTTTGATTCACTCGAATTAATTCATAAAAAATATAGACATGGTTTGCAAAGATTGCATTCCTTATTGATTTATTTTTTAAGTTCATGAGCTACCGATTTGAGAAATATAACCATCTTGGGTACGTGTACGGGTATGCATACCTTAGATACCGGATTTGAGTTTACAAACTCAGCAGAAATTTTTGGTTCGAAAACTTCCGTGGGTACACATACGGATGCACCTAAGGTGACTGGTTTACTAGTTTGCAAACTACAAACTCAGCAGAAATTTTCGGTTCAAAAAATTCCGCCAGTACGCGTACGGGTACGCGTACCTAACCTGTCTCCTTCACCAATACCGCATGCACACATAGGAACGCACTTGGTCTTCGGTACATGGATTTATACAATAATGTGCGAACACACTATATATGCTTATATCCATAGATGGTTACGTAATATCAACTCTACATTTCAATCATTGAAACATTCTTCTATAATGTTATAATAGTCGTTAGACATAAGAATCGACTATCGTCATCAAAGATATTTTCAAGATTGAAACGTCATCATGACTAAAGAGAAAGCTTACCAACACATATTTCGAGAAAAAGATAGGCGAGTAAACTCGGATCGAAATAGCAAATGTGTATTATGAAAACTATCATACTTACACGACTGTTGTCTCAAGAGTAGGAGATAGATAGACTTTTGAGTGCTATATAAGTTCAAGTCTCCACATACCTTTTTGGTCGGATGAAGTTCCATTGGTTCTTTGAGTAGTTCTTCTTCTTCGTAAGATAATCTCCATGGAGTCTGGAGCTCAACTATACTTAACTATCCTAGAAAGATACTTAGTCATAAGTAAACTAGAAATCAAGACATATAGTTTTGATCACTAATATTGACAAACATGCTTGAGATAGAAACGCATGCGAGTTCGATTGAGCAATGCTCTAACAATTCTCATATTATTATTCCAGTTCATACTAACCATGTTTCAAGTGGACACTGTGTTGAAGTATTCCTTTAGTGATTGTTGCTTCAAAAGGTTAATATACGGTGGGTCTAAAATAGGTTGTGATCAAAAAAAGATTGTGGTGTATTTGGATACCCTCGTCTTTTCAATTGGTATCAGAGTAGGAAAACACGAAAATATCTAACAATCTGTGTTCGGTGCGATCCAACCTATATGACTGGAATCTAAAAATGGTCTTTATAGAACCTGAGAATGATTCAGTTAACGTAAAACAAGGTATCAAGAGTTTTGAATTAACACTTGATGATGACATCTAAGAATCAATATCTGAAGACGTTTATCAAATCATCTCTAGAGAATCTATAAGACAAGTTAATCTTGTTAATGATGTAGAAACTGATGACAACTGGGGAAAATGTCTACAAGAAAAGTTGGTTGAAATTTCCGATGATGATGACTCAGATTTTGAACGAGATATAGAAGAGGATATCTTAGAATACTATAAACTATTGGATCCTTTGGAAAATAAAAAACTGAGAACTTCGGATTTTCTTGGTTTTATGACCCCTCTTTGTCATGAGAACAAGTAACTGAAGAAGGTTTGCGAAGGATATTATAGCGGTTATCGTCTTATTAATACTCTTCTTAAAGATCATACATAAGATCTAAATTCAAAGAAACTTGAATGTGAAAATCTTCAGAGAGATCTAAATTCAAATAAACTTGAATGTGAAAATCTTCAGAGAGATCTCTTTTTGTCGGAAAAGAAACGTGTTGAATCTGAAGCAAAGATTAACTCTCAACAAAAGAGTTTTGAAGAGAAAGAAGTTGAATATCTCTCACGAGAAAAACGCCTTGAGGATGATCTAGCTTGTGTTCTTGATAAAATCAAGACGTTGGAAGAATAAAGTTTGGACCTTAAAAAGTTCAATGATAGCTCAAACAAATTAACCTCAATGTTAGAAGCAAGTAGAAATCATCGTGATACACGAGAATTGGGCTATAAGGGTAGATGCTTCAAATATTAGCAAAAAGGTAAAATTTGTCAAAGTTATACAAATTATTCTCAACCAGAGATTTCCACTGATGTCAAAGATGCTCATATTTCTTGTAAAGAAGAAAATCTTGTCATGTCAAAAAATCATGTACAACCACAATCTTCAAGCGCAACCATCAAAAAAGCACTTCTGCTAATGTCAAAGAAGCAATAACGTTGAACAAAGATAAGAAGAAGAAGAAAACTCGTCGAGCTCCAATGCAAGTAGATCCACAAAAAGGTAACATTAAAACTCACACTCCTTATGTTACTAAACATTGTTATTTTTGTGGTAATAAAGGACACTTTCAATGGGGATGCAAAGTTCGTAAGATGCAGGATGCACTTTCTTTTGTATCAAATGAATACACTAAGTTTGCTCCCCTAAAAAACATATCGTTATTGTCCTATATTTAGGCAAAAGAATTATTATAATGATAGTTCAAATTTTGGTTATCGCTCGACAATGTCATCCCATAAAATACCCAATTATAGAAAGAGAGATGACTTTGTAAATGTGAAGACAAGATATGATGTTCCAAATTGTAGAAAGGATATTTCGCTAAGTATCCAAAAGGGCAACGGTCCTAATGGTATGAAGGATAAAGATTCTCCGGCGAAACCCATCTATATATGGGTCCAGTAGTCCTCCACATCCAAGGAGAGACCAAAAGTTAGTCACAAGAATGATTCTCATTTGATAATTGTTGGTAACAATGATTATGGGAATCTTCTTGAAAGACTAAAGAAATACATCATATTGTATAATATATCTTGTACAAATGCACATTGTGATAATGCCACTCTTTATCACAAGTAAAAGAATAAAAACAAGATATGGAACAAGAGTAATAAGAAAACCAAGCAAGAGGTCAAGAATGATGATTATGTCTTAGTCTCCTATGACGAACAAGACAAGGCTCAACTGAACACAATCTTGTGAAAGCTGAGGAAGCACAAGAAAACTGAGCACATGACCTCTCGGTTATTATATGACTAATTAATATCTTCATGGAGATTTTTCTCTTCTTTACTCATACCTCATCTATCCATAATTGAGCTTTTGATAGAAACGGTAATTATGAGTTTATAGAGTTGATATCTACAGGTCATATATTTCTAGCTCTTGTTTATACGGTTAAAATGAGCCAAAAATCACTGAATTAAGATATTGTACGCAAAAGTTATGCCTAAAACAGTTTTATGTATGAATTCAAGGTGTAACCGGTTACATCCTAACCTAGGGATCAAGGTGTAACTGGTCATAACCAAGTTCATACGAAAGGAGTGTAAAACTTTTTTTCTTATAAATTCTTCGTCCGAACTCGGAAATCCCTCATTCTTTTTGCGTTGTTTCGTAATTTCATTCCCTACAAGATTGAGGTAATTGCAATACTTGATTTTATGTTTAATATTTATGGTGTATTGCATTTGGGTTTATGAGATAAACCGTTTGTGTTTCAGTCTTATATATTGGCTCGCTTCCTTATGGTTAGTGACTTTTGAATATAACCGATCCCAAGGAGCAAAACTGAGTTTCCAATATTCACATATCTTTTTATGTGTTGTGTGAATTAGGAATTAGGGTTTGCTAAGATGAGAAACTCTAAAATAGTTCAATGGATATTAGAGAATAGACTAATCAATTTGTTGATTTGTTTCAATATTTTGTGTAAAGTCTATTCCAATAAACTATCAATTTTTATGAATGAATAAAATTTAATCTTTTATAATCTTTGTTTCATTATTTGATAGTTCCGATTGCATAGACTGTGTATGAATGCTCATATTTTATGTTATGTGCTTTCAGATTTATAAGATGTTTAGTTTTGGTTTTATTAACCTGTAGGATCCAAATATCGCACAACGGTAAGAACTTGCGAATATGTAGCAGAGGTTGCGAGAATATAGCAAGAGATCCTAAAATTGGGGGAATGTGAGTTGTCATCCACTATGTAAACACCTATATAAAGAGAAAGGCAGGAGAGAGAAAGGGGAGGACACATTTTGTAAAGGAGAGATACATTTTTAGAGGGAGAGACTTTATTTTCTTTATCATCTTCTTCCCCAAAAACTAAATCTAGAACTCCAAATACTCATTAATGAAGATTCTAAATGTAATACTTATGTAATTACAACAATCATAGTGAAGATCCATGGATGTAGATCACATTGATCGAACCATGTAAAAAATCCTTGTGTCCATTTTATAATTTTAGCACTTTATTCTTTATTTTCATATCAAATAATTTTAGATCTAGAAAATATTATAGGGGGTGTGTTGTGGGATTTCCTGCAACTACATTTTTGGCGCTAGAAACAGGGAAAAATATGCGAAAATGGAAGTTTACTATTGGTCCTAGATATAATTGAATTTCCAAGGTTTGTGAGTGAAAATGGAAGTTCCCATGGAAGAATATGCGTCTTCAGGCAGCAAGCATCATCAGAATTAATCCCAGGACAATAATGAAGCCGAAGAACGACGACAAAGTTGATAAGGATGAAATTAATACAAAGATACATCAGCAATCAGTTATTAAAACAAGTGCTACAAATGAAATCAACCGGAGTCTTCATCGACTAAGAGTCTTAAAGGACATATGCTTTTCTTATTTCTTTAATCTTGCTTTCTAGATTTCTAGATCTGATGGTTTTTAAATAAAATATTATCGAAAATTTTACAAAACCTATATCCAGTTCCTCATAAAATATGATTTTCTTTTCAAGCATTTGATCGCAATAAGTTTCAATTGTAGATTTACTGTCTATGAATCTGGTTTTCCAAACCCATTTGTCTGATTCGAAAGTTTGGAATATTGAAATTTCAACTTGATTTGAGGATTAACCTTACAAACGATAGGAATTCTTTTAACTAGATTTATCTTTTATTTTGATTCATTAGTGTTATAGCGAAGAATGACATTTTTCATCATGCTATATTTTCGCACGTTATGAAAAATCAACAGACCTCAACTGAAATCCTACAATAAACGTGCGATAGCATCGCTCAAGAAAAGAGAGGATCTCCTACTTTTATTTTGTTTTGTTGACCGATGTTTCTTATTTTATAGTAAGGAAGCGAAATTTAATAATGTCTATACGAAGTTAAGCATGGATTCACTATTGAAGAACATCCCAGCAGATCAAGAGAAAACGAATTCATTGCTTGTTGACAACATCAGCTTAGGCGAAGACAGCTCAGTGGATAAAGGAAGAAGGCTAATGAGCTATTTGGCTTATACCTCTGCGAAGATACTTCATATTCAGGGTTCTGCGAAGTTATTTGGTAGATGTTTATACTGTCTAGGAAAATAAACTTCAAAGAAATACAATCACTGCAGTCAAAGGAGGAAAGCTGGAGCAAATATTTGATCCACCAGCGTCATGCAAGGCAATAATAATCACTAATGAATTTTATTTTTATCTTCAAATGTTTTTCTTTGACAAAGAACAGAACATGGCGATATTTTCGCAGAAGAAAACTTGAGTTCAACACAACAAATAAGAAAATAACTCGAAAAGATTATCTCAAGCAACCAGTATAATGGAGAAATGAAGCAAAACAAAACAATAGAGATGGAGGCGATAAAAAGTCGTGGAACAAAACAAAGAAAGCTCATAAAGATTACCAGCAGTTAGAGGAATGGGTGGAGAGGATGCACTGTGAGTGATCAAATTAGCAGCGTCTGCAAAGGAATAGAAAGACAATGAAGCGGGGTTATGACTTGCGAACAGGAGCAACTACACTTACGAATAAGAAAAGGACTGGATAGTGTGGTAAAATCGCACAAAAGAACTCACACATAAAGTGAAATTGGTAATTTGTTTCAACATAAACAATGACGAACATATTGTGAAGAAAGCCTCTGCGAAGAAATAGAGTGCAAAAGCAAACTTCAAAGGCGACAAAAACAAACAACTAACACCAAGAAGAATATTGTGTGCAAAAACAACTTTGACAAACTCTTTTACTTCGTGCAAATTCACGGAAATTTCAGCAATAACCATACGAAGTAGGATTGAGAGTAAACTAAAACTGATTAAACCAACATATGAAGAATCAACTGATTGCGAAGAAAAAGCACACAGTTGCGAATAAACCAACATATTTAAGGCCATACCTACATAGAAGAGCTCGCAAATAAACAATTCATCTATGAGACAAGCCAAAGGTGACAAAGATGACATCTACAACATATTACGAGTTCTCATCAAATCCAGAGAAGATTCTAAATAAACATGATCAGTTAGTTGTATAAGAAGCCAATGAAGTAAACCAACTCATATCCAAGACCCGGCAAGTCAGTTTGCAGGAGGCCTAGGGGAGAAATATCAGTAAGGAAAAGGAGGCAAACATTCATATAAAGAACCGTATGAAGACAAAAAGCTAAAATCCAGTGGAGCTAGTGATGCTCAATAACTTCGTCGCAATTAAAAGGGAAATATTCTTACCTTCATATTTCTTACTTTAATAGGTCACGAAGAATGAAAGAGCACGCACAATTATAATAGCAAAACAAATTCAAAGATGCACATGGCAAGAGCAGCTACAAGCGAAGATAAACAAAGAAGAAGAAACCGATAGCGGGAGAACACCAAGATAAACAATATAGAAAGAATGATTAATAATAATAAATTACGCAAGATTTACATTCCTTTCACAAAACAACATCCAGCAAAGTTGGTCACTGGCGAAGAATACAAGTACAAGGTCGCGGGTGTAGTTGCAGGAAAACCTACACTACACTCTTGATAAGAATTTACAGTAATTAACACATATTTGAAGATTAAAAACAACATTTTCTTATTTGATTCTCAGAAATATTTACAAGAAATGGAAGAAATCAAGAATACAACCGCTCTCTTGAATTTTATCTCTCTTCAAGACTCTCTCAACACTCAAAAATACATGATCCCTTTTCTGAATCTACTGGGTCTTTTTATATAAGGTAATTACATAGTGGATGACATCTAAGCTATCCTTTAATTTCGGATCTGACTTGCGATATTATCGCAGTAGTTATAATGTCAATTCTCGCAAGAGTTGTAATCATCGCAGGACAATCATGCTCTTCTCGTGTTTCTTCATTCGTCAGCTATTACGTCACTCTTTAAATTATCTTGTGATACTCGCCAAGTGTTGTTGAAGAACTCGCGGTGGTGTTCGCTGGAATGTTGTTAATCTCGCAAGAGTAATATCATGGCGATATTCTGGAGTGTTGTTGAAGAACTCGTGGTGGTGTTCGCTGGAGTGCATCTTGCCTCTTCTCATGTCTTTTCTGCGAAGGGAAAAGACCATGAGAAATCAAAACCTTTTGAAATGCCGCAGCTGTCTATTTTTCATGTTATTTTGACGCATATCTTTTTCTCGCCAGGTTTGTTACACATATCTTTTTATCCGTTCAACTTCTGACACATCCCTTTCAACCGCTGTATTCCAACCGTTTACTCTCTTCCTTGTATTAATTGCACTTATCTTTTCGAGATTTTTTACCTTCTATATATATCTTCTTCACTCTTCTCTTTTCTTCTCTTTACCTTTTTCTTCCTTCTCTCCGTAATTTCTCTGCAAATTCAGTGTTCTTCCGTAAATTCCGGATCTGCTACTGTTACATTTTTTCTTTCGATCTTTCACTTCTTCAAACTTCATTCCCATACTAAAAATGATTGCAGCCGGTCGCAAATATGTGATTGCTTTTGAGAGGATTCAAAAAAAACTTCAAGACAAAGGTTTTACTTTATCCAAGATTCCCAATCAAAACCCTAAGTCTGAACTTTCTGCTCCATTATTTTCTGATTTTCCATGTAACCATGAGAAGATCATAGTCTCGCTAGGCCATCTTGAGGTTGGTCTTCCCATTCCTCTCTATGACCCTGAACTTCCTTTATTCTATGAGATACTCTCTCACGCGAAGTTCTTGCGGGCGATATATCAGTTGAGTGGGGATTGCATTCGCTTAATGCTTGAGTATGCTACTCGCGATGCTGGTAAAGAATATCGTTAAACTGATACTACGAAGAATCCTAAATTCAAGGATATTCCAATTGTCACCGCGAAGTATACTGTGGAGAACTTATTCATAAATTACGATATAATTCTTATGAAGAAAGACAACACTTACTGGGGTGTCCGCTTACAGAAGAAGGATGACATCACTGAAGATAAAGTTCTTATGTTAGATATCAATTGGCATACGGGTAATAATCAAGGCCCTCGCCACTCCAGTGATGATAAATTGTTCATTTTTCCATTATGCCTAGAGGGTCCCTACATCTCCGGTCCTCATGTATTGCCTGCGAATCTCGCAGAATATCAACCGTGGGTTTTCAACTGGCCTGAAAGGAATAAATAGGTATGTTCCCTCAAATGTTTTGTATAATTTTCATTATTGTATTCCTCATGTTTTCATACTCTCGCTGACTACTCTAATTTTTCCAGATTAACAGGCTGAAACTTAACTACAAGAAATTTGGGAAGCCCAACACCTTTTTATCCCTTAAATCTCTCACAGATGAAGTAAGAAATATTCCTTTATAATTCTTGACAATATATTATTGCCTCTATTTCTTATCTTTATCTGTGTTCGCAGGTTATTGAAGAAAGAGAACCTATTGTGGTTTCGAGGACCAAAGGGAAAAGCAAAGATTCTTCTCGCAAGGGGAAATCTAATGCTCCTCACAAGGAGAAATCTGATGCTCCTCGCAAGGAAAAATCCACTGGTCTTCCCTCGAAGAAAATAAAGACCCAAACTACTTCCCCTTCATCGCCCCAGTCTAATGAAGAAAATTCTCATGATGATACTGATAATGATGATGATGATGATGATGATGATTTTGATGCTGATATCCCTTCCGCAGTGGAATCCTCCCAATCTGAATCTTCCATGGCCCAGCTATCTAACATTTTTGGCGATATTACACATGGTATTGCAAATGATTGTAGAAATGAAGCTCTTAACGGGGTATCCCAGGCTCTTGACAAGATCTGCGATGCTCCCATATTGGTTGATAATGATTCTCTCCAAGGAATCTCAAGATCCATAACTCCCAGTCTCTTAAATTATATTGGTATTCTGGTATGTTTTCATTTCTTCACCACATTTAAGTAGTCATTTCCTCGCCAAGTTTTAATTTACATTGTCCCCTCGCAGACTGGAAGAGCTTCCTTTGTTGTTGCCTCAGACTTGGAGAAGAGGTGCGCATCTTTTCACAAGAAGAATACTGTTCTTCGCAAGAAAAATGTGGAGTTGGAATTTGAGTCCGCTAGTCTTCGTGGGCAATTGGAATCTGGGTCTGCTGACCTTCATGAAAAGATCAAGAGGTTGGAAAATGAACTTTCTTTCTCGCAAGATAAAGTCGCAAGCCTCCAAGCTGCGAACAATCAACTTTATGGTAAGAAATCTCTCTCTTTTTCTTTAACCTTGTATTCCTTTGCATTTTTTCTTATTTTTCTTCTTCGCAGATGTTTATGGCCTTTCTGACGAAGCTGTATTCCTTCGTTATTTTCCAAATCCAATAGACGATGATACTCTTATAGATCTTCTCAATAATTCTTTGAATAATCCCTCCAATGATAGAATTAATTATCTTTCCATAGATGAACTCAGGTCTAAGCTTCGCCTCTTAGAAACTGACCATAGATCTTGTTTAGACATGGCTAACAAATTCAAATGCTTTTACCACAATTCTAAGGAAGAGATTAGAACTTTAAGGATCAAGAACAATGACCTCTCAGATGATAAAGATCGTATATCTATACAAGGAGCTCAAACTTTAGCGGATTTTCATAAAACCCTTCTTGAAGTTCAAATTGAAAGAGATAGACTTATCTGCGAGAAAAAGGTTCTTGTTGAAAGAGAAAGCCAAATCCGTTCCCGTCTTATTATTAATGATGACGACGAATTTGCTTTGGCTGCAAAGATTCTTGACATGCTAGAGCTAAATTAGGTGTAGATGTTAGTCTTCATGTTGAACAAGCGGCCTTAATTAAAGACATGATTTCTGAAAGAGAAGGTTGTTAATTGTTCTTCCTTTTTAATTTCTTGTGTTTTATAGTTTTTTGCAAAATTTCTAACTTGTTGTTATATACTCGCAGGAGATGAGAAGAGATACTCTGAAAGAATTGGAGAACTTGAAGCTGATAAGAATCAACTCGCAAAGACTCTTGTTGATCGCAATGAGAAATATTCAAAATTGAAGACCTAATTAAAGATTTCTGCTACCAATTTTAGTAATCTCCTTATTGGTGTTCGCAATGATTCTTCCAAGAAGATCTGCGATGATTACATCATTCCTCACTGTTGATGGTGGATTTTCATTTAAAGGCTAAAATTGTAAAAGCCAAAAAATTGTGCGCTAACATCTTGTAAAAGATAAAGCCATTAACAAGTGATGGATACTCCTTCACTATATCAATTCACCAAGAATGGAGCATGTGGCAACAATCCCATTCTGTGAATAAAATACACGAAATTCATCCAGGTTGGAACATGTAGAACAATCCCATATACCCTGTGAATTCCAGCATTATTAATTAATACGCAACAGCCTTGTATTTCCTGTACTCATTATCAGTGCGGCATGACGACTGAGTGTTGCTCTTAGCGGAGCAACACGAACCTCCAAGCATTATAATGAAACCATGTACGAAATACGTACCCGTACAGGCTGAACTCTCGATGTGTTATACTAGCCCGATTGAGCCCCTATCGGTGTGTTATACTATCCCGATTGAGCATCCAGACTGACCGTATCAGTATGGATATGATCACGACCATCCAAGTCCATCAGCCTGATTGGATGGCCTAGATCGATTCCATCACCCCCAAGCAGGTATGAAATACCTGCTGAACCAACGCGGAACCCGCATGGTCGGCATCCCTTGGCCTAGCTTGCCAAAACGTCCAAACCATAGCAGTATGGATGGAAAACCCTAAATTAGGGTTTGCGGCACATTACATGTGTCGCAAAATAGCCTCAACCATACATCTTCGCAGGTATATATGGAGGGTGCAGATGTAGATTCAAAGGGCATGGAGTATGTCAATACAATCACCGCAGGCCCGCCCACATACCTGACCAATAGGTCAGGACCAACCATGGTTGGTCATTCCAAATCTCCTGAATTAGGGTTTTGAATCACGAGCTTTGAAACCCAAAAATTAGGGTTTTGAATCACGAGCGTCCATCTTCTCCGACACGAATGGAGGGTCCAAGATTAGATCAAAGCAGGTCCAGTCATGTCAACATGACCACCGTGGACCCGTCTATCCCCTCACCTAATTGGCCAAGGCATGCCATGCCTGGATATCCACAAATCGTCCTCTCCAACATGCGTGGTCGCACCTCCCAAGATGCAAATTAATCTCAACCACTCGATTTTTCTGGACGAATTGGGTGGCTTAGATCGCGTTTTCATGGGACGGTAAGACATAGGCGTGAACACCAGCCTTCCACCTACACGTTGGAGCAGTCGACCAAGACCGACCAAGCCTGGTCGATTTGGAACGCCCGCCCGAAGTTGGTATGGGATACGGCTTTTGCGGCACTAATCTTATGTTTCAATTCGATCTCGACCACTCAACTTCGCCGGACGAATTGGGTGGCCCAGATCACGTTTTTATGGGACGATAGGTATAAGCGCCTACACCGTCATGCCATTTACACACAAGTATGATTGGCCAGTCCAGGATAGTTCCCTAAGTCTGGTTTCGGTCAGGGTGAAGAGCAGTGCTTACGCACCTCCTTCGAAACCCTAATTCCACCAAGTGTCGCAGATGAGTGTCTTAAAGATCATCTCATCCGTCCAACTTCACCAGCTCGGTTATATTGCCCTGGTAAGGAGTTAACTAGTCAGTGCGGGGTCATGGTGATCACCATCCACCACTATACCACACCATGTGGTCGGTCAATGAAGGGTTTGCATACGCAACTTCCAAACCATGCTGGATATACTCAATGCAGTACCTGCATAGTATACACACGATACTTCACAAGTATCAATTTCCTTCCTGGGTTTTTCTTTCGGGATGTTTTCTCCTCCCGAACGAGCTTAAAACCTAAATACTCCTGCGTTGGGAGATAGGAAATTCTTTTCCGTATGGAATGGATGGGCGGACCATCAAAATCCGAGTCCGTACTAGAATTCTACAACGATTCTAGTAAGGGGCGCTAATTAGGGTTTCTAGTGCAACAATCAACGGTTTCCCTTCCTCTCAAGATGCAAAATCTCGACCGTCGAAGGTCACCAAGCTAGCAAGTTTCCTGAGCCTGACTTTCCAAGCCACAACAACATGCAACATGTTTTCCAAAAACATTCTAGACATCAATCATGTCACAAACTGGGGGATACATATTGGGGTATTGGTCTGGCGTTTTATAGCGTGCAGCGCACAACGCGCCATCATAAGAACGTGTCAGGAAGTCATGGACGGTTAGTGATGATGGGAGAAGTGGGAAAGCCTGGTCGTGTGACACCAACACACTACTCCACTACTCCATCACTCCACTTTCTCCACTTCCCACGAGATACGAAGGTTAGGCTAAAGGACTTGTATAAATAGGTTCTCCGCCCTATTTTCAACAACAACACAAGTCCAGACAACAGAAGCAAGTGTTGATACAATCGTATTCAAACACCGGAACTGATAGCTTACATCCTGCAAGCCAGTTCAGCTTTCTGATACAAGTCCTGCATATCCAACACCTTCACATTCTCAACACCTTCTTCGCTTCCCTCCCTAAGATCAACCCCATCTCCTTCACTTTGTGACCGAAACAAGTCTAAAACGTACATTTCTTGGTTTAGGCTGGACTTGCACAGATTTATCCCTCGAATCTACAAGCACTCACCACGCAGTGCACTTGTTTTAGGTTTAAATTCATTCCTCATCCACACCCCAAATTACCAAAATTAGCAGGAATAGTTTTCACCCATAAACAATTGGTGACCACAGTGGGAGGTTGATCTCTTGGTCGTAAAGTCAATTTCTTCGAAATTCGATTCGATTTTCTCAACTTCAAAAAGGGTAGATCTTAGAACCAATCCAATCAATAATTCATTTCAAGATGGTGGGACTCAGGTCTGGATCATCAATCAATTATGATGGAGCTAGTGTGGATAAAACTCCCAGTGTCGATGTACCTGTCAGTGGAGCTACCATGGTTAATACATCTCGTGAAGCCATCAATTCTATCACCAACACTAGCGGAGCAAGAGATATTCTAGTAGGTGTAACGCCTCCCATCACCAGAGCCAGAGCAGCCGCGAATCCCGGCATCTCCTCAAGTGTAATTCCTCCGGTAGTCACCAGAGCATCAACTTCCACTCCTTCATCAAGACGAGGAGCCGGAGGCACGAGAGGAGGACCATCTCCCATTACCATTGCAGACTTGATGGAGAAACGGGAAGTTCTTTCTAAGACGCAAACAGATATGGCCGCAACTCAGAAAGAGGTACTCACTTTTCTTAAGACAATTAACTAATCGATTTCCATAAGAGCCGCGACATCCCCTAGAGCCAAAAAGGAACGAATTCAACGCACCAGATAAGGTACTTCAGCGGTGCGGACCTACATGGACATGATCAAAAAAGCGACATCAGATATGAGCAGTCCTGTCATGGAGACTCCTACACTGGGGACTGATCCTCACAACGATCCTCCTCAAGTCAATAGTTTCACTATGAACCATAGGCCGGTGGATCGGGAAGCGGTTTCTCTAGTGGAAAGTTTATGCGAACTTTCACACCTCTCGAAGAATCAGCACGCGGAGACATTTTGCTGCAATCAACCATAGGAAGGTCACAACCGTGCCCTACATGTCACTGCACGCATCAAGGATTCAAAGTTCAAAACGTCCCTTATCGACACAGGAGCGTCTTCGAATATGATTACTCTCAAGACTCTTAGGACATCCAAGGTTCTCCCAGGAAAGGTCGTACGGAAGCCTACCACAATGATGGACTTCAAGGGAAACCAAACTAGCACATACGAAAGAAGCTCCGCGGAAAGAATCAGACAAGTTCGTTGCATCCCACTCCCCACGTGGGCATCAATTCAGGAAGAAGACCGGCTTGCATCATTGAGGGATAGTACCCACGATGCATATTTGTTGACGAAGCATTCTTCTCCATCCTGTGAAGCCACGACCCACGTTCACACGAAGAGGGAATGAACTTTTGTGGTGAGTCATAACCAGAAATGGAAAACGGTATACCGACGATGCCATTATAAATTAGCAAGGGAGACTGTTACCCAGTCTCTCACCCAATGGAATGCTACAATAGCAACGAAACACAAGAACAAATGCTAGATGCTCCACAACAGCTGCAAGGTGGCACCAACTCCACAACTGATGAGATTGAAATCGTTGAGAAATCTCCTAGGCCTATCTCCATCAGCTCAACCTTATGTACGGATAGACACACGAAGCTCGTGGAACTTCTCAAAGAGTACCATGACATATTCGCTTGGAGATATGAAAAAATGCTGGATTGGTCACCCATCATCTACATGTGATACTTGGATCCAAGTCAGTTAAACAGTTACAGTTCAGACACGAGGAAAATGGATAGATCAGGTGTTGCATAGAGACTTGAACAGGTGCTGCTCCAAAAACGATCCTCCTCTACCTAACATCGACATGTTAGTAGATGCAACCAGCGGACATGGAATATTCTCCTCCATGGATGGATGTAGCGTCTACAACCAGATAAGGATGTACGAGAATGACGCAAGTAAGATAGCTTTTCGAACTCTTCTCTGAAATTTTTATTATACCATACTGCCATTTGGTAAAGAATGCCGGTGCAACGTATCAACGCTCTATGACGACAATCTTCCACTGGAGACGATACCTCAAGGGAGAAGCCTCGAGAAGATAACGATATACATGTGTCATATCAAACAAGATCTGGGTGAGTCACTTTATCACATAGTGGTACATGTCTATCATGCTATGTTGGAGAATCTGCGCATCCTCTGGAGCTGTTGAACGCTCATCTACAACGACATATGCCCTGATATAAATAACCAGGCCTGCCGGTAATGAAGAGCCTCATAATGTTCGTAGGGGCATATATCTCACCAACATGCGATACAACCTTCAGCCTTCTGTAAGCAGTTCCCTGGAGCAGCAAGAGGAAAACTACCGAGATACAACATCTTGCGCGTCCGCCAACTCCAACTCCAGTACCACATGCACGAATCCGACAATAATGAAACAACGCCCAAGATATTCTTGGCTCGACAACAACCACTACGAACAAACCATGTAAACCACGCTTGGGGACTGAGGCTCAGCATGAAGTTCTTTCACCATTAGTCAATGACTTCTTCAACACAAGAGAGATGGTCAGTCAAGAAGCATGGAATTCGCAAGGGTAAATCGAACTGAAGAGGAATTCACTTCAAAGCTCCCTCCAGCATAAGCTGCTTCAATGGTCTATTCAAGAGCCGCCTCAACGCTCTCTCCGGGACCCGCGTTTGCTTAAGAATCCTGCTTCAACACTCTCTCCAGGATCCACCTCAACGTTCGCACCAGAAGCCACTTTAACATCCTCTCGAGCCGTTTCAACACTCAAGATACATCAATAATTTGCGTTTTGGTCAAGTTATCTTTGATGTACTCATTGCTCAATATACGTCTCATCCATCCTTCATGAGAGTCCAGCTGAGCATGAGAACCTTGAAGTCGATATGAGAAGGGTTATCTTGTGGAACAAATATTTTCATATAGTTGAAGGGGCGCGGTGAATAACTCATCATCAATGTTCAACATATCTTTGAAGCTGTCAACACCTTCTGACTTGGCACCAGCATTATCCCCAGAAGACATCTCAACAGGAGTTCTTTTCTTTATTCTACAATAAAAGACAGGAGTCAGTAGTTGTATAAAAGCGTGTGAGATGTGTATTCACACATGACAGAACACACATTCACGTTGGAGTACACAAGTCTGGTATTGATCAAGTCACAAGTCCGGTATTGCTCCAGTTTCAAGTCCGGAGTTGATCAAGTCACAAGTCCGGTATTGCTCCAGTTCAAGTCCGGAGTTGATCAAGTCACAAGTCCGGTATTGCTCAAGTTTCAAGTCTAGTATTGATCAAAGTCACATGGATGGTATTCGAATAAACTAGGCGCACGCAGCAGGGCCGGTTTTCATTCGAAACACATGGTCGACGTTCAGTCAGGCATGCGGTGGGTCCCACTTAATACCATCCCCATATTGGTCTAAGCAGGCGTATGATGATTCCCACGTTTAACCGAAGCAGGCGCATGATGAGTCCCACGTTCAACCAAAGTAGGCACGCAGTGGATCCACATTTAACCGAAGCAGGCACATCAAGCCCACGTTCGATCTAGAAGGAACAACAGCCCCACGAACGAAACAGACGTAACAGTCCATCAATGCATGCAAGACCGACATCATGCTAGGGGAACGCTCGCCTGGATGTCTCTTGAACGTGACATGCTCGAAGGACATGACGACCCGTCTCTCCTGGTAACATCTAACATTGTCTCGTTAGTTTTATCTTTAACTGTCACCATCTCATGCCTACCCCACAATAGTGTAACCATTATGTGCTAGGTAGGGGACTTAATGTTGATGGTGGATTTTCATTTCAAGGCTAAAATTGTAAAAGCCAAAAAATTGTGCGCTAACATCTTGTAAAAGATAAAGCCATTAACAAGTGATGGATACTCCTTCACTTTATCAATTCACCAAGAATGGGGCATGTGGAAACAATCCCATTATGTGAATAAAATACACGAAATTCATCCAGGTTAGAGCATGTAGCAACAATCCCATATACCCTGTGAATTTCCAGCATTATTATAATGCGCAACAACCTTGTATTTCCTGTACTCATTATCAGTGCGGCATGACGACTGAGTGTTGCTCTTAGCGGAGCAACACGAACCTCCAATAATTATAATGAAACCATGTACGAAATACCCGTACAGGCTGAACTCTCGGTGTGTTATACTAGCCCGATTGAGCCCCTCTCGGTGTGTTATACTATCCCGATTGAGCATCCAGACTGACCGTATAAGTATGGATATGATCACGACCATCCAACTCCACCAGCATGATTGGATGGCCCAGATCGATTCCATCACCCCCACGAAGGTATGGAATACCTGCCGAACCAACGCGGAACCCGCATGGTCGGCCTCCCTTGGCCTATCTTGACAAAACGTCCAAACCATAGCAGTATAGATGGAAAACCCTAAATTAGGTTTTGCGGCACATTACATGTGTCGCAAAATAGCCTCAACCATCCATCTTCGCAGGTATAGATGGAGGGTGCAGATGTAGATTCAAAGGGCACGGAGTATGTCAATACAATCATCGCAGGCCCGCCTACATACCTGACCAATCGGTCAGGACCAACCATGGTTGGTCATTCCAAATCGTGCGCCTGAATGGAACATGACGCACGGCTTTGAAACCCAAAAATTAGGGTTTTGAATCACGAGCGTCCATCTTCTCCGGTACGAACGGAGGGTCCGAGATTAGATCAAAGCAGGTCCGGTCATGTCAACATGACCACCGTGGACCCATCTATCCCCTCACATAATCGTCCAAGGCATGCCATGCATGGCTATCCCCAAATCGTCCGCTCCAACATGCGTGGTCGAACTTCCCAAGCTGCAAATTAATCTCAACCACTCGATTTCTCCGGACGAATTGGGTGGCTTAGATCGCGTTTTCATGGGACGGTAAGACATAGGCATGAACACCAGCCTACCACCTACATGTTGGAGCAGTCGACCAAGACCGACCAAGCCTGGTCATTTTGGAACGCCCGCCCGAAGTTCGTATGGGATACAGCTTTTGCGGCACTAATCTTATGTTTCAATTCGATCTCGACCACTCAACTTCGCCGGACGAATTGGGTGGCCCAAATCACGTTTTTATAGGACGGTATGTATAAGCGCCTACATCGTCATGCCATCTACACACATGTATGATTGGCCAGTCCAGGATAGTTCCCTAAGTCTGGTTTCGGTCAGGGTGAAGAGCAGTGCTTGAGCACCTCCTTCGAAACCCTAATTCCACCAAGTGTCGCAGATGAGTTTCTTAAAGATCATCTCATCCGTCCAACTTCACCAGCTCGGTTATATAGCCCTTGTCAGGAGTTAACTAGTCAGTGCGGGGTCATGGTGATCACCATACACCACTCTACCACACCATGTGGTCGGTAAAGAAATGGTTTGCATGCGCAACTTCCAAACCATGCTGTATATACTCAATGCATTACCTGTATAGTATACAAACAATACTTCACAAGTATCAATTTCCTTCCTGGGTTTTGCTTTCGGGCTGTTTTCTCCTCCCGAACGAGCTTAAAACCTAAATACTCCTGCGTTGGGAGATAGGAAATTCTTTTCCGTATGGAATGGATGGGCGGACCATCAAAATCCGAGTACGTACTAGAATTCTACAACGATTCTAGTAAGGGGCGCTAATTAGGGTTTCTAGTGCAACAATCAACGGTTTCCCCTCCTCTCAAGATGCAAAATCTCGACCGTCGAAGGTCACCAAGCTAGCAAGTTTCTCGAGCCTGACTTGCCAAGCCACAACAACATGCAACATGTTTTCCAAAAACATTCGAGACATCAATCATGTCACAAACTAGGGGATACATACTGGGGTATTGGTCTGGCGGTTTACAGCGTGCAGCGCACAACGCGCCATCATAAGAATGTGTCAGGAAGTCATGGACGGTTAGTGATGATGGTAGAAGTGGGCAAGCCTGGTCGTGTGACACCAACACACTACTCCACTACTCCATCACTCCACTTTCTCCACTTCCCACGAGATACGAACTTTAGGCTAAAGGACTTGTATAAATAGGTTCTCCGCCCTATTTTCAACAACAACACAAGTCCAGACAACAAAAGCAAGTGTTGATACAATCGTATTCAAACACCGGAACTGATAGCTTACATCTTGCAAGCCAGTTCAGCTTTCTGATATAATTCCTGCATAGCCAACACCTTCACATTCTCAACACCTTATTCGCTTCCCTCCCTAAGATCAACCCCATCTCCTTCACTTTGTGACCGAAAAAAGTCTGGAACGGCCATTTCTTGGTTTATGCCGGACTTGCACAGATTGATCTCTTGAATCTACAAGCACTCACCGCACAGTGCACTTGTTTTAGTTTAAATTCATTCCTCATCCACACCCCAAATTACCAAAATTAGCAGGAATAGTTTTCACCCATAAACACTCACTCTTGGTATCCTTTCCTCGCGGAAGAAGTTCCAGAGACTACTCCAAATCTTGTTATCTATGACAGTGAAGCTAAAGAATCTGGCGGAGATGAAGGATACAGCGAAGATGATGGTGAAGACAAAGAAGAAGAAAAATCTGGCGAGGATGATAATTGTTTCCTCCTTTTAATCTCCTTGTAATATTTGTACATTTATTTCCTTCTTCTTGTGATATTACTGCAAGGTTCCTTGATTATAAATTTCTTTTGCTTCTATCTATATAAATTATTAAACATTTTTTTTTCAATATGGTTAATCAACATGATTATTATTAATTTTTATCCATCTGCGTAAATCTTCCATATAAAGATGAATAATAATCTTATCATTCTGTTCATTCCCATACTTGCCTCTGTTATTCATCTGCAATATGAAAGATTGAGCAAGTTAATGTTGAATAAAATCTATTTGTAAACTTTGCCTCAACTTCTGCGTAAATATCGCAGGTCATGTTTGTACAATCTTATGATCTCTTGTGGTCTTATTTTTCCTTCCTAGTTAAAGGTCTTATTTAGCCACTTTTTATTTTTGGCGACAAAATTGCAGGACGTCTTTACACTTGCATGTATTGACCCATTGATCTTACCTTATACGCATTTTGTCAATTTCTCTGCGACAATATGACAAGTCTAAGCTCCCTTGCGAGAATAAATCCTTATGACATTGCCGTCTTGCGATGAAATCGTAGGATGTCTTTACACTTTCATGTAAAAACCCATTGATCTCATCTTAACTTTTTCTTATGGCTTATTGCCTCTGTATAATATTTGTCACGCAACAATATGACAGGCCTAAATGTTCTTGCGATCATAAAGCCCCATGACATTGCCATCTTTAGACACTTATCAGCTCCCTAATGAAGGGTGTCGCACTTATCTTCCCCCTGGTTTCCCCTTCAAGGAGGGCACATCGGCCATACAAGACTAGCTCCTCCTATTCGGTCTTAACAACAACCAGTTGTTTTTGCATCCTCTTGTCCTTTATGCATATATGGCTTATAGTTACAAGACTGCACCCTAAGTGGGGTTTTCTTCGGGCCGAGTGCATCATAGCCAAGACTTTCCAAGAATGGCCAGGGTAGTTTCGTACGCCCCGGGAACTCTTGGCTCAACCGTGTACCTCGGCGCCTTGATCATACTCTGCACTCCTTAGGAGAGACCCTCGGTCGTCCAACCGGGGTATAACCTTATATAGTTGCAAATTCAAGGTACCTCTCTTGGATGGGTTTTCAATAACCCCAATCTCCATGACTCAGGTTCCAGCAGCGGTATAACCTTATCCCTGAGCCATGCAAAGAGATACCCCCTTATATGACACACTTTAGGTCTTACATTTGCCTCTTACGAAATTTTATTCGCGAACTAGGGTGTACGCCATAAAGGTTCGTCCCGCTCTTATATTTCTCTTGCGAGTATTGCAACTCTGATGAAATTTATTTTCTTTGTTCATCTCTTTATTTGCATTTCAACTCTTGTATAATTTTTCAACTTCATCTTTTTTATTTTAACGAAATATTCTTTTGAGACATTTTCTTCAACAAATCATTCATAAATTTCTTAAATTTCATCATTTTACCTTTTTACTTACTACTTTCTGCTTCTTCCCTTTTGTTGCGTTTTGTTATTTTCTCTCCATCTGCGAGACGCTCTCCATCTATTGTTTGCATCTCATGTTGATTTTGCAATGTTCCTTCCTCTTGCCACTCTATTGTATCAACCATCAGCTTATCACCTCTTTGTTTTTGCTTGATGTTTCATTTCCAGTTTCTGCTCTTTGATGCCATTTCCTCGCAAGATTCCATATCAATTTCATAGCATTTCTTCCCATTAACCCAGTCTCCCTTTATTACTACAACACCATTAGGATGAGGCAATTTAATACATTGGTGGAAAGTTGACGCCACACCTAATATACCATGTAGCCAAGGTCGGACAATCAGGGCATTATAAGGTGATTCAATATCCACAACACAGAATATGATCTTATAAAATAGCCCCTTTAATGGAATTCGCATTGTAATTTCCCCTTTGGGCTTGTTGGCAGTACCGTTAAAACCATAGATCTTATATATTGATGGTATCAAATCCTCGTCTTTACCTCCCATGGTCTTGTTGGCATGATTAAACAAGATACCCACTGAACTTCCAATGTCAATTAAAACCCTGTTAATTGCCCAAGAATCTTCAACTCCATCATCCTCATTTTTTTCATCTTCTTCTTCTATTTGTTTTGGATTTATTTATAATCTTACCACAAGTGGGTTGTCATGCATCTCTCCAGGCTCTGGTACCTCTTGTGCAGTGAAAGAAATAGTTTGCTTTTGCCATTCCTCTAGTGGCGAGACTCATGTAATATTTATTATCTCTCTTCCATCTGCGTCTCTCGCGAAGACTCTGCTCAGAACATTGTCGTGGAAATCCTCAATAATCTTGTATGAATGTATGATGGAATTACAGAACAAATTCTTCGCCTTGGCTCCAACCTCTATCACAAATGTTTCTGCTCCTTTTACAGTATTTACTCTGCGAATATCTGGTGCTGGTGGTAACTGCTGAGATTGCGGATGTCCTATTAGAAAATGATTTAATTTTCCCTAATCAATCATCCTCAAAATTATTCTTTTTACATTCCTGCAATCGTTTATTGAGTGACCATGAAAATGATGGTAAGGACAAAATTCTTGGTTTTGATTATTCAGATGTGGTTCTTTTCCCATATTCCAGGGTGATGGTATATTTTCCATCAGAATGATAGCCTCACAAATTTTTTCTATACTAGCATTTAGAGGGGGCATCTTAATTTCTTCCCGTATTATCTTCTGACTCCCTTGCCCTCTAAAATTATTTTGCCTCTGACCACCATAAGTATCTTGCGGCTGATCAAGTCTTTGAATTTTATTATTTCCATCGCGATTGTAATAATTTCTTTCCCTTTCATACTCTTCTTGATCTCGACTTCCCATGGCTACTAACTTCTGCTGGTTTTCATTCACCACTTTCTCTTGCTGTTACTGCGAGGTGCTCGCCACATTATTAATTATTTTAGGAAGTAAACTTCCGTTTACCTCTATTGAGCTGGTGTTTGTGACTGGATATGATTCCATCTCATTTTGTTTCTCCTCCAAAGCAATGTATTCATCTTGTAGTTCTCGAATCTCAGTCATTGTGATTGTATTTTTGACTCTGAATACTTGAACATATAATAGATTGGTTGCAAATATAGCATTAATGAAAGATAAAATGAGAAATCTCTCATCCACTCTACCAGCCATTTCACTGCACATTGTTTTCCACATTAATATTAAGTGTTTCAGACTCTCGCCAACCCTTTGTTTTAACCCGAACACATCTTCAATTCCTGGACGCGCAGAATTGTTACTTTTGTATGCCCCAAAAAATGTGGTTTGTAGATGAGTGAAAGAAGTTATAGTATTCTTGGGTAAACCCTCAAACCATTTTAGCACCTCGCCAATTAAGCTTGATGTGAAATATTGGCACAACACAACATCATGATTTTCCCACTGTAGCATACATCTCACATAAGCTTTGATGTGTTGAATGGCACATGTAGATCCATTAAAAATACTAATTAACGCTGGCAAGTTGCATTTTGGGGTATTCCTCCTAATTGTACTGCTTGAGTGAATGGAGTTTTTGCAGCTTCTTTAATCGCCTCATCAAGTTGTCTTCTGCCTCCTTTTCTTCTACCATTTAACATTCCCCTCATTTCTGCTAATTCTCTTAAAACCTGTTCATTCCCAACTGAATTTTGCTCCATTGGTCTTTTCAGTGCAGATTCACTTCTCCTGCGTTCTTGCCTATCTTGTGTTGTGATATTTTGATTTCCATCTCCATTATTTTCTACTTGTCTTTCTACGCTATCTTCTCTTACATTTCTTTCGCAAATACGCACACTGTTATATCTCTCATTTTCTCTTTTGCGATTTTCTTCTGCTCTCCTTTGCACCCTATCATATTCTTCGTTAATATTACCATTATTGCGGTTCTGTTCATGTTTTATTTCTCGATTGTCATGATTATTCTAGAGAATTACCTCTTGAAATTCTTGATCTTCTACCTCTGCTCTCAATCTTTCCCTCTCGCAAGCTAAGCATGCTTTTTCAGCATAATGTCTCTCGATTTCTCTTTCAATTATCTGATGATTTAAGTTTCTCTTCCATGCAATATCCTCCTTCCTTCCTCTTGATCTTCTTCATCATCTTGGTTATTTCGTTCCTGACGCTGTTTATTTTCCTGCCTTCTGTTGTTTGGTTGAATTTCACCTTGTGGTATGTAACGATCTTCCCTTATTTCTCTCCTTTCGCGACGTCCTTTATTTGGATCATGATTTTCTTCTTCAATATTTATTATAGGTGATCTTCTTCTTATCTCACTTCTAATTGTTCTCGAACTTGATCTCGTTGTGCTTCTTGATCTTCTATTTTGTAACCTCATGTTTTCCATTCTCCATTCATGGTTTTGCCTTGCCAAATTTGCATGTTCTTCCGCCTCTAATCTCCTTTCTTCTTGTATTCTTTGTCTTAAAACCTCTACTGTTTAATTTTCATCATCTCCGTGTATTAATCCTCCATTTACTTCTTGATTTCTTCCCTCTCGTATTTCATCTCTTAATTGTCGATTTTCTGGTTCTACTATTGAATCTGATCGCCAAGTATGCACGCTTACTATATCATAATCCACAGCTCTATCTTGCATTGGTGTTTTCTGATTTGGCCGTCGAACCTAATTTTATCCATCATCCCTTGTTATATTTCTTATTGTTCTTACCCTTGAAGATTCTCCTATTTCATCTGTTTCTCCACCTGCAAGTATTTTACTCCTCCTTACGGTTGTTGGTGGTTCTGATGTATTTCTTCTTCTTATAGCCATTAATCTTAGTAAACTATTGGATATTGCGTAAGATCTTTCAATAATTGTTCCAAATTCCTTCCAATCACAATGTTAATTTTTATCTTTTTCTTCAAATAATCATCAATTCATCCCTGTTTATAGCGCCAAAATGTAGTTGAAGGAAAACCTACACTACACCCTTGATAAGAATTTACAGTAATTAACACATATTTGAAGATTAAAAAAAACACTTTCTTAATTGATTCTCAAAACTGTTTACAAGAAATGGAAGAAATCAAGAATACGGCCGCTCTCTTGAATTTTCTCTCTCTTCAAGACTCTCTCAACACTCAAAAATACATCATCCCCTTTCGGAATCTACTGGGTCTTTTTATATAGGGTAATTACATAGTGGATGACAGCTAAGCTGTCCTTTAATTTTGGATCTGACTTGCGATATTATCGCAGTAGTTATAATGTCAATTCTCGCAAGTGTTGTAACCATCGCAGGACAATCATGCTCTTCTCGTGTTTCTTCATTCGTCAGCTATTATGTCACTCTTTAAATTATCTTGTGATACCCGCCAAGTGTTGTTGAAGAACTCGCGGTGGTGTTCGCTGGAGTGTTGTTAATCTCGCAATAGTAATATCATGGCGATATTCTGGTCCTACAGCGGGTTCAAATCTTGCCACTCTCCTATTCGTTTTTGCTGCGGCATTATGCCTTTAAGAGGGATGTGATATGCGTAATTATACACTCTAAGATATACTTTCACACAGAAGAAAACCAGCACAAATGGTTCAAAGTGGAGAGAACAAGCGATAGGTCGCAGGATCAATTCTTCCTTACCGTGATATTTTCACACATTTTTGATGAAATGCCAAGAGCAAATCAAAAAACAAGTAACAAGTGTAATGCGAATATTTCACAAAGAAATTCTTGAACAGGTGGTTAAGGTCGCAGAGGTCAAGCTTCAGCAGAGCAAGTTGTAGTACCTGGGTTCGAATCCCCTACTTTGCACAGAATTTTTTCTTTCGCAGACATTTATCTTAATTCATAGAGATGGTTACTTCGCACAGTCTTTGATTATTTCGCAAGAGAAGGTTAGCACGCAGGTCAAGAGTTCAAGTTTCATTTTTCACACTTCTTTTTGCTGCGAGATAATTACATTCCTTTGTGCGACGTTTATACATTTCAAGGATGCCAGTTCCGCAAGCAAACCATATACTTCGAATGTGATGAGAGCAACAGTAAACCGCAAAATCTATGTACCACTTTCATCAAACATTTTATTTTTACAGAAAATTAAAGTTTTTTGATTTGATCTGCAAAACGAGATACAATCGCAGAATTACAAAGATTTCATAATTAGAATGTATTAGAATTTATCTTGAATATTTACTTTGCTTTAAATGATATGATATTATGAGAATGAAAAAATGAATGAAAGAAATTACAAAAATGAAAGAATGAGTGAAAGAATAAAGAAACGCGAAAATTTCGCAAGGGACAATCTAAGATCCATAAAAATCTAAGATAAGAATGGGGCGAACCTTTATGGCGTACACCCTAGTTTGCGAATAAAATTTCGCAAGAGGCAAATGTAAGACCTAAAGTGCGTCATAGAAGCGGGTACCTATTGCATGGCTCATGTAAAAGGTTACACCGCCCCTGGAACCTGAGTCATGGAGATTTGGGGTGAATAAAGCCCATCCAGGAGAGGCGCCTTGGATTCTCAGCCTGAGCCTATGACTTAGGTTGGGCGACTAAGGTACGAAGATCTCTCTTAAGGAGTGCAGAAATCGATCAAGGCGCCGAGGTACACGGTTGAGTCAAGAGTGCGGGGGGCGTTGGAGCCTCTTTACCACTCTTGACAAGTCTTGGCAAATGATGCACTCGGTCCGAAGAAAACTCTACTTAAGGTGCGGTCTAGTAACCATGAGCCATATCGGCGAAGGGATAAGAGGCCGCGAAAACAACTGGTTGTTGTTAAGACCGGATGGGAGGAGATAACCTTGTATGGTAGAAGTACGTATCCTTGAAGGGGAAACCAGGGGGTGATAAGGACGGCACCCTCCATTAGGGAGCTGATAAGTGTCTTAAGACGCAAATGTCATGAGGATTTTTACTCATGGGAGTATCAAGGCTTGTCATATTTGTGCAACGATCATGAAGAGGCAATAATACAAAAGAGAAGGATAATACGATATCAATGGGTCGGTGCATGAAAGTGTAAAGACGTCCTGCGATTTCGTCGCAAGACGGTAATGTCATGTAGCTTTATTTTCGCAAGAATTTTTAGGCCTATCGTATTGTCGCAACAAAAAATTCATTACAAGGGAGAGTTAAGACAAGATCAATGGGTTCTTACATGAAAATGTAAGAACGTCCTGCGATTTTGTCGTAATGACAAGGGGTGGAAAAATAAGACCTTTATCTAGGAAGGCAAAATAAGACCACATAAGAAAGTAAGAAAATAAGCTTGCAAATATGAGTAAGCAAATAAGATTTCGAAAATGATTATATGTAAGAAAATAAGATTGTGAATATGTACATGGAAATGAAAATGAGATAGCGCAAATGACGTACACTTGATATTATGATCATATTATTATGCGATACTAACAGTGCAGGAATAAAGAAAGATGAATCACAAGTAAGAACTTGCGATGAACAATAAGTACGCGAAGAAGAGTGCATATACTAAAGACAAATCCAGAGAAATGAAGAATTGAAGCAATTTAAAGTTACATCAATTCTAGCACGGCAAAATGAGCTAAGTCACACAAACATTAGCTATACATTGCAACAGATAAGCATTCTCATCATAAAAAGCATTACACTCACATCATGAAAGCATCACATAAGCATTTCATGGCATAAACATTGCATACATATTTCATAACATTATCATTACCTAAGTATTAGATTCACACAAATATTTTACAAAACTTTATAGAATAATATCGCAGAATCTCTCAAGATTATTCAGAATTTCGCAGGAGTATTTAGAATTTCGCAGAATGTGTTAGAATTTCGTAGGATATGATTATTTCGCTCAAATATTTCGCACAATTATAAGCAACTTGAAGAGATTATACTATCACATGAGCACAAAACATGAGACAGAGGCAAAATAAGAATGAAGAAACAACTCGCTCATTCAATATTTTCTCAAAGATTCTACCCTCATAGATAAAGAACAGAAGCAACTATGGATTACCAAGAAAACATTTTATGTTCTTTATCTTCTCGGAAGAATCATTTATTGACGTTCACTAATGAACAACAAGAATCCTCACCAAAAATGGAGTAATAATTTCGCATGAATAGAGGCAATACTTATTACTCTCATTCGAGGACGGATACTTCTTATATTTCGAGGATTAAGTACTTCTTATAATACTTCAAGGATATATCATACTTCGCATACTTTAAGAGATGATACTTCATATATACTTCGCAAAGCTCCGGAACTTCGCAAAAGAATAGAGGCAAGTACGTACTTTTCAAGTCCAGTATTCTTTCGCTCGTTCTACCAACAACTGCAACAAAGTGGATTTTTCCTTAAAGATCGCTCTTCAAGCAATACTCAAGGAAAAAGAGGCAAGATGTAGGATCCAAATATCGCACAACCAAAAGAACTTGCGAAGATGTAACAGAGGTTGCGAGAAGGTAGCAGAGCTTGCGAGAATATAACAAGAGATCCTAAAATAGGGGGAATGTGAGCTGTCATCCACTATGTAAACACCTATATAAAGAGAAAAGCAGGAGAGAGAAAGGGGAGGACACATTTTGTAAAGGAGAGACATATTTTTAGAGGGAGAGACTTTATTTTCTTTATCATCTTCTTCCCCAAAAACTAAATCTAGAACTCCAAATACTCATTAATGGAGATTCTAAATGTAATACTGATGTAATTACAACAATCATAGTGAAGATCCATGGATGTAGATCACATTGATCGAACCATGTAAAAAAATCCTTGTGTCCATTTTATAATTTTAGCACTTTAATATTTATTATCATATCAAATAAGTTTAGATCTAGAAAATATTATAGGGGGTGTGTTGTGGGATTTCCTGCAACTACATAACCTAAATATTCAATCTCATATGGTGATAACCCTTATGGTTTGTGTGTCTTTTTGATTTAGTGAGATTAAGTTCTAGCCCATGTTGGTAGGCTTTATCAAAGGATCATAAGGTGTTCCAATTGAAAATCATATGTGAAAAGTCACAATATGTTGATAATGAATTTATGTTTACATAAGTTGCGTTTAGCACAACATATGTGTTTTGGGTTCCCACTTTTGCTATTGGCACGTATTAGTTAAAAACAATTCAACCTTTCTCTGGTAAAGGTTGCTGTTGTTGTTGTTTTTTTGTTCTTGCAAGAGGATGACAACACACTGGGAGAGAGTTCTTATTTGAACTTGCGCTTGATGATATATCTTTCCGGGAAGTAGTGGCTGGGGAAATCGAGGTAACAATTTCATTTGTTAGTTAATTGTTTTTCCTGTTTTAGAACAGCATGTTTATATTACATATATTTTGCTTTTGCTTAACAAAATTTCGGTACAATTGATATGCTCCATTATTGTGTATGGATTTGTTTATATGATTCAATTGTTTCTGGTTAAGAAAAATTGTGTCAATTTATTGACTAATGATTTGGTATCTTCTTTATTATTGGGTATCAAGTGTTTTTGCTTAACGAAATTCGGTGAAATTGCGGTGTTGCAATGTTTATACAGTAGAACCTCCGTATAAGAATAGTCTATAAAGGAATAAACTCCATATAAGAATAAAATAATTTGGTCCCAACTTGGCTTAATCAGTGTAAAAATTACCTCCATATAAGAATAACTTTTATATAAGAATATTTTTTTACGGTCCCAAGGGTATTCTTATATAGAGGTTCTATTGTATTTGTTTCAATTTCTTCCGGTTAAGAAAAATAATTGCAAGTCAATTTATTTTGGTTTGTATCTATTTTTTTTTGGCTTAACAAAATTACGGAGTCATTTGTTTAGTCCATTTGATTTTGTATAAGAGAAAAAAAAGTTATAACTGATATTAGTTAGACTTATCAATTGGAGGATTCGGTTATTCAAGTCTAATCGAATTCCTTTGACAAGAAAAACTAGTTAACTAACCTAGAGTTTGTCTTGTCTAAAGGTAAAGGTCTAAGTTATTTTCTGAAATAATTAGAGCCTGATGATAAAAATGGAGTTAATTCTGATATTTATTTTGGTCTTATCGAAACAAGCGATTGTACATATGAAATCGGTTCAACAATAGAATTAAGTTTCTTGGTTAATTTATTGGACTATAGGGAAAATTTCTTCGGGCAATTGTTTCCTTGATAACATATTGTAACTAAATTACTTTTGTAGTTTCGGTTTTAATATTGGTTATATAAAATGGTATGTGAAACCTTCGTGCTTAACTCTTATATGTTGTACATAGATTTGTAAGATCATTTCGGTTTGTCCTTTATTTGCTCGAACCTTTGTAATTTTGTGACAAAAATGGGGGAGAAATATATGGAGTAAACAAGTGATTTTTAATCACTAGGAAAGGACATTTGTGCTTAAACGTTATATCTAACGAAAGAGTGAAGCATAGACTAAGGGGGAGAAACATGTCATAATATTGTGTAGTATTTCTAACTACAAAAGGGGAATAACAAAGATGTTCGGATTGAATATTTACCTAGCTTGCCTTTAGGGGGAGTAAAATCTTTTGTTATTCAAATGCCAATAACGGAATTTATTTATTGAATATACACAGGTTTTTGTGCTGTTGAAACTTGGACTCAAGTGTATGAAGAATGAGTTATTATGAAATTAGTTTAACTCCAAATGTAATAAGAGTTTTGTCAATAAAATTGACAAAAGGGAATATTGTTAGAGAATAGTTCGTTTGAACCCACTAAGCGTTGGTATGTCAAGGTTGGTTGTCATATTTTAGTATCAAAACTCATATAGAGTCGCTTGATTAAATACTAGAATCAACTTCGTTTAAGTTAGACTAGAAAGTATAGGAATGTTGAGCCATATAAGTATTACTCCGAAGACCTGAAGAATGATAAGAAGTAACTACTACAACGATGACATCATCCTTCCACTTGAGGTTAGTAATATTGACTTGATCTTGTTTCCATTTCTAATGTATCTTTCAAGTCGTGCTATATTGAAAACATAACATGCGAAGCTGTATATATTGTATATAATACTCTAGTGATGTGACTTGGTCATAATAGTATGATCAAAGTGTCAAGGAAACATATTACGAAGTATAAACACTTGGAACTTCGTAAATATGACATTGACACAATCTATTATATATTATTTGATTATGTGTACATTATATAGGTATGATTTTATCCTAGAAAACTATATATCTTTACATGAGTTTAAGGAAGTAGATGTATGAACTTGTTTTCATAATCAAAAGGGAAATCATGATTGGTCTTGCTATTCTTTGAATATCTTTTTGATGACAAATGGAAGATGACTTTGAACCTAGATTAACTTGTTGAGGTTTATGGTATAACCAGTCATAGCCTATATAATATAGTTTGTTGCAATCGGTCATGAGCTTCATTGTAAATCTAGTTGTAACCGATCACAAGCTAAATTGGAATGCAAGTTGTAACTAGTCATAAGTTACTTTGGGAACCAACGTATAACCGGTCATGTAGGACCAGAATATCGCCACTATATTATTCTTGCGAGAATTAACGACATTCCTGCGAGTTATCCTGCGAGATTCTCTAACAACCTACTGAAAGTGTTGAAGGATGATCTAATAAGTGACGAATGATGACAGCCAAAACATGAAAAGAATGTGATGAGTCTGCGAGGATTAAAGTACCTGTGAGAGTTGATATCATAGTTGTTGCGAATATTTCGCAGGCCGGATCCGAAATTAAAGGACAGCTTAGCTGTCATCCACTATGTAGCTACCCTATATATAGAGGACCAATAGATTTGAGAAGAGAGAGATAATTTTTGAGTGAAGAGAAAATCTTGAAGAGAGAGAAAAACTTAGAGAAGGTGGTTGTAATCCTGATTTCTCAGATTTCCTGTAATTCTTTCTGGATCAAATTAATAAAAATATTGTTCTTTATCTTCAAATTGTGTCTTAGTCTTTGTGAATTCTTATTAAGGTGTAGTGTAGGATTTCCTGCAACTACATTTTGGCGCCCGAAACAGGGATTGAGTGGAAGAAAATCATAGAAAAAGGTTAGATTGGAGATAAGGATAATTCAAAGATTAAGAAGATGATTGGACAAAATGACGAAATGGATGAAGAAAAAATGAGCAGAGTCAGGGAAAATTATAGGGAATTGGAGTGTAATATGATAACAAGAGCAATGATCAACAAGTTTCATTAAAATATAAGGGGAAGGATGCACAAAAGAGATTTTGAAGGGTAGAAAATTATGACGGTGGAGAAGATATTACCTCTAAAAGATTGGGAAAAGCAAAAAATCACATTTACAACAGCAGAAATACCAAAAGAAAATTTAAATCACACATCTCTTTTGGTGGTCACAATACCTGTTTTATCAATGAAAAAGAGAAAATCAATAGGATATGTGGAAGAGTGGGCTGTAAATAGAACTTTGGTGGATGCAGGAAGCTCCATGGACATAATATTTTATCATACCTTTAAGAAAATGGGGTATAAGGATGAAGAGATGTCATGTTCAACTTATCATATTCATGGCCTTGGAAAATATTTAACAAAACCTAAAGGCGAGATAGTGAAACAAATTCCATTAGGAGAAATAGAAACGCGAGTAACGTTGTGTGTGGTAGATACATAATCATCATATAACATGTTATTGGGACGATCATGGATACACGCAATTAAGGCTGTAGCATCAAAATTACATCAGTGTATCAAATTTCCTATGCCCAGTGGAATCGACGAGATTAGAGGAGACATAGATCATGCAAAATTATGCTTTCAAATTGAAGTGAAGAATTATGAAGGACAAGTAGAATTGCGAAAAGCACGCAGAAAATTGGAAAAAGAGGCAAAGAAAGAAGAAGAATTCAATGTCTACATGGTAAGGGCACAAGAAGGGAAGGGAATACCTGGCGAAAGTTCGCAAGACAGATATGAGCCTGCAAGAGTTATGAAAACCCCAACACCAATGGGAGATCCTAAAGCCAGCTACACTGCAGCAGAGCCAACAAAATAAGTAAATATTGGAAGTGAGGAAGAACCAAAAATGCTGAAAATTGGAACTAAAATGGATGCAGATGAAGAAGAGAAAATTATAAACCTCTTGCGAGAATACAAAGATATCTTCGCATGGAGTATGGATGAGATTCCTGGAATAGATCCATCTGTTGCATGCCATAGGTTAGAAATTAACAAAGATGTCAGACCATTCAAACAAAGAATAAGAAAGATTGCGACCACTTATCATTCCAAAATAGAAGAAGAGTTGCATAAGATGCTTTATGCAGGGATTATACGACAAGAAAAATACCCTGAGTGGAGCGCAAATATGGTAGTGGTTCCAAAGAAGAATAAAGGGATAAGAATTTGCATAGATTTTACTGACTTATATAAAGCTTGCCCTAAAGATAGCTTCCCATTACCGGATATTCCACAAATGGTTGAATCAGCAGAAGGAAATGATAGAATATCTTCATTGGATGGGTATAAAGGATATAATCAGATCCCTCTTACTGAAGAAGATCAAGAGCACACCGCATTTTTTGCTCCAAGAGGATTATATTTTTACACAAAAATGCCATTTGGGTTGCGAAATTCTGGTGAAACTTATCAAAGAATGGTGGAGAATGTATTCGCAAATTGGATACACAAAACATTAGAGGTGTATGTAGATGATATGTTAATAAAGAGTAAAGAAGTTAAGAATCATGTGCAAGATTTTAAGGAGATTTTTGATCAAATGCGACTTTTTAACATCAAGGTGAATCCTGAGAAATGTATTTTTGGGGTAGCATCAGGGAAATTTTTAGGTTATATCGTATCAAAATAAGGAATCCAAGTTGATCCATAGAAAGTATAGGCAATTCGCGATATGCCGACGCTAGCGACAGTGAAATATGTACAAAAGTTGAATGGGCTCTTAGCCTCGCTAGGAAGATTTATCTCGCGATCTTCATACAAATGCAAACATTTTTTCAATATACTCAAGAAGGGTACAAAATTCAAATGGACAGATGAATGTGAAAAGGCTTTTCAAGGAGTTAAAGAATATCTAATGAACATATTTATTTTACAGAAAGCGGAGCCGAGAGAAGAATTATTGATTTATCTTGCGACGACATCGCATGCCTTAAGCGCAGTGTTATTGCGAATAGATGCAGGGGTAGAAAAACCAATTTACTACATCAGCAAAACATTTAATTCTGCAGAGAAAAATTATTCAAAGATTGAAAAGCTAATTTTGGCATTAGTTTATGCGACATTTAAACTTCGTATTTACTTTCAAGCACACAAGATAAAGGTATTAACAAAGGTACCAATTGAATCAGTAATGAAGAATTCAAAAAATTTTGGCAGGGTTGAGAGATGGAATGCACAAGTAGGGCACTTTGAAATCAAATATGAAGTTATATCCTCGCCAAAATCACAGATTGTAGCAGATTTTTTAGCGGAATTTCCTCTAGAAGATGATGAATATGTAGAGGAGATGATGAAGATAGAAGAAGAACATGGAGATCCAAAAGATCTGTTAAAGGAACCGAACATGTGGGAAATATTGGTGGATGGATCATCAAATGGGGAAGGAAATGGAATTGGAGTGATCTTTATCTCGCCAGAAGGATAAAAAATGGATTTCTCATTTCGCCTGGATTTCACATCCACTAATAATGAGACAGAATATGAAGCTATGGTACATGCTCTACAGTTCTCCATAGAGATGAAATTGGAGAACGCAAGGATTACCAGTGACTCGCAATTGGTTATTCGTCAGATAAAAGGAGAATACACAACGAATGAATCATCTCTGAAGAAATACAAGAAACTTGTTGAAGAATTGTTTGCGATAATTCCAAAAATAAAATGGAGACATATATCAAGAAAAGATAATAGGCTCGCAGATGCTTTTGCATTCATATCAAGTATGATGACAAACCCAGCTGCGAGATGCATAAAAATTCAAACACTTATATCTCCTTCAGTCAATAAAGAAGAAGAAATAGATGTAATGATGATAGAAAATGGCGAGGAAGAACCCAAAAGAGATATTACAGACTGGCGAGTAGAACTTCATGCATATTTGGCGAGAGGAGAAATACCAAGAAATAGATTAGAAGCACACAAATTAAAAAGCCGTGCAACAAATTATGAATTAAGGGATGAGATATTGTATCGAAAATATTTTAATGGGCCATTACTTAGATGTTTGACACGAGAAGAAGGAGAAAAAATATTAAAAATGTTGCATAGCGGTGATGCTGGTAATCATAGCGGAGGAAGATCTTTGGCTTATAGAACAAAAATGCAAGGCTATTATTGGCCATATATGCTTGAGGATGCAAAGAAATTATCAAGACGTTGTGAAGATTGCCAGCGATATGGAAAGAGGATAAATGCACCAGGGGCACCGTTATCATCTTCAAAAAGTGTGTGGCCTTTTGGAAAATGGGGCTTAGATATTGTGGGACCCTTTGTACCAGGTTCAGGGCAGAAGAGATACTTAATTGTCACGATAAATTACTTCCCAAAATGGACAGAGGTAAAAGCAGTACAACATATTCGCAATAAGGATATATTTACATTCATCTTTGAAAATATCATTTGCAGATTTGGAATTCCAGCACAGTTGGTTTCTGATAATGGAAAGCAATTTGAAGGACAAAATATAGAATTTCTACTCAATACTTTTAAGATAAGATGTGGAAAATCTACTCCTCCGTACCCACAAGCTAATGGTCAGGATGAAGCGACTAATAAGACAATCGCAGACATCTTAAAAATAAATTAGAAGGGTACCATAGAGCATGGTGTGAACAAATACATAATGCAGTCTGGGTTTACAATACAACCAGGAGAGAGGCAACCAGAATGTCACCTTTTTGTTTAACATATGATGTTGAAGCAGTACTACCAACAGAAGTTGTTATTCCTACAACAAAAAGGGAAGTTTGGGAGAAGAATCTTAATGCTAGTATGATTATAAGAGAACTTGATGAATTCGAAGAGAAGAGAGAAAAATCATTACAACATATGGAAAATTATCAGCGCAGACTATCTCGCGAGTACAACAAACGTGTTAAACAGCGAGAATTCCAGCTAGGTGATCTGGTGCTGTGAGAAACACTTGAATATCAACGAGAAAAAGGTGGAAAATTGGCAAGAAAATGGGATGGACCATATGTCATAAAACAGATAGTTGGTACAGGGGCATACAAACTAATGGACCCAAAAGGTAGGGATGTTGGTCAAAGACTTGGCAGACCATGGAACATACTGTATCTGAAAAGATATTACCAATAGCCATTTATGAAAGGCTAGATTACTTAATGAAACAAAGCAGGAATAAATGAAATAAATTTTTACTATAACTGCGAGATTATCAAGAATTATAAAGATGGCGAAATTCGCTTAAGAAACACAAGAACGGGATAAACCTTTATGGCGTATACCCTAGTTCGTGAATACAATTTCGTAAGAGGCAAATGTAAGACCTAAAGTACGTCATATGAGGGGGTATCTCTTTGCATGATTCAGAGAAAGGTTATACCGCTGCTGGAACCTGAGTCATGGAGATTGGGGTTATAGAAAACCTATCCAGGAGAGGTAACTTGGATTTCCAACTATATAAGGTTATACCCTGGTTGGACGACCGAGAGTCTCTCCTAATAAGTGCAGAGTATGACCAAGGCACCGAGGTACACGGTTGAGCCAAGGGTGCCCGGGGGGTATGAAACTACCCTGGACATTCTTGGCAAGTCTTGGCTATGATGCACTCGGCCTGAAGAAAACCCCACTTAGGGTGCAGTCTCGTAACTATAAGCCATATAGGCATAAATGATAAGAGGCTGCGAAAACAACTGGTTGTTGCTAGGACTGGATGGGAGGAGCTAGTCTTGTATGGAAGAAGTACGTCTCCTTGAAGGGGCAACTAGGGGGAAGATAAGGGCGGCACCCTCCATTAGGGAGCTGATAAGTGTCTTAAGAAGGCAATGTCATGGGGATTTATGATTCGCAAGAACATTTAGGCCTGTCATATTGTCGCTTGACAAACATTCTACAGAGGCAACAAGCCATGAGAAAGTTAAGATGAGATCAATGGGTTTTTACATGAAAGTGTAAAGACGTCCTGCGATTTCATTGCAAGACAACAATGTCATGGGGCTTTGTTCTCGCAAGGGAACTTAGACTTGTCATATTATCGCAGAAAATTAAAAGAATCAAGTTAAGGCAAGATCAATGGGTTGTTACATGCAAATGTAAGAACGTCCTGCGATTTTGTCGCAGAAACAAAAACATTGTCGAAATAAGACCTTTAATTAGGAAGGCATAATAATACCAATAGAATAATTGTACTAATTAACTAATTTATTTTGCAGGAAAATTTGAACATTCCAAGGAAGATTATGAGGGGCAAATATGGGAATTCTTAAACAATATTTCATTATCTTCCTCGCGAATATTCAAAGTGATAAGAGTTTAACTGAGTTTTAAAGTAGATGTCAAGGTTATATAGAAGCATATTGCTTGCGAAAGAAAGAAACAAAAGATAACACAGATAAGACTTAAATTCAAGGATTAGTCTCGCCAACTTCATTGTCTTTGCCGGTATTATCTTCTTCAACAGTATTATTTTTCTCGACTTGAGTTTCTCCTGCATTCAATTTTTCACCAGTGAGTGCTTCATCACCAATAGTTGTTTCTTTTGGAGGATTCTCTTCTTCTGAGGAATCTTCATGATAAATATCTTCTTCACCACTGGGATAGGTTAAATCCTCATCAATAGGAATGGGAATTTCATCGTCGTCTACTTCCAGAGGATTGACTTTTGTGGGAGGCAGAGAATGTTATATCAGAATATTATTCACAAGAACTTCAGCGCTAAGATGGGCCTTGCGAAGAAAATCTTTATCGAGATTCCAAATTTCCATATTCTTGAAATATTCAAGATAGTCATATTTTCTTTCTACTCGATCGCGAACATTAACAAGGTGATTAGTGAGCGCCTTATTTTCTTTGCGAGTTTTAGCCAATTTCCCAGTTAGACCAGAAATGGTAGACTGAAGACTTTTTTCAGATTCTGCGAGATAAACAAATAAACAAGAAATATATTAGACAAAGGTTTTGCGAGAAATGTAAAAGAGAAATGTAGTGGAAAGATTAACAATTACTCTGGCAGTCAAAATAACTACCTTCCTTCTGCGAGGTTATGTTTTGAATTAGTCTAAAGAAACAATTCTCCCATTGATTCATGGCGTCATCAAATTTATCCCCAACAATACCTTTCAAGCGAGATTTTATATTTTCTTCTTTAGAAAGGAGATAAGTATTTTCTTTTGTTAATGAGGAACAAGATTCTTTCAGTTGAGAACATCGCTCTTTGAGTTTGCTGGCTTTTATACTTAGAGCTATTCTACCTTTGATAAGTTTATCTTTTTCTGGGGCAGATGATTCAGTTATCTCCTTAAGTTCCTCTTTTAGTAAGCGAAGGGATTGTTCTTGATTATCACATACTTTCTGAAGAATACTCAATTGTTGCGAGGAGACGCCATCATATTAGAAAAACTACGTTTTTCCCGAGACAAAGACTCATTTTCATCTGATAAAGATTCCATCGCCAAGTTAGATTGAGTTAATGAATATGAAAGGCGAATGATTTCGTTACTTAGAAAATCTTGCCTTTGAACTAATTGGTTATTCTCATTAGTAAGGTTGTCTATTTGATCAATTGAGTATGTGTGAAGAATATCTAATCTACTGAATTGGTCCATCCAAGACTCTTTCTCAACGCGGGATTCTTCAGTAGCAGATTCACATTGAAATATATTCATTAATCGATTCCGATTTGAAGCTAAATATGCAAACCAAATTTATAGAAGGAAATTGAGCATTATCAAACATAAAGTTTTTCTAAAAATAAAGAAAACAGAGGCAGGAAAATCTTACTTTTCTGCTCGTCATTATTATTGCGAAGATTCTCGCAGTCCAATAAAGAGTTGCGAAGTCTTTGATCAATAATTTCACACTCAGAAGTTTTAATATGGAGACTTCTTTTTAGAGCATCAATTTCACCTTCTAAGGATGCTTGCGAAGCAGATTGGCAAAAATCAAAATATTTACTTAAAGTCATACAAATATCCTGTTTAGCAGGATCAGCAGAAGATTTCCTAGCATCATCTAAAATCTCAGACAACACTTGGAAAGCAGCATCTACTCCAATTGATATCTCTTTAGGAGAAGGATGAGACGCAGAAGAAGAAGTTTTAATAGTGGAGAGTTGAAGATTCGAATCACTCGTAACAGGTGGGACAGAAACAGATTTTATTGGAGAAGAAGATACAATAGAAGCTTCATTTACCACAGTCTCAGAAACTTTGTTTATTGAAGGATTAGTGATAATGGGATATTGGTATTGATATTTTCACAAGGAGTGGATGAAGGTTCAATTTGCGAAGGTGTAGAAGTAGGACTCACAGTTGTGAATCCGGGAAAAAGGATATCAACATTAATAGATTTAGCATGGCGAGGCTGCTTGGGAGGTTTAACAATATTTTCATCGCCCTGCGAATAATAACTTAGATAAGAAATAGAGGCAACAATATTGTTATTCAGAAAACAAATATTTCTTATTACCTTATCATCCGCAGGTCTCTTTTTTTTTTCAGCAAGCTTCTTTCGAGGATTTTTAGGGTTAGGGTTTTGAACTACAAACCGGGTGTTCGATGTATTCTCACTGAAAATAAAATACAATATGGGAATTACAGAAGAATCAAATGAAGGATAAGAGCAAATAATATAAACATGGTTCAGATAAGAACACAAACCTTGGGGATTCCATTAAAACAGTAGCATGAGAAGTTATAGAAGAAAAAGTTTCAGACAAGAAGACGAAGAAATAGAAGAAAAAAAAGAGATTTCTTCATTAGGATACCCCTTTTATAGATGAAAGAATGTTGACCGGATAAAAAAAGGGTAACCGGTAAAGAATGGAATATTCGATACATGTAGAGGTTATGCTTAATTTGTGGAACTTTGTCGGGAAAATAAGATAGTAAAACGAGTAGTTGCGGCATTTTAGTTCTCAAGATCTTTCCTTCTTCGCAGAAAAGACATGAGAAGAGGCAAGATGTAGGACCAGAATATCACCACTATATTATTCTTGCGAGAATTAACGACATTCCTGCGAGTTATCCTGCGAGATTCTCTAACAACCTACTGAAAGTTTTGAAGGATGATCTAATAAGTGACGAATGATGACAGCCAAAACACGAAAAGAATGTGATGAGTCTGCGAGGATTAAAGTACCTGCGAGAGTTGATATCATAGTTGTTGCGAATACTTCGCGGGCCAGATCCTAAATTAAAGGACAGCTTAGCTGTCATCCACTATGTAGCTACCCTATATATAAAGGACCAATAGATTTGAGAAGAGAGAGATAATTTTTGAGCGAGGAGAAAATCTTGAAGAGACAGAAAAACTTAGAGAAGGTGGTTGTAATCCTGATTTCTCAGATTTCCTGTAATTCTTTCTGGATCAAATTAATAAAAATATTGTTCTTTATCTTCAAATTGTGTCTTAGTCTTTGTGAATTCTTATTAAGGGTGTAGTGTAGGATTTCCTGCAACTACAGGTCACAAGATGAATTGGGAAGTTAGTGTAATCGATCACAAGCTACCTTTGGGAAGCATGTTGTATCCGATCACAAGCTAACTCGGGAAGCAAAGTGTAATCGGTCACAAGCTACTTTGTGAGCAAGGTGTAAACGATTACGACCTGTATTGGGAATCCTGTTATAACCGGTCACAACATATTTTGGAGTGATGGTTTAATCGGTTCAATGTACAAAACCAATAACCATGGTTCACATATTTCTTCATGGTGTGTGTGAATTAGGGTTTTGGATTTGTCAAGTTGAGAAGCTTCGAAGATTTCGACATATATGAACATGTACATAACTACTATCATTTGTTGTTCAAAGATATTCCTTGATACTCAAGGTGATCCCTAGTCCAAAAACTTGAAAACATTTAATTATGATTTTCATCATATATGTTTTAATTACCAGCAATTAAAGCATATCCTCTGGAAAATATTATTAGTTAATGTGATAGACTAATAATAGAAGTTTTTCAATGAGAGTTTTCGGAAATGTTGGTTAACATTAATTGGAAATAGGAAAACCGAATTTAGGTACTTTAATGCATATCTTGCGAATATTTTCGGTTTTGGAATTTCCTTGTTATCCAAACAACCTTGGTCTATAAATACTTGAGTTTGCATTTCTTGAAGAAAAAAAAAGTTTGCATTTCTTGCAAACTATCCTAAGAGCCAGGCAAACTTCATTTCTTGTAGTTTCTGGTGGAGTCGTCTATTCAGAGAGGAAAGTACCCCCTAATTAGGTGAAATCTCTTACGACCGCTCGTTAAAGACTTCTGTGGGATCGAGAAGCTCTACGAGTACCGTTGGTGGGAAACTAGTAATTGCAGTGTTATTAATTTTCGATTATTGATTTGATTGACTAACGATTGTTGAAACTTTGATTTCACCAAGTTTGTTCAATCTTGAGAATATTCTCTTCTGATATAAGACTCACTCAAATTAGATCAAAGTATTGACGGGACCTTTAAAACTATTTTCTTATCTAAAGATATCTTGTGATAATCCATTGTTAACTGATAGGATCCGGAGATACATATATGTAATAACCGCAATCGCACGATGTCTAACTAGTAGATAGAGGCAAGTACGGGTCGAACCCATAGGGAGCAGTGGAAATTCTCTAATCAATATCTCTAATGAACTAACCAGAAAAGAATTTTGGGATTTTTAGAATGAGAAATGTAAAACGAAATAATAAAATTAAACTTATAAAACAAAATGAATGGGAAAGTTGGTAACAAGGTTTATAATAACCACCACTATTTTTGTTGAATTACTGAAATGAAACATAATTCATGAATTATTTATTGTTCGTTCTATTGACATCACCAATTATATGTATTAGAGTCGCAAATATCACTGGGACGCCCTAAGTATGGCACATCATAAGACTAAACCAAAGCATGCACCATCAAATTGCATTAGCGAGAAAGTTATACGAAACTAATTATAGGTTCACAAATAATACTTGGCTATTCTAAGTATTCCCCATCAAAAGATTTAACCTCGCATGGAATATCAAATAAGTAGACACATATATTTGCAATCCTATTAATTATGCGCAAATGTTATTGTATTGTAAAGAACCGGTGAAGCAACAACGAAATTCATCATTTAATGAATAAATAAAATGATGGAATCAATCTAGCCAAATCATAATAGCCTCAAAATCATATGTATTTCAAATCAAAGTGGTCTAATGCTCAAAAATGGTTTCTACCATAGAACCCTGGTTATATAATTTAGAAATACATAGAAATGGATTTCTTAAAACCCATAAAAATAATAATCAAGAGATAAGAAAGATAAGCCAATAGTAATCGCTCCGTCACCACGATAAAATCAGTGTTCCTCCCCTCCTTATGAGCACTTCACCGTTGTCTCTTCCCAGTTCACGGTCGCAACAATGTTCTTCTCATCTTTCATCTCTGTGGCCGACCTCCCTTTTCTGTTTCTGTTCGAATGTATTTGTATAGATGTTGTTGGAGAAGTTAATTAACCTAGCCACTAACAGCCCAATAGGCCCGATCCACTATCCACCGGTTTCCAAAATCACCCACCGGACTGCTTTCTATATTAAGTCTTCCTATAACCTCCATTCTGTCCGGCTGAGTCTCGGCAACCACTGGCTGCAATTTATGTTGCCTGACCATCTGATCAGCTAAGTATCTCTTCTTCCACCGGTTGCAACTTGGCAACAACAGCATCATCCAAACTATCGCCTTATCACCAGCAATATAACTCCCATATATCTTCATCACCATGGGTCATTTATGGCAGCAACCATTTTCTTCTTCGCATAACCACTGCCACCATCATAATGGGTACTGCAATCAATACAACTCCCACGACAAAAATGAACAGGCCAAAAGGAACAGAACCTTCTCCATCTTCTCATGCATTTTCTTGACGTGAATCAACTCTAATCAAATATGACGCCAACCTTCGAACCAACACCAAACTTAGAAAAAACCATTTTCGTCTTATGCCTTCTAATAAATTTTTCTCCCGGGCATAGTACCATTCTCCATTTTGTGAACTTTCTCATTCAACGACTCAAAACTCCACCAAAAATCCACTTGTCTCGGTACCTTCACGGACCATGACTTCCATGCTGTAACAATGTAGGACCAGAATATTGCTACACCTATTCTCTGCGAGATTAACGACACTTCCCAGTGAGCATCACCGCAAGCTCTTCGACTACACTTCACGAGTGTCACAAAAGCCTTCAAAAGAGTGACATAATAACTGACGATTGAAGAAAACTTGAGAAAAGTATGTTTGTTCTGCGATGGTCCTAAAACTTGCGAGATTTAACATTGTAACTATCGCGGTACAATCGCAGAATCAACCCGAAATAAGAGGAAAACTTAGCTGTCATCCACTATGTAACTACCCTATAAATATAGACCCAATGTGTCCAGAAAATGATGATGTATTTTTGAGAGTTAAGAAAGTCTTGAGGAGAGAGAAACTTCAAGAGAATAGTTGTAATCTTGAATTCTTCCATTTCTGTAAACATTTCGGAGAAAAAAATAATAAAGTGTCGTTTTTCATCTTCAATTGTGAGTTGATTATAGCAAGATCTTAACAAGGGTGTAGTGTGGGAAATCCTGCAACTACATTTTGGCGCCCGAAATAGGGATTGAATTAGCAAAATCAAAGAAAAAGGTGAAGAAGAAGATAAGAATTATTCAAGATTAAGAAAATCATAAAACAAATCAGTGAGATATTTGAAGAAAGGATGATTAGAATCAAAGAGGATTGTAGAAAATTGGAGTGTGGTATGATAACAAGAACAATAATTGATAGATTTCATGAAAATATTAAGGGGAAGATACACAAACGGGATTTTGAAGGAAGGAAAATTATGACGGTGGAAAAAATATCACCATTGAAAGATTGGGAAAAGCAGGAGATCACATTTACAGCAGCAGAAATACCAGAAGAAAATCTAAGTCATACATCTCCATTGGTAATCACGGTATCCACTATACCAATGAGAAAGGAGGAATCAATAAAATCTGTAGAAGAATGGGTCATGAATAGAACTTTGGTGGATGCAGGAAGTTCTGTAGATATAATATTTTATCATACTTTCAAGAAAATGGGATATAAGGATGAAGAAATATCTTATTCAACATATCATGTTCATGGCTTTGGAAATTATTTAACAAAACCTAAAGGCGAGATAATGGTACGAATTCCACTAGGGGAGATTGAAACACAAGTAACGTTATGTGTGGTAGACATGGAATCACCGTATAACATGATATTAGGAAGAACATGGATACACGCAATCAAGGTTGTAGCATCAACGTTGCATCAATGCATCAAATTTTCTATACCCAGTGGAATTGGAGAAATTAGAGGAGACACATATTTTGTGAAATTGTGTTACCAAATTGAAGTAAGAAATTGTGAAGAACGTCCAAAGCTGCGAAAGGCTCGCAGAAAATTGGCGAGAGAAACAAAGAAGGAAGAAGAATTTAAAGTTTACATGATAAGAGCAAAAGAAGGAAAATGAATACCCAGTGAAATTTCGCGAGAAGGAGATGAACTCGCGAGAATTATGAAAACACTGACACCAATGGGAGAACCTGAAGCCAGTTATATTGCAGCAGAACCAACAAAGGAAGTAAATATTGGGAGTGAAGAAGAGCCTAAAATGCTGAAAATTGGGACTAGAATGGAGGCAGATGAGGAAGAAAGAACAATAAATCTCTTGCGAGAATATAAAGATATCTTCGCGTGGAGCATGGATGAGATTCCAGGGATAGATCCGTTAATAGCGTGTCATAAATTAGAAATCAACAAAAACATAAGACCATTTAAGCAAAGAATAAGGAAAATCGCAACAACATATCATTCTCAAATAGAAGAAGAATTACAGAAGATGCTCGACGCAGGTATTATAAGGTAAGCAAAATATCCAGAGTGGATTGCAAACACGGTAGTGGTCCCAAAGAAGAACAAGGGGATAATAATTTGTATAGATTTCACTGATTTAAACAAGGCTTGTCCTAAAGATAGTTTTCTATTACCAGATATCCCACAGATGGTTGAATCAGCAGCGGGAAATGCTAGAATATCATCGTTGGATGGATATAAAGGATATAATCAAATCCCTCTCGCTGAAGAATATCAAGAACATACTGCATTTTTTGCTCCAAGAGGATTATATTGTTATACAAAGATGCCATTTGTCTTACGAAATGCTGGTGCAACGTATCAAAGAATAGTGGGGAAGGTGTTTGCAAAGTGGATCCACAAAACATTAGAAGTGTATGTAGATGATATGCTGATCAAAAGCAAAGAAGCTGAGAATCATGTGCAAGATCTGAAAGAGATTTTCGATCAAATACGGCAATTTAATATTAAAGTGAATCCCGATAAGTGTACTTTTGGAGTAACTTCAGGGAAATTTTTGGGGTATATTGTACCAAAATAAGGAATACAGGTTGATCCAAATAAAGTACAAGCAATTCGAGATATGCCAACGCCTGCGACGGTAAAAGATGTGAAAAAATTGAATGGACTCTTAGCCTCGCTAGGAAGATTCATCTCGCGATCTTCAGACAAATGCAAACATTTTTTCGATATACTCAAGAAGGGAACAAAATTCAAGTGGACAGATGAATGTGAAAAGGCTTTTCAAGGAATAAAAGAACATTTAATGAACATAACTATCCTACAGAAAGCTGAACCGGGAGAAGAACTATTGATTTACCTCGCAACAACCACATATGCGCTAAGTGATGTGTTGCTGCGAGTAAATGCAGGGGTAGAAAAACCAATTTATTACATCATCAAAACGTTCAATTCTGCAGAGAGAAATTATTCAAAGATTGAAAAACTAATTTTATCATTGGTACATGCAACTTTTAAACTTCGCATCTACTTTCAAGCGCATAAGGTCAAAGTGTTAACAAAAGTGCCAATTGAGTCAGTAATGAAAAATTCAAAAAGATCAGGCAGAGTTGAGAGATGAAATGCACAAGTGGGACACTTTGATATCCAATATGAAGTTTTATCCTCGCCAAAGTCACAAGTTATCGCAGACTTCTTAGCTGAATTTCCTTTATAAGATGATGAAGCTGTAGAAGAGATGATGGATGTAGAAGAGGAACATGGAGATCCAAAAGAACTATTAACAGAACCTGACAGATGGGAGATACTGGTGGATGGATCATCAAATGGGGAAGGAAATGGGATTGGAGTTGTTTTTATTTCACCAGAAGGAGAAAAAACATCTTTTTCATTTAGATTGGAATTCGCATCCACTAATAATGAAACAGAATATGAGGCCGTGATTCATGCTTTAAAATTTGCGGTAGAAATGAAGTTGGAAAACGCTAGAATCACCAGCGATTCACAGTTAGCTATTCGCCAGATAAAAGGAGAATACACAACAAATGAACCATCTTTAAGAAAGTATAAAAGGTTAGTCGAAAAATTATCTGCGAGAATTCCAAAAATAAAATGGAGACACGTATCAAGGAAAGATAATAGGCTTGCAGATGCATTTGTTTTCATATCCAGTATGATGACAAATCCAGCTGCGAGGAGCATAAAAATTCAAACACTTTTATTACCAGCGATAAACAAGGAAGAAGAAGAGGAAGATGTGATGATGGTAGAAGTTGGCGAAGAGGAATTAAAGAACAACATTACGGATTGGCGAGCGGATCTTCATGCATACTTGGCAAGAGGAGAAATCCCAAGAAATCGACTAGAAGCACATAAATTAAAAAGTAGGGAAACCAATTATGAGCTAAGAGAAGGAGTGTTATATCGCAGATCTTTTAGTGGACCATCGCTAAGATGTTTGACGAGGGAGGAATGACAAAAAGTGTTGAAGATGTTGCATAGTGGTGACGCTGGTAATCATAGTGGAGGAAGATCTTTGGAATATAGAACAAAAATGCAAGGCTATTACTGGCCATATATGCATGAAGATGCAAAACAACTCTCAAGGCGTTGCGAAGATTTCCAGCGATATGGAAAGAAGATACATGCACCAGGAGCACCATTATCGTCTTCAACAAGTGTACGGACTTTTGGGAAATGGGGGTTAGATATTGTGGGACCATTTGTGCCTGGTTCTGGACAAAGAAGATACCTAATCGTCGCAACAGATTATTTCACAAAATGGGGAGAAGTAAAGGCAGTACAACATATCCACGATAAAGATATTTTTACATTCATAGTTGAGAATATAATTTGCAGATTCAGGATTCCAGCAAAGTTGGTGTCTGATAATGGGAAGCAATTTGAAGGACAGAATATAGAATTGCTACTCAATGCATTTAAGATAAAGTGTGGAAAATCTACTCCTTTATATCCACAAGAAAATGGTCAAGCTGAAGCAACTAATAAGACAATCGCAGACATCTTAAAAAAGAAGATATAAGGATACCACAGAGCATGGTGTGAATAGGTGCATAATGCAGTATGGGCCTACAATACAACTAGACGAGAAGCTACTGGAATATCACCTTTTTGTTTGACGTATGGAGTTGAAGCTGTGTTACCAACATAAGTAGCTATTCCTACAACAAAAAGAGAGGCTTGGGAAAGAAATCTAAGTGCTGGAATGATTTTAAATAAATTGGATGAATTAGAAGAAAAAAAAGAAAAGACTTTGCAACATATGGAAAATTACCAGCGAATATTAGCTCGCGAGTACAAAAAGCGTGTTAAGAAACGTGAATTTCAACCTGGCGATTTAGTGCTGCGAGAAACACCAAGTTATCAGCGAGAGAATGGTGGAAAGTTGGCGAGAAAATGGGATGGACCATATATCATTAAAGAGATAGTTGGAACCGGGGCATACAAACTAATGGACCCTGAAGGGAGAGATGTTGGTCAAAGACTTGACAGACCATGGAATAGACTATTTCTGAAAAGGTATTATCAATGAAAAATTCTGCAAGATAAGAGATACAGGTACGTTGTAAAATAAATAAATAAATAAATAAAATTCTTTGATTCCAATTGCGAGATTCTGCTAATAATAAAGCAAAGCAAGAACTGCGAGAATAATCGCGAGAAACGCGAATAAAATTTCGCAGAGATTAATAGAATGGGACGAACCTTTATGGCATGCACCCTAGTTCGCGAATAAAATTTCGCAAAAGGAAAATGTAAGACCTAATACTGCGTAATATAAGGGGGTATCTCTTGACATGACTCAACGATAAGGTTATACCGCTGCTGGAACCTGAGTTATGAAGATGTTGGGGTTAAAGAAAACCTATCCAGGAGAGGGATCTTGGATTTCCAATTATATAAGGTTATACCCTGGTTGGACGACTAAGGACCTCTTCTGAGGAGTGCAAAGTATGACCAAGGCGCCGAGGTACACGGTTGAGTCAAGGGTGCCCGAGGCGTACGAAACTACCCTGGAATCCTTGGCAAGTCTTGGCTATGATGCACTCGGCCCGAAGAAAACCCCACTTAGGGTGCAGTCTTGTAACTATAAGCCATATAGGCATAAAGGACAAGAGGCTGCGAAAAACAACTGGTTGTTAGCAAATCTGGATGGGAGGAGCTAGTCTTGTATGGCCGATGTGCCCTCCTTGAAGGGGAAACCATGGGGAAGATAAGGGCGGCACCCTCCATTAGGGAGCTGATAGGTGTCTAAAGACGGCAATGTCATGGGGCTTTATGATCGCAAGAACATTTAGGCCTGTCATATTATCGCGTGACAAAATTTTTTACAGAGGCAATAATCCAAAAGAGAAAATTTAAGATGAGATCAATGGGTTTTTACATGAAAGTGTAGAGGCGTCCTGCGATTTCATCGCAAGACGGCAATGTCATAAGCTATAATTCTTGCAAGAGAATTTAAACTTATCATATTGTCGCAGAGATGCTGATAAGACAAAATCAATGGGTCAATACATGCAAATGTAAAGACGTCCTGCGATTTTGTCGCAGAAAGAAATTTTTTTTTGGCAAAATAAGACCTTTAACTAGGAAGGCAAAATAAGACCAACAGAATAATATTAAAAAATTAACTATTCTATTTTAAGATGCAGGAAAGATTTGTTCATCGCATGAGAATATAAAAGAAAGCAGATTCATAACATCGTAAACTCTTTCAGAATTTTTCGGAATATCGCAGCTGTACTCATTACATCGCAGAAATATTCATACTTTCACATAGTTCACAGAAAGGAGACACAGAAAATAATTCACTATTTCAAGAAATACAATGAAGGGAAAGTAGGGGAGTGGAGAAATAAGATTTCATTATCTTTCTTGAGGATATTCAAAGTAAACAAAATCAAAAGTTGAATTCTCAAAATTTCTAGAAGTTACATTATTCGCAAGAAAGAATAACAAAAAGAAAGCAAAAATGAAATTCAAGTTTTGACGATTGATTCGCCAGATTCACTATTCTTGCTCGCCAGATTCATTATTCTTGCCAGAATTGTTAGCTTCATCAGTATTCTTCTCAACGCTTGTAGTTACTTCTTTAGGAGGATTTCTTTCTTCTTCATTATCTTCTTGAGTGGTATTTTCTTCATCAGTGAATTCTAATTCCTTATCCATGGGAAGAGGAATTTCATCATCATCAACTTTTAAAGGAGGAACAAATACAGGAGGGAGAGAATGGGAGAGTAGAATATCGTTCACAAGAACTTCAGCGCTGAGGTGAACCTTGCGAAGGAAACCTCTGTCACAATTCCTAATCTCTATATTTTTGAAGTACTCGAGATAATCAAGTCTTCTTTCTGCTTTGTCGCGAGCTTCAATATAATTGGAAGTAAGAGTCTTGTTTTCTTTGCGAACTTTATCCAATTTATCAGTAAGATCATTGATGGTAGAATGAAGACTTCTTTCAGATTCTGCGAGTAAAAAAAGTGATAAAAGATCATTCAGTCAAGGATTTTGCAAGAAATATAACACAAAATTTAACAGAAAGGTCAACAAGAGAGGCAGTCAATTGACTACCTTCTTTCTGCGAGGTTAAGTTTTAAATTAATGTAAATAAACATTTTTCCCATTGATTCATAGCGTCATCGAATTTATCGCCAACCACACCCTTCAGATGAGATTTCATGTTTTCTTCTCTGGTGCGTAGATACGAGTTTTCCTTTGCTAGTAAAGAATGAGACTTCTTTAATTGAGATTATTGGTCTTGAAGCTCACTGGCCTTCAAACTTAGAGTTAACCTACCCTTGATAAGTTTATCCTTCTCGGCAGCAGATGATTCAGTTACCTCCTTGAGTTCATCTTTAAGGGAACGAAGAGATTGCTCTTGGTTATCACATATTCTTTGTAGATTACTCAGTTGCTATGAAGAAATCGCCATCAAGATTGAAAATCTATGTTTCTCTTGGGATAAAGTTCTATTTTCATCTGATAAAGATTCTACCGCCAAGTTAGACTTGGTTAACGAATATGAAAGACGAGTAACCTCGTTACTTAATAAATTTTGACTTTGCGATAGTTGGTTATTGTCATTAGTAAGGTTATCTATTTGATCAATCGAATATGTGTAGAGATTATCTAATCTATTATACTGGTCCATCCAAGAATCTCTTTCAACACGAGCTTAAAAGAATAGATTCAAATTTAAGTCTCTCCATGAAACGAGTCCGATTTGAAACTAATATATGAATCAAGAATTTAAGAAGGAGACTTGAGTACAGAGGATATAAAAGCAAAACAGAAAAACAAAAGGGTAGTAGAGGCTGGAAAATTATACCTTTCAGCTCGTCATTTTTTCTGCGAAGGTTCTCGCAGTTAAGAGAAGAATTGCGAAGCATATGGTTCAGAGTATCACATTCAGAAATTTTGACTTGAAGGCTTTTTCTCAGAGTTTCAACTTCATTCTCTAAAGATGCTCATGAAGCAGTGTTATCAGAGCCAAAATATTTAAGTAAGGTCTCGCAAGCTTCATATTGGAGAGAGTCAGTAGAAGATTTTCTAGCATCGTCTAAAATATTAGATAAAATTTTAAAAGCAACATCAACTCCAGCTAAGATTCCATTCGATGGAGGAAGAGGTGCAGAGGGTGAAGTGGTAACGAGGGCAAGTTGACAATTTGAGTCATTTGTGATGGTTGTATTATCAGAAGGGGGAGTATTGGTAAAAACAACAGTTGAAGGTAACAAAGGGCTAGAAGGAACTTCAGTCACAACAATTTCAGGAGCTTGATTTATCAATGAATCAAAATAAGTAGAGGTGTTGGCAGCGATATTCTCGCAGGTAAAAGAAAGAGGATACAGTTGCGAGGGTGTGGGAGTAATTCTTGCAGATGTTAATGTGGGTATGGAGAAATCAGCCTCAAGAGCTTTAAACTGACGAGGTCTTTTGGGAGGATTAGCGATGTTCTCGACATTCTGCGAATAATAACTTAGATAAGAAACAAAGGCAACAATATTGTTATTAAGAAATATGATATGTTTCTTACCACCTTATCATTTGTAGAACTTATCTTCTTCTTCTCAGTCGGTCTTTTGCGAGCATTAGGGTTTTGACATGAGGATTGGGTGTTAGGGATAGTTCCATTGAATAGAAGACATAATACGGGAGTTATGAAGGATCAAATAGATAAGATCGAAGAATATGAGTAAAAATTGAATCAAATAAAGATTATAATAAAAAAACATACCTTGATGATTCCATTAGAACAGTAGCAGGAGAATATGAAGAAGAAGAAAAGTTGCAGATGGAAGATAAAATAAACGGATGAAGAAGATAGAGAAGCAGAAGAAGAAAATTATTTTTGAAGTTTAACTCTACCTTTTATAGGCAAAAGGGAATAACCTGAGTAAACACGTGTCAGTAAAAAGATGAATTTACAACACATGTAGGCGGTTAAAGCTAAATTAACGGAGCAATGTCGAGAAGAAAATATGGAAAGAAGAGAGATTGCGAGCACTTTGAAGAATTGAAGATTCTCATATCCTCTCCACTTTGCGAAGAAGACTTGATAAGAGGCAAGATATAGGACCAGAATATCGCTACACCTATTCTCTGCGAGATTAACGACACTTCCCAGCGAGCATCACCGCAAGATGTTCGACTACACTTCACGAGTGTCACAAAAGCCTTCAAAAGAGTGACATAATAACTGACGATTGAAGAAAACTTGAGAAAAGTATGTTTGTCCTGCGATGGTCACAAAACTTGCGAGATTTAACATTGTAACTATCGCGGTACAATCACAGAATCAATCCGAAATAAGAGGAAAACTTAGCTGTCATCCACTATGTAACTACCCTAAAAATATAGACCCAATGTGTCCAGAAAATGATGATGTATTTTTGAGAGTTAAGAAAGTCTTGAGGAGAGAGAAACTTCAAGAGAATAGTCGTAATCTTGAATTCTTCCATTTCTGTAAACATTTCGGAGAACAAAATAATAAAGTGTCATTTTTCATCTTCAATTGTGAGTTGATTATATCAAGATCTTAACAAGGGTGTAGTGTGGGAAATCCTGTAACTACAAACAATGAGTAACCTAGTTTGATGCCGGTCAGTTTCACTACCAATCACTTCTCTTACTCAAGCTTAACATCTCCATCATTCGACCACGGCATCACTTCCATCGACTGACAACGGAATATTCACCACCGTGCTTCCATTATCGTACATCCAAGACCGCCATGGCATTCGATCACCAGTACCATCATTTCAGCCGAACCAAACTATTAAATCAGACCACGGGACATTTCTCTTCTTTATTGTTGTGCATTTTTCTTCTCCATATCTATTGTTCCTTCACTGCAGCATCCTCCACCGTTGTCGATTGTTGAGACAACATAACTCGACTAGACAACAACTTCAACCTGCCTTGAGAATCCCGTTTCGGCATAATCCGTTGCCTGCAAATGAAACAAAAACATCTGAAAACCCCATAGATCCATCGTTATTGTTACTGTTGAAGGAGCCTTGAACGACCACCACCACTGCCTGCACAAATTTAGCCAGTACATAAAACCCCATTGTAGGTATGAAAGAATACCCACTGCTGCTATTATTGCAAAGAACTACCGCATTAGTCACCATCAGCTTCTTAATTTGTTTCCTGAAGTAAACATAACCCGTATGAAATGTTGATGATACTCTGGAGAAGTGGAGGAGGCAGAGCCTTTTGGTTAGGGGGGGCAAATTGGAATAACGAAGAAAAAAACGCTACACAAACAGGCGGCCGTAGGCCGTTCAAAAAAAAATTTGATGTTTTTTTGGCACAAAAGTTATAAGCTGCTTTAATTTTTGTAGTTTTTTTATTTTGTTAAGAAATTTTACACAGTTCAAACCTCTTACCAGTACATTTTTAGACGATTTACAAAAATTTCAATAGAATTTGTTATAATCTTGACCTATTATGTCAATTATCACTACACCATTTTAAGGGATTAGCATCCTACCATAGTTGTTGCTAAACGGGGTCGCAACAAGATTTTGCCGTTGCTAAACACGGTGTCGCAACAGGCTTTTGCCGTTGCTAAACACGGTGTCGCAACAGGCTTTTGCCGTTGCTAAACACGGTGTCGCAATTTTTAGCAGCGGCATAAGCTCTGTTGCTAATCTCGGTCAGCAACGGCTATTCGCAATGGCGCGTGTCGTTGCTAAGTTTTTTTATTAGCAACAACAACATGTTGTTGCTAATCTGTTGCTAATTATAGGAATACCCTTATCCTAAACTAAATATTGTTGGTTCTGGTTCTAATTTATTGGTTCTAGTTCTAATTTAGCAACAATGCACTGGTGTTGCTAATTGTTTGCAACCATAAAAAAAGGCCAAGTCAATGTGTAGTTGCAGGAAATCCTACAATACATCCCTCACAAGAATTCATAAAAATCAACACATTTCTTAAGATCAATAACGACACTTTTTATTAATTGAATCTCGAAATTTTACAAGAAGGAAATGAAATCAAAAATACAACATGGTTTTGGACTTTCTCTCCATTAGGGAGCTGATAAGTGTTGCTGAATCTAGAAATTTTACAAGAAGGAAATGAAATAAAAAATACAACACTGTTTTGAATCATAATCATGAAAGAACAGAGAAATGAAGACATACTAGAGTCCCAAGTGAATTCAAAAGGTTGGGAGTCACTGATCTGGAAAATCCGCGAAGAGAATGATCACCATCCAATAAAGGAGTGTCACAAATGTTCGCAAGAGTTTTACATGTGTTGGTGAGATCATCATCTCTAATCCCTTGCTTGGAGTCAGAGAAGATACTAGACAATTATGCCATAGAAGATTCATGTGGAGAAATTCCCTTTGCGACAGAATCGTCAGCATCATCATCAGCAGAACTTTTGCCAAAATGAGAGTCTGAAGGAGAGGGAAAGAGAACTTTTCTTTTCTTTGAAGCTGGAGGAGCGGATTTTTCCTTGCGAGGAGCACTTTTGACTTTGCCTTTGGTCTTCGCAACCTTAGATCCTCCTTTTTCAACAACTGCAACGCCAATCTACGCACACGAATGAAGATAAGAAACAGAGGAAATAATATTGTTAAAAAATAACAAAAGAAAGTATTTCTTACTTCATCCGTGATCGAGTGAAGTGCTACTAGGATGCTCGCCTTGCCAGTTCTTTTGTAGCTTCTTCTTAATTTGTTAATCTGAAATTTTCGCAAGATTAATAAGTATAGAGAAGAATGAGGGCAATAAACTGAACGACAGAAACACACCTCTTTATCCTTCTCAGGCCAATTAAATACCCAAGGTTGGTAAGCAGAGAGATTCGCAAGAAGCACGTTTGGACCAGAAATATAAGGACCCCTCAGAACTAGTGGAAAAACACACCATTTTTCACCTTTAGATTGGCGAGGAGTTTTATTCTTACCAGAATGCTAATCAATGTCATGCATAAGTTTTTTATTATCGTCGATATTTTCCTTCCTCTTCAAATGAACACCCCAACGAGTTTTGTCATTCTTCATAGGTATTAATTCATAATTATCAAAGAAGCTCTCTGCGGTATATTTTTTGGGAAGAATTTCTAATTCCTTAAATTCAGGATCCCTAACATCTTTTGAATAAAGAGACCCTTTGCCAGCACCACGATTGGCGAATTCAAGCATTAAGAGAATGCAATCCCTACTTAATTGATATATTTCCCGCGAGAACTTCGCGTGGGAGGGAATTTCATAAAACAAAGGAAGGTTAGGATCATAAAGAGGGATAGGAAGGCCATCGAGTATCTGACCTAGCGAAACTATGATTTCTTTATCATCACAGTGATAATCATAAAATAATTTAGCGGAAAGAATGAAAGTAGCTTTTTTGGTGAGGAATAGTGGATAATGTGAAACATTTCTCCGTGAGAACTTTCTGAATTTCCCTAAGAGAAATCTTAGCTTTATGACCACTAGGAGGCATATCTGAGTATGGGACTAATGGAATGAAGAGCGAAAGACAAAGAATAATGATAATTTGCAGTAGCAGAAGCGTAATTTTCGGAGGAATAATAAAATTGCATAGAAGTTGAGAAGAAGGTAAAAAAAGAACAAGAGAAAAAGAGAAGAATATGAAGAATATATATAGAGGGGAGAATTCTCGAGAAAATAAACACATTAATGCGAAGAGTAGACGTGAAAGGTTAAGAAGCAGTGGTTGAAAAAGATGTGTCAAGAGATGGGTGGAAGAAGAGATACATGTAACAAAGTTTGCGTAAAGTACAGAACCGTGTCAGTACAGAAATACATGAAAAGATAAGCAGTTGCGGCATTTTGAAGTATAATTTCTCATGACATCCTCTCCTTCGGAGAGAAGACATGAGAAGAGGCAAGATGTAGGATCAGAATATCGCAACAGCAGTACTCCTGCGAAATCAGCATCAAAGTACACTGCGAAGCCGTCGCAGGTTGACTAACATAAATGACGTAACATGTGACGACAGCTAAAACACGAGAAAAGTATGATGATCTTGCGAAATTAACACTAAAATGCTTGCGAGAATATTGCAAGCCAGATCCGAAAATAAGGGACAACATAACTGTCATCCATTATGTAATACACTATATAAAGAGCTGAATAGGCTTAAGTAAGGGGAGATAATTTTTGGAGAGTTGAGAAAGTTTTGAGGAGAGAGAAAGTCCAAAACAGTGTTGTATTTTTGATTTCATTTCCTTCTTGTAAAATTTCTAGATTCAGTTAATAAAAAGTGTCGTTATTGATCTTAAGAAATGTGTTGATTGTTATGAATTCTTGTGAGGGATGTATTGTAGGATTTCCTGCAACTACACAATGTTTATTGACCTAGTCAAAATTCATTCCCCCTGCAATTACCCAGTTCCCCATATTCAACATCCACACACATGCTAACTACAATGGCCATACAAAACTGTATTGTTGAGAATAATCACTAGATAATATTATATAAAAAAAGAATTCTTCAATTGATACAATTATACACAAGTAAACTTACTGAACCTAAAATTTTGTGACTGATATACAATACTCGATTTATGTTGATGTTCATAAATGAATGGGTAACTAGTTTGTGTTAACTGACAGATGCAAAACTAGGAAAGAAAGGCTAAAATATCACCAGGAAGTATCACGGCTTGCTTATCCGATTTCCTCGGCAAGTGATACGTAGATTCATCTGCTGCTAAAATTTCACCAGAGTACTGCTTTTTGACTTAAGCCCAAATACCTGCATAATAACCAATTTGATGTTTCAGTACTGAGGTCACAAACAAAATACTAAACCCTAGATTTTGTATAATCTGCAGAGACAAGTCAAAACCATGTAAAACAAAATCAACAAACTCTGCTATAAGTGAACTAAATGGAGATGTATGTAGAAGCAAATCCAAACAAAATATTTAAGAGAAGATCATGTGCGAGGGCAAAGAGAACTCTTTGTTCCACTACTTTACTATAAGTGAAATGAAATTTGGATATATGCGCGTAGGAGGCTTAGAACAAACTTTAAAGTTCCATTTAAGTTCACTTATCAAAATGTAGTAATAATAACTAGGAGCCTTAATAATGCAGTTAGTTCAGAGATACAAGCGTGAGAATGACAGAACAATAATACACTCCTAAAATCCAACCTCAAATCCATACAATCGTACAAGAAAATAATATCATGTTCAGAATTGTTTACCTAATCCAAAGGAATATCTACAATCGAAGGGTTTGGTGTGAATTTTTAAGCCATATTTAGTAAAAGCCCATACTGTATGATAGTTTCTGAGAATAATATAATGAACACCATGGATATATATACTAGTAAATGAAATGATTGTTCAATCAGCAAAATTCTAGTCTGCAAGGTCTGGCATTATAAGCTTATGATTTATAGACGAAAGCTTTCAAAAAATGTTTGTTTACCTTCATTTCAGAGTAGTTGTTGATCATGAACATTCAGAAACTACTGCTGCTGTGAGTGTATCTGCATCATGTTGAAGGAAAACAAAGGGAATTGGAAATTCATATGTCGGTGCAGAATGAGAACCCAGACAACACATGACAAGCTTTTGTTGTTTCTTGCGAAACTTTAAGAGTGTTAAAATAACTCATACATCACATATAAATGACAAGATATTGATACAAAAAATATAAGAGTAAGTAATGACATTACCTGAATCTATCGTCATCTTTTGTTGTTAATATACATACTAAAACTACCAATTACACAAATATGAAAGTGTAAAGACCCTCAAGCTCGTCAACGCTATTAGATTAATTAATAGTCGATTTAGCCTTTAATTACTCGATTAGTTTTACACGAACGTTAATTAATATGAATTAATATAACTACGACTTAGATACGAAATTAGTACCGTTGAATAGATATCGAAAAGTTATGCGAATTGGATTACTCGATCGTGTCATTCGGATACAAGAGAAAAAGATATCTACAGAATCATGTGAAGGGAAAAAAAGTATTTTTGTGATTTAGCAGACCCGACTCCCCTTATCCTTATGAAGAGTGTCCCATTAACCAACTTTGGTTTTATCTACCCAATCGAGAGGATAAATCGCCCTTATTCTCTTTTCTTCTTCTTCATTCTCCATTCTTCTTCTTTCTTCTTCTCTTCTCTTTTTCTTCTTATGTTTCTCGCCTCCGGCGATTCTGAGAGCTTTGAGTAATGAAATTAAGTGATGATATTAGGTTATGAGATTATAGAGTAGTTGTTGGTGATGGTGCGATTATCACTAGTTGAATCAGACTCAAAAGAAGAGGTGAATTAGAGAAAGAAATAAACTAGGGTTCTGAGAAGTGAGAAATGAGTTTTAGTTGAGGATTTAGGCTGTTTTGAGGATGAAGTCAAGTAGTTAGTGATGGGTATCATGAGTTGAGAGCAGGGAAGAAGATTAACAATTGAATTTCAGTTCTCAGTGAAGAATCAAGGAATTGGGGTTTCTGCTGATATAAGTTAGAATTCAATTTGGTGATGAATAAGAAGAAATTGAAGGATGGGTTTTGAAGATTATGAAGTGGATAAGAAGTTAATGATGTTAATTTGAAGATTTAGTTATGGAGAAGGTAAGGTTAGAGAAATAGTTAGGGTTTGTATAAAGGCAGTGAAGATGAAATTAAGGTTTTAAAGGAAGGATTAGAGATGGGTTTGAATAATATGAAGAGTAGAATTATGTTTTGAACTCGAATTGGAAATAGAGATAATTGTGAATGAACTAGGGATTACTGAGAATCTGTGAAGTTGATGGGTTGAAGCTTCTGAAAGAACCGGGGGTTCGATTTAGGTAATATTTATCTCCCTAGTTGTAGTTTCATAATCTTTGAAAGGTTGTTGTGTTGGTATATGTGGATTTAGGTATTCTATGTGATGGTTAATGAAGTTTGTTATTAAGTTTATGAGTTATTATTGAATAAGAAATGATGATGGATGATTAGTTGAGATGTTGCTAAACCGGTTGTATTGGGTGGAGGTACAGAGTTGAGTTTACTTGAAATGGTAGTGTGTTTTGTACATGTTTTGGTAGGTGTTGTGGATAGAACTGGTGGAGGAATTAGAATTGTGATTGAGAATATAGTGTACTTACTAAGTTGATGTTGCAAACTCTTAGGGTATAAGACTTGAACTGCCAGGGAGGATTCATATTGGAATGTACAAGGTTGTATGTTGAGACTAAGAAGAAGTTTATTAGTTCCCTAAGATGATGAATGAGTTTTGAAGTCAAATGAATTGGTTGTAAAGATGACAGTTTTTACCATGGGCTGGTAGAGTTGGTATTGCAAGTAGTTTGGTTTACTGAACGATAATGGTTGCTTGAATTGTTGTTGGTGTTACTTTTTAGAGTGTAGTTAAAGGATACGAAAGAGGTCATGGTGGTAAATGAGATGAACTGATGTTGTTGTTGAAGAGAATTGATAGTGTTGAACTGATTCAGTTGAAGTAGACTATGTTTTGGTTATAACTGATAGGCGTGAGTTGAGATGATCTAAATGTTGCTTAAAGCTGCAATTGCAGGTAAGCGAAGTTGTAATTGTAATTTTGGTTTGAAGTTTAGTTATTAATGAATACATTGATGTAATATTTAGATGAAGTTGAACTGAGATGAGAGTCGCAGTTGTGTGAGTAGTTTTGCCTGTACAAAGGTTCAGGCCAGTATTCTGTCACCCAGTCAGATGTCTGACTAATTCAGTTTAGTTGACTCAGTTTTCTTACTGAGTTGAATCGTTGTGACTCACCGAGTTTCCCTGTTCTTGACCCGAATTGACTCAGTTGACCGATTCATATTTGACTTTGACTGTAGACCTGACCATAGACGTTGACTGTTAGAGACCGTTGACTGTTAGATTGACCGTTAGAGACTTGAGTTGACCAGGTGGACTGGACTTTAGCTAATGGGCTGAGTTTAGTGACCTTGGGCTTAGGCATAGTTTCCATATTTTGATGTTTGGATCTCTTATGGTCCGAATTAGCTTTCAGTCACTTCTTCAAAGTTGTGGATATTCATAAGACTTAGTTAATGGACTATAGAACTAACCAATTCAATTACTAAAACTTAGCGATGCTAAAGATAGAGAATGAAAAGGTGTAAAGTTATAAATGGGCTTAGAACCATTAGTTTGACTTGTATGATTCTTGCGTAAGCTATTTTGGCTAGTTTCTTAGAGTTGTTATATGATTAACAGTTAGTCTCTATTAACAACGACCGATTCAAAGGATGAACCAGTGGATCATCGATCTCGAGGTAGGCATGGCTTGTCATCAAAAGAGGTGGGAATACTTTTAACTCTTTTGAAACCATTGTTGTTTCTTTTACAAAAGTTTATGTTTAACAAACTTATGCGTTGTCTGTTTGTGCTTTTCATGCATTGTTTAGTTTGTATTGTGATTGTTCTGTTGATTCTTTGAATCTTTCCATGAATTGGAAAGGATTTGTAATGTATGTCATTATGAATTGCTATGGGGAATAAGAATTTCCACTTGTGGTATATAGGATACGCTCCTTCACATTTATATCTACATGAATTCAACTTTTATGCTTAAATTTGGTCATCATTAAAGGGTGATATCAATAGCTATTCAGTGTGGAACAACACGACATCAATATTATACATTGTTTAAAGAAGAAGTTTGTCCATATACATGTTTGTGTATTTCAAGTGGCTTGGTCAATTGTTGATGTTTAAGAAAACATGATTTTTTTTTCCAAATCTTGCTCATGATTTCTTTAAAGTTAAATATTATTCCTGCTGGGCACCCCTTTTAGGGATGATGTGCTCACCCTTTCCCACTTTTAGTTTCAGAGACAGATCAGTCTTGTGTATGAAATCTTGAGAGTTGACTCCGTTAATTAGTTAACTTCTGCAATGTTTATTATGTTGTTTATTCTATTTGCACACCAAATGATTATTGTATATGTATCATTTGAGCGTAATTCTTGTATATATATATTTCTGAGTGGGGTTAGTTTTGGGTTAAGTTTTTATAGCAGATTTCTTAATTGAATGCTTAAGTATTTGATTTAGATTCGTTGTACCTCTTTATTTTAGTTAATCTATTGGATTAGGCAGCTGCTAGCTTATTAGATCTTATATGGGAAATGATAGAAATAGCCAGTGCCAGTTAGTGAAATAGATTAATTTAGAACTGGGTTAGGTTGTGAGATAAATCTTAATCACTAAAAGCTATCAATAATTAAAAGATATATTTTATTGTCTGATTTGTTTGTTTGGTTGTTTGTATTGGTAATGAAGTAAAAATTGTAGGGTACACCAATAATTTTATTTAATAAAAATTAGAGAATAAATAGTTTAAAATTATGAACACATACACAATTTAATACTATAAAAACAGAGATTAGTATTATTGATAGATCTTGTAAATCACATAGGAACTTACTGAACATATTAACTTATATGAAGAGTAAACAAATTATAATTACATAAAATATTAATAATATTTGTAAGAGTAGTTAGAATAATAGTTCAACCATCAATGTAAATAATAAAAATATTATAATAGTAATTATAGACGATAAAAATTTAATAGAAATAGCGATAATTTTACTAAAGTAATGTCAGCATTTATCAATTAGTATCATATTAAACTTAATTTTAACTAAAAGTTTCAATAATTATATGTAACGATAAAAATAATAATTATGTAATAATAATTTGATTAAATATTAAATTTTGTAGATTAAACTAATTACAAATTAGAGATAAAGATTTTGCGTTTAAACTAGATAGTTAATATAATACCTATTAGGCGTTAGACGTAAAAAAGACGAGGATATAATATACAAAATAAAATGACTCAACTTGTTAGTAATCTTGTACCGAAATCATCTTTAATATAACCAATGATTCAGTAAATCTCTAAAATGAAACATATACATGAAATAGTAATAATAGTATTCGGATGCTTAGTGTAATGTTATAATTAAAAGAAAACTAAATTGTTATATGAATAGGATGTTTTACATTAATAGAAAAATCTAAAGACTATTAGGATATATAATAATTTTATGCAGACTGAAACTTAAATCATTATAAATTATCAACGCCAATACTTATCAAGATATAATATACAGATTCAATATGAATAATGTAGAGTTATATTTAGAAGATTCAGAATAATGAGAATAATAACACAGTTGATAATAGTATTTGAGTACTTAAGCTGGTAGTAAATTTATAATAGAGATAATATTTGGTAAATTTATGTATAGTATTACAATAAAATTAAAATTATCAAATTATTATAAATTGACGTAAAATCGAATTGGGATTACTTATATTGGTAAAATAAATAAATAAATAATTCAGGTGACTAAATTGTTTAAAATGATCTAAACTATTGATATACTTTACGAAGTAAAATTATCAGACTTACACCAGTTACGATAAAAGTTTAAAGACTAATTAATTTTAATAAATTAATAATTAGTTAATCCACCACTGGGGAATAGTGAAGGTTGTGTTTTCTCTGTTCGTAGGAAGGCATTGTTGGGACTGGCCAACCTTGACAGAGCAACTGTATTCAGAGATGACTAATCATAGAAGTATAATTTAAATCTTTAGAGAACCGATAATTTCAATCTTACTTAGAAAGATTTGTAGGATTCTTCCTTGAAGTTAGAGACAGATATCTTATAAAATAGAAATTAGTTTAAGAAACTTAGACTTCCCTATTTGATAGAATCTAAATCAGTGTAGTTGAACCTAGAGCTACAAATTTTAATATTAGTTGTGGAAGACCATTTAGGTTGTGCTTTGTTCTTATGTTGTATGCGCTTACACAAGATATTGGATTATTCTATAAGGTGGAGAGTTTTTGAAGACTAGAAGGATGGTTCGATTTTCGAGGACGAAAATGATATAAGGTGGGGAGAATGTAAAGACCCTCAAGCTCGTCAACGCTATTAGACTAGTCAAGAGTCTATTTAGCCATTAATTACTCGATTAATTTTAAACGAACGTTAATTAATAGGAATTAATCTAACAACGACTTAGATATAAAATTAGTATTGTTGAATAGATATCAAAAAGTTATGCGAATTGGACTACTCGATTGTGTCATTCGGATAACAAACGAAGAAGATATATTCAGAATCATGTGAAGGGAAAAAAGTCTTTTTGTGATTTATCAGACCTGACTCCCCTTATCCTTTTGAAGAGTGTCCCATTAACCAACTTTGGTCTTATCTACCCAATCAAGAGGATAAACCACCCTTATTCTCTTTTCTTCTTCTTCATTCTCCATTCTTCTTATTCTCTTCTCTTTTTCTTCTTCTGTTTCTCACCTCCGGCGATTCTAAGAGATTTGAGTAATAAAATTAAGTGATTAGATTAGGTTATGAGATCACCGAGTAGTTGTTGGTGATGGTGCGATTATCACTAGTTGAATCAGACTCAAAAGAAAAGGTGAATTAGAGAAAGAAAGAAACTAGGGTTCTGAGAAGTGAGAAATGAGTTTCAGTTGAGGATTTAGGAAGTTTTGAGGATGAATTCAAGTATTTAGTGATGGGTATCATGAGTTGATAGCAAGGAAGAAGATTAACAATTGAATTTCAGTTCTCGGTGAAGAATCAAAGAATTAGGGTTTCTGCTGATATAAGTTAGAATTCAATTTGGTGATGAATAATAAGAAATTGAAGGATGGGTTTTGATGATTATGAAGTGAATAAGAAGTTAATGATGTTAATTTGAAGATTTAGTTATGGAGAAGGTAAGGTTTGAGAAATAGTTAGGGTTTGTAAAAAGGCATTGAAGATGAAATTGAGGTTTTAATGGAAGGATTAGAGATGGGTTTGAATAATATGAAGAGTAGAATTATGTTTTGAACTCGAATTAGAAATAAAGATAATTTTGAATGAACTAGAGATTACTGAGAATCTGTAAAGTTGATGGGTTGAAGATGCTGAAAGAGCCGGGGGTTCGATTCAGGTAATCTTTATCTCCCTAGTTGTAGTTTCATGATCTTTAAAAGGTTGTCGTGTTGTTATATGCGGATTTAGGTATTCTCTGTGATGGTTAATGAAGTTTGTTATTAAGTTTATGAGTTATTATTGAATGAGAAATGATGATGGATGATAAGTTTAGATATTGCTAAACCGGTTGTATTGGGTGGAGGTACAGAGTTGAGTTTACTTGAATTGGTGGTTTGAAATGGTGGTGTGTTTTGTACATGTTTTGGTAGGTGTTGTGGATTGAACTGGTGGAGGAATTAGAATTGTGATTGAGAAGATGGTGTACTTACTGAGTTGATGTTGCAAACTCGATTTATGAAAGAAGAGGATTGAGAGTTCTCTTAGGGTATAATACTTGAACTGCCAGGGAGGATTCATAGTGGAATGTACAAGGTTGTATGTTGAGACTAAAAAGAAGTTTATTAATTCCCTAAGATGATGAATGAGTTTTGAAGTCAAATGAATTAGTTGCAAAGATGATAGTTTTTACCATGGGATGGTTGAGTTGGTATTGTAAGTGGTTTGGTTTACTGAACGATAATGGTTGCTTGAATTGTTTTTGGTGTTACTGTTTAGAGTGTAGTTAGAGGATACGAAAGAGGTCATGGTGGTACACGAGATGAACTGATGTTGTTGTTGAAGATAATTATTAGTGTTGAACTGAGTTCAATTGAAGTAGGCTCTGTTTTGGTTATAACTGATAGGCGTGAGTTGAGATGATCTAGATGTTGCTTAAAGCTGCAATTGTAGGTAAGCGAAGTTGTAATTGTAATTGTGGTTTGAAGTTTATTTATTAATGAATGTATTGATCTAATGTTTAGATGGAGTTGAACTGAGATTAGAGTCACAGTTGTGTGAGTAGTTTGGCCTGTACAAAGGTTCAGGCCAGTATTCTGTCACCCAGTCAGATATCTGACTAATTCAGTTTAGCTGACTCAGTTTTCTTACTGAGTTGATCATTGTGACTCACCGAGTTTCCCTATTCTTGACCCGAATTGACTCAGTTGACCGATTCATGTTTCACTTTGACTGTAGACCTGACCATAGATGTTGACTGTTAGAGACCGTTGACTGTTATATTGACCGTTAGAGACTTGAGTTGACCAGGTGGACTGGACCTTAGCTAATGGGCTGAGTTTAGTGACCTTGGGCTTAGGCATAGTTTCCATATTTTGATTGTTTGGATCTCTTAATGGTCCGAATTATCTTTCAGTCCCTTCTTCAAAGTTGTGGATATTCATAAGACTTAGTTAATGGATTATAGAACCAACCAATTCAATTATTAAACCTTAGCGATGCTAAAGATAGATAATGAAAAGGTGTAAAGTTATAAATGGACTTAGAACCATTAGTTAGACTTGTATGATTCTTGCGTGAGCTATTTTTGCTAGTTTCTTAGAGTTGTTGTATGATTAACAGTTAGTCTCTATTAACAACGACCGATTCAAAGGATGACCCAGTGGATCGTGGATCTCGAGGTAGGCGTGGCTTGTCATCAAAAGAGGTGGGAATATTTTTAACTCTTTTGAAACCATTGTTGTTTCTTTTACAAAAGTTTATGTTTGACAAACTCATGCGTTGTCTGTCTGTGCTTTTCATGCATTGTTTAGTTTCTATTGTGATTGTTCTGTTGATTCTTTGAATCTTTCCATGAATTGGAAAGGATTTGTAATGTATGTCATTATGAATTGCTATGGGAAATAAGAATTTCCACTTGTGGTATATAGGATACGCTCCTTCACATTTATATCTACACGAATTTAGCTTTTATGCTTAAATTTGGTCATCATTAAAGGGTGATATCAATAGATATTCGGTGTGGAACAACCCGGCATCAATATATACATTGTTTGAAGATGGAGTTTGTCCATATACTTGTTTGTGTATTTCAAGTGGCTTGGTCACTTGTTCATGTTTAGGAAAACATGAATTATTTTCCAAATCTTGCTCATGATTTCTTTAAAGTTAAATGTTATTCCTACTGGGCACCCCTTTTAGGGATGATGTGCTCACCCTTTCCCACTTTTAGTTTCAGAGACAGATCAGAGTCACGCAGCGAAATCTTCGAGGAGTTGACTCCGTTAATTAGTTAACTTCTGCAATGTTTATTATGTTGTTTATTCTATTTGCAAACCAAATGATTATTGTATATGTATCATTTGAGCGGAATTCTTGTATATATGTATTTCATAGTGGGGTTAGTTTTGGGTTAAGTTTTTATAGCAGATTTCTTAATTGAATGCTTAAGTGTTTGATTTATATTCGTAGTACCTCTTTATTTTAGTTAATCTCTTGGATTAGGCAGCTGCTATCTTAGGGGGCGCTACAAAAAGAATTAGGAATTTGTTGAATTATGCAGACCCACCAGACCTAATGACTTCATGGGAGTAATGAAGATCACAAAAGAGACTTACCGGAGAAAGGTCAGCAACATCATAATCCCGTAGAAATAAATTGTTCCATCAGCTTCCTTCCCAAACTCATACTTGTATGCGTGTCGTAACCACAACAAATTAATTAATACTTTACTACCTAATTAACAAGTAATATAGGGTAGTCAAGGTCGATCCCACGAGGAGCACGAGATTCTAGTTGTAAAATTGTCACACAAAGGGGGGTATTAAAAAGAATTTAAGAAAGTAAATAAAATAAACAAAGCAATTAAAAAGAAATCGATAAGAGAGAATAGATCAAGGAATCCTTCTTCGCTGCAAAACAATGATTAAAGTTATGTTCTTTTCCACTTCTTATTAGTCACAAATTATCACCAACCGTAGGTATAGCAGCTAGATCAGTGCTAACCCCAAAATCCCTTATATCACCGGATACGGAAGTTCTCGACTACCGGATTCTATTCACCAAACCACCTAGTAGTAGATCACTCAAGATGTAATTTAGTTAAACGCATTAAGATTTATGAATTTATTAGGTTGATATTAGTAGTTAAACTCTTAGATCAAGGTCCACTTGCTAACGTTGTTTTTACACACAATTGCTCCACGGAATCCCTCCGCAAGGTCTCGTGTTTGCTACTTATGTGAAAAGTCAAGAAACGATTACTTATCCCCTAACTTACACTAGCTTTAGATTAGACTAACAAATCAATCTAGTTGTACACCTAGATAATCTATCAATCAATCATGAATGTCTTTAAGATCACTCCTATTAGTAAAAACAAACGATAATCATGTGAAAACTTCAAAGTAGATTTAAAACAAACTCAAAACATGTTAAGAACTAGGAATTCATCCTCAATCAAATTAGTTACTCATATTAAAAAGTTCACACAAAGAATAAAGTATTGTGTGTGTAAAAGTGTGCAAAAGTATTGTAAAAGATGTGTGTATCTAAGTGCATCTATATGTCAATGTGTGTGTATATGTATCTAAGTGTAGAAGTTCTTCTCTATTTATAGGCTTCAATGTTCTCCATATCTTCTAAGGAATAGAATCCCTTTCCTTTTGTAGCTCAATTTCCAAATCCAAGCCTTTCTCAAATCTTCCATCTCCTCTTTCCAAATCCAAGCCGAATTCTTCATTCAATTCCAAGTCCAACTCTTCACATCCCATGAGAGAAATCCACACAAAATTCTGAAACTTTTGCTCGCCGGAAAACTGGGTTTTTGGCCGGAAATAGGCCGGAATCCGTCGCCGCCGGCCACCTGAGATTCTCCTCCGGTAAAGGTATATTCTGTTACGGTTCCGTTAAATTAAACGGTCAAGAAGGTCAAACCGTTAGTTGACTAGGGTCAAATCTGAGTCATAATGAGTTAGACCGAGTAAGCTGGCAACTCGGCTGACTTGGTTTGGTTGCCAAATGCTATGCCAAGGGCTATGCACGGCCAAGATGGCTGTGCACATTCCTGCACTTCATGTCATTCATTCCCCTGTAATTATTCCTAGGCATACATCTATAGTAACTCAGGCATTCATTCCATGTACAATTGCTGCTATTGCACTCTTGAGTTGAACTGCAGCATCATCATTCTCTGCAGCTTCTCCTTGTCCTGCATCAATCCTACCATTCCTCTAAGTACAATCAACAACTTCATTCTTTTCTATCCCCATCTCAGCTCCATTCAAAATCAATCAGCAACCATCAATTTCTGTTCTTGCTTCATCACCAACATAAACCCATTAGCTCACAGAAACAGTACTCTCAAACCCATGTTCTTCTATTCCTGCCAAACACCACTGCAGCATCACTCCATTTGAATTAGCAAAGTCCCTTTCTGTTCTTCTCAGCTTCTAATCACCCTCAATTACATCTGTTACTTCCATTAATTGAGCACCACAGTCTACCAACACAACTCAAATTCTTCTCCCCTGTAAATCAACTTCTCTAACTCACACAACAGCATCATAGCCACAAACCCATCATCGAAAGCAACAACTTCCTTTGATCACTGCAGAACCTCCAATATCACCCATCACTCTAGCTTAGACCAACAGTACCCGAATCATCATTTCTTGCTCCCCTGAATCAAATCGGAACTAAACCCACTCAATCTCGTTTCAAACCCAATTGATTCAAACCCATGTATCCAATCCATTTTCTGAATTCACCTATAGCACCAAAACCCCAAATCGCTTCATCTGACCGACGAACCCATCTCCGATTCATCTTCTCTGAGCATCATCTTCTCTGTTGATTCTGACGCAGCTCCACTTCTGTGTTCGTTACCATCTTCTTGATTCAACAACTCAATCTCTCGGACAAACAACAGCGGCAAATGGCTGCTCTCGTTTTTTTTAGTTTTTCATCTCTTTCGGTGCGAACAATGATTGAGAAGATAGAGTTTAGGGTTATAAAGCGGGTTCGGACTTGGGCATGGATCCAGGTACGGGTATGCCCCATGGGTGTGGGTATATGGGTCAGATTTAGACACCCCACTAATTAGCAACCCCATATGATATTTACATATACTCATGATGATAAGGGACACCCAGATGGCACCCCTTAACTTGAATTGTCCTTTATTTAGCACTCCTCTGAGAGAGTTGCCCTTTAACCGTGGCTCGTCTCCCTATGAAATGACAATTTTGCCCTTTTTGCTCGATTTTGGTGATTCCTTCTCCTTTTCCTCTGTGCGACTCCAGAGTACCTAATATCTCAAAGACACACGTAAAATACATAATTTACTAGAAAAATAGCAAAGAAAGCATAAAATCTTAGATAGTAAATTAGGTGTATTCTACACCTATCAAATTCCCCCACACTTAGACTTTGCTAGTCCTCGAGCAAATCAAACCAAAACTTACAACTTCAAAGCGTTCCAGCGTCCCAAGCATCCTAAGAGCTATGAGGACATAGAGTTTCTGCATGCTAGTAATAAGAAGTTAGAAATACTAAAGAACATATTCTCATCCTTAAATGTTGAGTGAGAAATAACCACCCCATAACGAGAGAACACGTGTTTGAGAAACGATCAATAAGCATTTCGCCTCGACTTCTGCCTCACTTAAAAGGGTTTTATGATAATTGCACTCAAAAATACGGCTTTTTTATGGGTCTCACATGTGTGCAGGTAGGAATGAAGAGAGAATTCCTGCAACACGTTGAATGGTGGGAAGTATAACTTCCGAAATTTTGAAAAACCCACATCTTTTAACATTTTGAAAAACCATTTTTCTAACGATCTCTAAGAAAGGAAATCAACCACTTATATTGAGGATGAGATTACTTACTTACCTTCACATCCGATTGCCAATTATGATAACACCACTCTCACGGAATCCAATAGAAACGTCTTCCGTTCCTTGTTTTCATCTTCTTGGTCTTCGGCTTCAATTATTAGTGATAAATACTTGAACTTCATAAATCCTTAACAATTTGTAACCTTTTTCCTTAACTCCTTGTCGCTTGAAACTTCCTTATAGATTTTCCTTCCCCACGGCTTATTCAATAACAAAACAATAATAGATATTTCTCTTGTCTCATATATATATTTTCTTTTCTTTTCTTTTCTTTTCTTTTTTTTTTTTTTTTTTTTTTTTTCTTTCATTTATTTTTTTTTTTTTTTTTCATTTTTTTTTTTTTTTTTTTAGAGAAACACAACACAAAATAAACAAAACAAACATGGCCGTGGAAAAGTACTTTACCGCTTGATTCTTCACAACTTGTATCGTCTCGAAATCATAAACTTCAATAATTTTCACCTTTTCTTTTCTTCGCTTTTGTACATAAGTCTTAACACTTGGATATAGAATTACCTCATTGCATTTTAAGTCTTCAACATGTATGTAAAATCTGCTCATTGTATGTTGCTTTACTTAGATTTGAAATTTGCTCTTTTCTTGTTCCATTGTTGCTTGCAAACCTTGAACCTTTTCAACTTTCCTTGTAAATTTTGATGTCGCTCCCTTGTTGTTGATGTGGTGTTTCTATGGACCCGTTGTTGTCGAGTGAGAGAATGGTGCTAACTGCAAATCGAACTACAAGAAGGTGGCTTTCATCTATAGACGTCACCCTCATGATTGACAAAAATTAGCACTCAAGAGATCAAAATAGTGCTGAAATTGGTGTGAAATTGGGTAGCTCACCATTCTACCCGGAATTAACGTACGGTGACACACACTCAAAAGAAGCTCTTTAGTAAAGGAAGAATTTTTGGTCGGTGCCTCTCATGATATGAAAATGGGTAGTCTCCACTAATGATTGATCAGCAACTCTAATAACGCACTTCTCCCTCCACCAAATTTGCATCACCGGCATGATTAAATCCATTATTTAACACTCTAACAAGCAAGAAATCGAACGTAGTTCCCTAACACTTCCAAGTTCAATTATGTCGGTCAGAATTCTCTATGTAATCATACCTAGAAGTATGCTAGTGACTCTAAAATCTCTAAAAGTTGAAAGTTTTATGCAAAAAAAAATTCTCTTTTTTTTTTTTTATATGCAAAAATATATGCTTAGCCACTCCCCCACACTTAAACCTCACATTGTCCTCAATGTGTAAAACCGAAAGTTCTGAATTCTGACGTAACAGCAGATAAAACGCAAAAACTGTGCAAATTGGTAAGGAATTTGGAAAAACTCCATTTCACAAAAGTTGTTCACCTACGTGTTTTCTACACATTGTCAAAATTTCATAGTGTTCTGATAAACGGTCTGACAGTTATGGTCTCTGGACTGAACTACGCGCAGTCTGAAATTTTCTGACGAAAAGGTATTCATCATAATTCTCTTCTAAGATAGATTATGGACTTAATGAAATTAAATATGGGGATGCAAATATGATATGAAAACAATAAAAAATAAATAAACAAAACAAAACAAAAATAAAAATAAAAGCAAAAGCAAAAGGATAAGAGATACAAAACCGGTGGGTTGCCTCCCACTTAGCGCTTGTTTTAAAGTCGACGGCCCGACATGGCTCTTGTAAGATTCATTCCCCATATACCAACAATCAGAAAATTTGGGGATCCTCCCATAGTACCTGTTTTGCAAACAATAACTCCATACAAATATTAGCACAAGAAAATAATAGTAAAGTTATAGCTCGATAGAAATTTCCCCCACACTTATTCTTGTCCACACTCGGAAGTGTATAAAGAACATAGAATTTGGGAACTTCCATGGTTTCCTCTTGGCAAACCTGCATAGTATTAGCATCAAGTGTTTCCAATGGTGGATATCTAGAAACAAAGTCATCCAAAAATACTTTTGAAGCACATACATTCAAACCAATAAGAGGTAAAGGAGAAGAATTAACATGCAAAGGGTTAGACAAACCTTGCACAATTTCTTGTATTACGGTATCCTCTTCGTTCTTAAAAAATTCAAGTGAACTACTTACCTCTTGTATATCGTGGTCCTCTATCAAACTTTGCAACCATTCTTCATCATTTTCTACCTTAACCAAAGTCTCGGCATCATCATAATCATTAGCAAGTTCAATTGGGTCTTCCACAAATTCAATCAATTCGGTTTCATTATCGAGCATCACCTCTTCAACATCTTCATCATCGGAATCGGGCCATTCACTAAAGTGATTTTCGTCGGTAAAAATTGTAAGATCTTCTTGTGAGGGTGTTACACCGTTTACAACAATAGGAAAGTCACACCCAATCTCCTCCTTTTGAATAGGCGAAGGATCGTTATTATGATCCGGAGTTGAAATAACTTCCTTATTGTTGCAACTTTCATACACTTCCGCGGACTCATAATTTTCCCTAAGGAATTTTTTCCAAGCACTAAATGCATCTTCCTCAAGCTCTACCTTTTGAATAGGTGATTGATCATTATTAAGATCAAGGCTCGAGTAATCTACACTAGCGTCATCGAAAGTCTCCAAAGGTTGGTCCTTTTCAACATAATCATCTTCATTATCGGAATCACCATAATAAGAATCTTCATTGGTTTCATAACCTTTATCCCGACGTCGTTTAAGTTCCATATGAATAGTCCTACTAATTTCTGCGACAAGCTCTTCCGAGTCTCCATCATCTTCCAATTTGTATAACTTTTGTGCAAGTTTACGGACGTTAACACGCTTACCACCGTGTATAGAGTTTCTAGATTGTATATCCTTAAAAAGTGAAGGAAAAACACGATGAAGAGGAGTATATTCCCAACTCTCCGTCTGCACATTACCGTCATAAGGTTGTTGATATGTATGAGAATATCCATAAGGTTCCGTAGGATTTTGATCATAGCCAAAAGATTGATTTTGATTGTATCCTAAGGATGGTTGGAAATTGCCATGATGTTGAGTTTGAAAATCGTATTGATTGTTGAAATATGCTTGCTCTTGTCCACCATACATGGAAAACCGGTACCTAAAAAACAATTCAAAAACTAAGTTAGATACGATAAAGAATCCAACAAAGCAAGAATAAAGCAAAAAGTAAAAACAACTAAAATCATCCGATGTTCCCCGGCAACGGCGCCAAAATTTGTATGCGTGTCGTAACCACAACAAATTAATTAATACTTTACTACCTAATTAACAAGTAATATAGGGTAGTCAAGGTCGATCCCACGAGGAGCACGAGATTCTAGTTGTAAAATTGTCACACAAAGGGGGTATTAAAAGAATTTAAGAAAGTAAATAAAATAAACAAAGCAATTAAAAAGAAATCGATAAGAGAGAATAGATCAAGGAATCCTTCTTCGCTGCAAAACAATGATTAAAGTTATGTTCTTTTCCACTTCTTATTAGTCACAAATTATCACCAACCGTAGGTATAGCAGCTAGATCAGTGCTAACCCCAAAATCCCTTATATCATCCGGATACGGAAGTTCTCGACTACTGGATTCTATTCACCAAACCACCTAGTAGTAGATCACTCAAGATGTAATTTAGTTAAACGCATTAAGATTTATGAATTTATTAGGTTGATATTAGTAGTTAAACTCTTAGATCAAGGTCCACTTGCTAACGTTGTTTTTACACACAATTGCTCCACGGAATCCCTCCGCAAGGTCTCGTGTTTGCTACTTATGTGAAAAGTCAAGAAACGATTACTTATCCCCTAACTTACACTAGCTTTAGATTAGACTAACAAATCAATCTAGTTGTACACCTAGATAATCTATCAATCAATCATGAATGTCTTTAAGATCACTCCTATTAGTAAAAACAAACGATAATCATGTGAAAACTTCAAAGTAGATTTAAAACAAACTCAAAACATGTTAAGAACTAGGAATTCATCCTCAATCAAATTAGTTACTCATATTAAAAAGTTCACACAAAGAATAAAGTATTGTGTGTGTAAAAGTGTGCAAAAGTATTGTAAAAGATGTGTGTATCTAAGTGCATCTATATGTCAATGTGTGTGTATATGTATCTAAGTGTAGAAGTTCTTCTCTATTTATAGGCTTCAATGTTCTCCATATCTTCTAAGGAATAGAATCCCTTTCCTTTTGTAGCTCAATTTCCAAATCCAAGCCTTTCTCAAATCTTCCATCTCCTCTTTCCAAATCCAAGCCGAATTCTTCATTCAATTCCAAGTCCAACTCTTCACATCCCATGAGAGAAATCCACACAAAATTCTGAAACTTTTGCTCGCCGGAAAACTGGGTTTTTGGCCGGAAATAGGCCGGAATCCGTCGCCGCCGGCCACCTGAGATTCTCCTCCGGTAAAGGTATATTCTGTTACGGTTCCGTTAAATTAAACGGTCAAGAAGGTCAAACCGTTAGTTGACTAGGGTCAAATCTGAGTCATAATGAGTTAGACCGAGTAAGCTGGCAACTCGGCTGACTTGGTTTGGTTGCCAAATGCTATGCCAAGGGCTATGCACGGCCAAGATGGCTGTGCACATTCCTGCACTTCATGTCATTCATTCCCCTGTAATTATTCCTAGGCATACATCTATAGTAACTCAGGCATTCATTCCATGTACAATTGCTGCTATTGCACTCTTGAGTTGAACTGCAGCATCATCATTCTCTGCAGCTTCTCCTTGTCCTGCATCAATCCTACCATTCCTCTAAGTAAAATCAACAACTTCATTCTTTTCTATCCCCATCTCATCTCCATTCAAAATCAATCAGCAACCATCAATTTCTGTTCTTGCTTCATCACCAACATAAACCCATTAGCTCACAGAAACAGTACTCTCAAACCCATGTTCTTCTATTCCTGCCAAACACCACTGCAGCATCACTCCATTTGAATTAGCAAAGTCCCTTTCTGTTCTTCTCAGCTTCTAATCACCCTCAATTACATCTGTTACTTCCATTAATTGAGCACCACAGTCTACCAACACAACTCAAATTCTTCTCCCCTGTAAATCAACTTCTCTAACTCACACAACAGCATCATAGCCACAAACCCATCATCGAAAGCAACAACTTCCTTTGATCACTGCAGAACCTCCAATATCACCCATCACTCTAGCTTAGACCAACAGTACCCGAATCATCATTTCTTGCTCCCTGAATCAAATCGGAACTAAACCCACTCAATCTCGTTTCAAACCCAATTGATTCAAACCCATGTATCCAATCCATTTTCTGAATTCACCTATAGCACCAAAACCCCAAATCGCTTCATCTGACCGACGAACCCATCTCCGATTCATCTTCTCTGAGCATCTGAGAATCATCTTCTCTGTTGATTCTGACGCAGCTCCACTTCCTGTTCGTTACCATCTTCTTGATTCAACAGCTCAATCTCTCGGACAAACAACAGCAGCAATGGCTGCTCTCGTTTTTTTTAGTTTTTCATCTCTTTCAGTGCGAACAATGATTGAGAAGATAGAGTTTAGGGTTATAAAGCGGGTTCGGACTCGGGCATGGATCCGGGTACGGGTATGCCCCATGGGTGTGGGTATATGGGTCAGATTTAGACACCCCACTAATTAGCAACCCCATATGATATTTACATATACTCATGATGATAAGGGACACCCAGATGGCACCCCTTAACTTGAATTGTCCTTTATTTAGCACTCCTCTGAGAGAGTTGCCCTTTAACCGTGGCTCGTCTCCCTATGAAATGACAATTTTGCCCTTTTTGCTCGATTTTGGTGATTCCTTCTCCTTTTCCTCTGTGCGACTCCAGAGTACCTAATATCTCAAAGACACACGTAAAATACATAATTTACTAGAAAAATAGCAAAGAAAGCATAAAATCTTAGATAGTAAATTAGGTGTATTCTACACCTATCAATACTTCGTATCAATTAATAACAGACCATGCTCTAAACCTACATGGTGTAATTCCAAAGATCAAGGAAAACTTTCAAATATCATGTATAGTTTAATCCAGAAGGGAAAAATTCTTGATGGGAAGCATTGATTCTGTTAATAGATGCACATCACCAACTACCAAGGAAGAGAGTATTCTTGCACCCAATAAATGTGTTACAACATCTACAAACACATATTTCCATTAACACATAAAATAAAGTACCACAAAGAAGTTTCCGAACTAAGGGGGCTCAATCTAACATAGCAGAATATAATCATAAATTACCAATAGTATATTGAGTTCTTATTAATATTTTCTAAACTCCTGGTAACACATTGAAGGCACAACCCTCCGAAAATTCATGAGAAGTCTTACAGCAAGTGCAGAACCAACCAAAAATTCATAAAATAAAGACCCACTGCTGCAAAGATAAAGGAAAATAAAATAGCTCCCCGGAATGCAACAACATGAGCTAATTATTATAGAATAAAACCAAAGGTGCAAACAACGCGAAACAGAAATTACTTCGGGTGCACTTCACTGAAATTACCTGGCCTTGAAAGACTGACAAAAGACGAAGTGCATTAACTAAAACTGCAACAGCTAAGAGTTTAAGGCTCTCACTCTTAACATTAAAATTGGTACACATAAGTAGCCTTGCTGCACAATGAATGCGGAAATAGAATGACAGAATCAGAATGAAAATTGATGAACATGGAAAGAACATCATACTAGTTAATCTAGACCAAGCGCAGAAGGAATTGAATAACTAAAGTAACAAAATTTTGGAATGGTTACTAAAATGTAAACTTCCCTTAACAACAATGTCTGACAGGTCCAGTATTGAGAATAAAAGGTAAAGGATTAACCAAATTCTCCAAACAATCCTAATAGAATCTACTAAGTTATTCCATTTCACAGGATAGCTACTCTGTCACCATTTTTTTTTTTAATATCTTCGGTATGGCCCAAGTTATGCCAAGTCAGATAATTGCATCGGTCTACAAAAAATTATTTAAGGTAACACAGTATACCTGTGAGATATGGTATTCAAGACCATTAGTCAATGAGGATGTGATTAATCACTTAGAGTGCTCAACTTTAACCATTATTCCATGAAAGATAATGAAAAGGAAACAAAATGAGAAGAACAGTAAATAGGGATGGCATTTTTAGCCAAAAAACTTCATATAAGAAGCATATGTTAGAAGATCTTTATTGAACTTACATGAGTCTGGCCTGGTCCAACACCGCTTAAGCTCGTTTCCACCTTCCTTCCAAGGTCATTTCTGGAAACACTAACAAGCCTTTGCTTTTGTTTATAGGTGAAAATGGTTTCTGCTGACTTTGGTAATTGTAGGTGTGAAAGTGATAAATAATCTAAACCCTAAACAATGTACTGCAAGAGAGTACTTTTAGATTCGAGAGATCAATCTGTACAAGACCGGCCTAAACCAAGAAATGACCGTTCCAGACTTTCTTCGGTCAAAAAGTGGAGGAGAAGGGTTGGTTTAGAGATAGAAGCGAAGAGAGTGTTGAGGCCAGAATAATTCTTGAAGATCAGTGCTTGACTTGTATCAGAAGGTGAGAGCTTTGAGAAAGATAACAAGAGTTTCCTTTCTGAGTGTGGTATTTTCCCTGACCAAGAACTCGTGTCTCTGGTAAAAATAGGTAAGTCTACTTATACAAGTCCAAAAGGAAACGTACGCTGGCCTCTTAAGAAAAGAAAACAGATGAGTTAAATGGGAAGAGGTGGTAACGCATGGTATTGATGGGATTTGATGGAATTAATGTCCCATAATGACAGAGCGTTTCACCGTTGCTTCTTGAATTTACTAACCGCCTTAATCTTATTACACTATCTTGAAACGGGCATATGTGTATGGCGCACGCTATATACCACCAAACCGAAACCCTAATGAGCATCCCCCAGTTTGTGTTGATGTCTCAAATGTTTTTGGAAAACATGGTGCATGTTGTTGTGGCTTGGCAAGTCAAGCTAGGGAAACTTGCAAGCCTGGTGACCTTCGACGGTCGAGATTTTGCATCTTAAGAGGAGGGGCAACCGTTGATCGTTGCGCGCCTTTGTTTTGGTAGCCGCGTAGTGAGGGCCAATGTGGGGGCGTCTAGGTTGGCATGGCATGGTTTGGCGTGGCCAAACTTAGGTTTTCGGTCCAAAGGTTACCATGTGTCATCTGGTAACCTTGGATGGCTAGGATTTTCTCCTGGGATTGAAGGACAACCGTTGATTGTTGCACGCCTTCGTTTTGGTAGCCGCGTAGTGAGGGCCAACAGGGTGGCGCGGCTAGGGTGTGTTTAGGCTTTGCATGTGAGGCCAAGGGTTCGCCTTGGGCGTGGCTAGCTTTGGATAGGTGCGATTTTGGATTTGGCATATGAGGCCAAGGGTTTTCCATGGGCGTATGGCGTGGTATGACGTGACTAGCGTGGATAGGGCCAAGGCAGAGTGCGTTTGGCATGGCGCGGCTAGCTTGGCGAGGTTTGGTTTGTCTTGGCATGTGGGGCCAAGGGTTTTCCATGGACGTATGCCATGGCTAGGGCCAAGGTAATGGCGTTTTGGCTTGGCATGACGTGACTAGCGTGGTTAGGGCTAAGGCAGAGTGCGTTTGGCATGACGCGGCTAGCTTGGATAGGTTTGGTTTGGTTTGGAATGTGGGGCCAAGGGTTTTCCATGGACGTATGGCATGGCTAGGGCCAAGGTAAGGGCATTTTGGCTTGGCATGACGTGACGTGACTAGCGTGACTAGGGCCAAGGCAAAGTGCGTTTGGCATGGCGCGACTAGATTAGCTAGGTTTGGTTTGGCTTGGCATGTGGGTCAAGGGTTTGCCATGGACGTATGGCATGGATAGGGCCAAGGTTTTGTCTTGGCATGACGTGACTAGCATAGCTAGGGCCAAGGAAGAGTGCGTTTGGCATGGCGCGGCTAGCATTGGCTAGGTGCGTGACCAAGCTAGGGTTTTGGGCCAAAGGTCGTGCGGTGACCTTAGATGGCCAGGATTTGCACTTGGGATTGAAGGGAAACCGTTGATTGTTGCACACATTCACTATGGTAGCCGTGTGTGGAAGGCCAGCTTGGTGGAGCGACATGAGGGGCCTTGGAAAGATGTGTTTGGCATGGCGCGGTCGGTGTAGCTGGCATGACTTGCCATTGGCACAGAGGTGCGGTTAGCATGGTTGGAATGCTTTGGCGCGGTCGGTGTGGATGGCATGATTTTCCATTGGCACAAAGGTGCAGCTAGCATACTTGGCATGCTTTGGCGCGGTTGGTATGGCTGGCATGATTTTCCATTGGCACAGAGGTGCGGCTAGCATGGTTGGCATGATTTTTGCGCGGTTGGTGTGGCTGGCATGATTTGCGATTGGCACAGAGGTGCGGCTAGCATGTTTGGCATGCTTTTGGGGCGGTTGGTGTGGTTGGCATGATTTGCGATTAGCACAGAGGTGCAACTAGCATGGTTGGCATGCTTTTGGCGCGGTTGGTGTGGCTATCATGATTTTCCATTGGCACAGAGGTGTGGCTAGCATGGTTGGCATGCTTTTGGCGCGTTTGGTGTGGCTGGCATGATTTTCCATTGGCACAGAGGTGTGGCTAGCATGGTTGGCATGCTTTTGGCGCGGTTGGTGTGGCTGGCATGATTTGCCATTGGAACACGTGGGAATTAGGGTTTGGCTTGTCGTAACCCTAATTTGAAAAATATACCCCGGTAATTACTTTCGAGACACATTAAAGGTTCAGTAAATGTTCCTAGTAAATGCTTGTTGCTTTAAATGTTGTGACATCACTGTTTTCTAGAGTTTAGTGTTTTACGATTTTAACCTAAACTAAAAACCACTATCAACATTAATTCCCCTGCTTAGCTCTAAACAGGTGCCTTGTTGCGATGTAAGCATATGATGGTGACAGACAAGGATGGAATCGAGGTGTATATCATTGCAAAGATAGTCAGGAGAATACGACTAACCTTTTTGAGTGGTAAAAATAGTTTTGGCTTCCCGTGTTGGCGGCCCTGTGTAAGTTGTACTGGGAATGAAGACCGTGGAATGGTGAGGCGAAACTTACCGGCTTGGTCTGGTCATACATCTCCAAGGAAAAGGGGGCGAGGTCTTGGGAGGCGACGCAAGTGGACAGCTTGGCTCGAGGGGCCAAGAGGTGGCTTGGTCCTAGCCGCGGAAATGGCATGGTGGAACGTGCTGGGGCGGCTAGGCATGGTGGGGCCGCGATGATGGTGCGAGGGTTTGGTAAGGTAAATGCGCATGGACGATAAGGTCATGACAGTGGAGCAGGTGGCTTGGCATAGTGTGGCCTTGGCAAGACGAGACGTTAAAGGGAGGCTAATCATGGTGGGGCCGCGGTAATGGAGCGAGGGTTTGGCTAGGGCCGCGGAAATGAAATACATGGGCGGCTAGGCGCGGTGGGGCCGTGGTATGGCGTGAGTGGTCTTGGACATGGAAATTGGTCTTTGCGGGACCGATTTCCTCTTTTCCCTTCTTGGCTCAAAATAGGAAATCCTTTCTTTGTTCAAACTCCCACGTACCATGTATATATAAAATAAGGGCCGGATTCTCTTTTGTTTCACGCCTATTTATTCCTCCCAGCCGTGTGACAGCAGTAAAGCAAAGCGGACGAGCGAATCCCAGGTACGCCTTCCAACACTTCTCTTTAACTCGTTTCCTTTTTGCTGGTGTAAACCCTAGTTGTAGGCGTACCTTTTCATGACCTTGTAGAAATGTTGGCGTGAATCTTAGGTATTTTTTTCCCTAGCTTGTCGTAACACTTAGGCATGGATACCATAGTAATGTTGACCGCCCCTACTCACTGTGCAAGGGAGGCACGTGATAGTAATTGCCATGTCTTCTCACGAAAACCTATCTTTTTAGGGTTTGCTCCTTGTTTTGGTATAGCCGTGTGCATAATCCATTTTTTTGGGCACGTCTATCTGGACGGGCGTGAGTTTCCGAGATACGTGTAGTGGTGATGTAGAGTCTGGAAACCAGTCGGTTTGTGCCCAAGGCGGCTCCCTTGTGTCTGATAAAAATAATTTCTACATGCTTTATGTAATAATTACTGCTCCTCTTGTTCCTTCGTAGTTATCGCAGCGGTGAAAAATAACGTAAGTGAATTTTTGTTAAGATGTTAACGGTTTTCGTGGTACCGAAGGATGTGAGTAATTCCAAGTCAAACATAGATGACGAGTTCTTCACGGCATAGGCCACGGTTAGGAGAAACCATCCCCAATACATACTGATCCTCCTGACCGGTTTGGAGAGTGAAGGAGAGGATCGATCGGTTCGGCCAGGAGGAGTAATAAGGTTTTTCCTCCAGAGAAAAGAATATCACGCCTCTCCTATCGACTTTAAAATCCCTGCAAGTCCGTTGCGTTCCTTTGAGAAATGGGTAGGATTCATGATGGGCCAGGAGCCTGTAAAGACCAATTTGACCAGGGCGCAGATTGTTGATGCTGTTATGGATTCCACAATACTTCAAGTTAGGAAAGACATTCCAGGCTTGGTCGCTTTTGTTTCCATATGGTGTCCAGACACCCATACGGCCGTATGCAGGTGGGGCAAAATGACTATTTCTTTGGAGAGCATGTCTGTGTTGCTAAATCTTCATGTAATTGGAAACCTCGATGTCAGGCTATCTGCAGATGAAGAAGAAATACGCGTCACCCTGGTTGCGAAGTCAAATGGATTCGTTCGAAAGGAAAACGAGAAGAAGTGCTTTTATGACTGTTGGGTGTCTTAGTGGTTCCCGATGAGTTGGAGACGGACCAGAAAAATAGCGTACTTCATGTCGCGGCGTTCTTAGCTCTTTGGATATCCAGGGATATTTTTGACGATGGCTCGGGCAAGAAAGAGATAAGACAGGAACTTATCAAGTTTGCCATAAAATTGGCAAATGGAGTCGTTCTCCCCATCAGTGGTTTGTTTCTTGGTTCTGTGTATGCACACCTGGATCAGCTGGTTTCGGACATGCGTGTCTCGAACGGCCATATGAAGGTGGATTCGTATGTTCATGCCGTTTGTTTCCAGGCATGGTTGTGGGAGCATTTCGAGAAGTATGCCCCGAAACCGTTGGCCATACTTCCCGAGTCTTGGGGTGGCTCCAGAATACTGCGTTGGTCGAACAGGCGCCAAAAAACTGGTCCGAGACTGATTAGGTTTCTTGACAACTCGTATGCAGTTAATTTTTGTCCATGGGCTCCAGTGCATGCGTCCATAACTCAGGTTAATACTTTTGCTCCCGCTTCGAACATGTCTTTGTCTTATAATGATGAGGGCCTAAGCGTTGGAGAGATGGTGTTCCTTATTAGATGCACGCCCGGTCACGTGCCATATTTTTTCCTAGGAGCTTGCAAAGCGATCTCTTATAATGTTGATAGGGCTACTCGACATATGGGTTTTGACCTAGGGGTCCTATTTGTTCGCCAGCCGATTATTCAAGAAATCCCGTTATCAACTATTCTCGATGCTAGTGCTCCTGTGTCGGGTAAAAGTCTACCTTTTCTCGCGGAACGGAATCCATCGACGACCTACAAATACAACATATTCTGGTAGGATGAGTTCCTTGTCATTCATGGATTCGTGAGTGATGTGGTAGAGAATCTTCGGGATAAGACTTCTCCTGCGGTTTTAGCAGAACATCCACTGCTGAGGGATCCCAAGAAAAAAATCCATCAGTCCAAATGCAGATAGTCCCCAAGTGAAGGAACGAAGATCTAAGAATCGTTCTGGCGGCTTTTAGTCGGACTCCACGATTCTGCCGACTTTTAGTTCGTCCAATATGCGGGTACGTACGGCTCTCCTCTTGACTTTAGCTTGGAACGTTTATATCTTCGTTCCTTTTCTGAGAATGCGTCCTTGTATTCCATCCAGGGTCTCAGTAGTACGAACGCCTTTTCCAAACTTGCAAGCAGACAGAAAGCATCATTTTTCGAGATAGATAGTAGCGTTGTCGGGCCTATCCATAGTGATGAAGAATTCGAGAAGGATTAAAGTTCTGAGTCTGGTAATGGTGAGATTAGTTCTTCTGAAAATAGTGCTGAGTCTTCCTCTAGTCAGTTTGAAAGCGAATCAGTGAGTCTTCTCCACGTTTTCTTCCCCCCCCCCCCTTTTTTTTGGCAGTAAAACTAAATCTTGATTTTTAGGAGGAAACCGTTCCTGGGGATGATCTTGAAGTGGAAGACCACCAGAGAAAACATGTAACCATACTTCCTACTGCGGAAACTGCACCAGCTAGCTAATTGGACATGGAGATTCATCGTCCCGAGGGCGCTGCCGTGACTCAGGTGGAGGAGATCACTTCGGGGGGTGAAATTGTGGTTCGGGATCCCCTGCCAGTTGCTGATTCAGTTGCAGGTGCCACCTTCAATCCTCCGTATCTGGCCCCTTTCCCCGGTCATGTGTTGATTGTTGGATTTAGCGTTCTAGATAAACATACGACATTGTACACCAAGATTTGGGAAAGCTATGGTCACATTTCCACGACTAAGAAGATAACTAGTCGACATGCGTTGGTCAATCATGTAGAGGAAGCCTTGTCTTCGATTGATGAAATTTTCAGCGTGACTGGTCATACAGTTTCTGAGGATGTAATCTCGAGATGGAAGTTCCATCGTGACATGTGCATGGGCTTCGAATTCAACGTTCCTTGGTTCATTGAAGGTCTCTCTGATGTTGAAAGGTCGTTGGACGGAGCAGTTGAAGGTCCTTCCGCAGACATGATGAAGAAGCAGGAAGCGAAATTCAAGAAGTTGTGCAGGAAGCTGAAACTTAAGAGGGCGACTCTCCAAAGCACAAGGGATGCCTTTTCCAAAAGGAGCAAGCCGCTGTTGGAAAACTTCCCTTGAATATATATCTGTCTTTTGGACCTCTTATCCTTAGGTGTTTTTTTTGTTGACGGCAAATGAGACACCTGGTTTTTGGTTTTTGACTTTATGATTTTCTCGAGTTAATAGATTATATATATTTTTTTGAATGAAATGTTTAGAATTGAATCGTCTTGGTTATGATTTAAAGTGACACAGACATCCTAGGAAAAACCTTAGAACCGTGTGTTGGTAGATGACATGGGGTAAACTATGTATCTTGTCTTGAAAACTTGAAATAGCAAACCATGTATCTTGTCTAGGTAAGACTGACGAGGCGTCGAACTCGCAAAAATAATATTTCTCTACTTTTTACACTAGCAAGTAGTATAATGTAAGCAGGATCGTCCCAAGGGAGGTAGGAAGTTTCTAGTTGTTAAGAAAATACTCTTAGCAAAGATGATTGTGTTCTAGAAAATCTGAAAATAGTAAATTGTATTCAAATATGATATGGAATTGATTAAAGGTTTATTCTAGACCACGGAATATAAACCAAACTGATATATAGCCAAGTTCTTTGCATTATAATGTTACTAACAACCCTATAATAATTAGTACGCTCAACTATTCCGTTATTATCTCCTAAGCTCACCGGATACGGAAGCGCTCGACTACCGGTTCCTACTTGCCAAGTTTCCTAGAGGTACGCTTACTAGGTGTGACTTAAACAAATGCTCTAAGTTTTGTGAGATAAGGTTGCTCATAGTGATGAACTCAAAGGCATGAATCACCTACTAGTGTTGATTTCTACATACGGGCACTTAACAAAGTCCCATCATCAGTACCCAAATATTGCTACTTGCGTTTATATTTCTAGACAATTACGGGTCGAAGAAAATCTAAACTAGCAAATAGATTAAGAATTAATGATTCAATTTCGAACTTAAACCCTTAACAAATAATCCATAAACATTAATAGCATAGTAGAAAATCAATCAATAACATAAATAAATGCAATAGAATAAGTTATTTCATATCAAATATAGATTCATATTTCGGGCTTCGAAATCGCCCTTAATCAAAGAGAGTTTTAGTTACTCATAATTTAAAATACTACCAAATAAGTAAATAAAGAAGTAGAATTAAAGTATAGCTAAAAATAGAAGAAGAAGAAGAAGAACTTGAGAGAAGAAGAGTATAAGGAGAGGTGTGTCTTGGGAGGAGTATTGGCAATCTATTTATAGGAGAGTTGCCCGACAATTTGATGCCCCGCATGCATCTGATGGACTGTCATTTTTTTCTTCATTTCTCTTTCGGCGCATGTGTTGGGCGACTAGAATTGATGGCCGTGGTATTTTTTTTTTTTCTTTCTTTGTGTTTTCTGCCAACCCATGTTACCGTGTCAAACATTTCACCTTCTTTTCCCTCAACGCATGCGCATGTGGGAGTTGAATGGTCCCATACTCCCATGCTTCTTTGTATGCATGCCATCATCTCTGTTGGCATTCTTCAGTGCCGTATAATCTTGAGCAACCATTGTTGAGTTCTTCTTTCGACCATGCATGCAGCAAACCATTTCTTGAGCTCGTCTTCATCATTGCCTCTCCGTCTTTTATTTATGCCTTTGCTTTCCTCCTTTGCTTTCCTTTGTGCGGCGTGTTAGGTGTGTCGGTATCACACGTTTTCTAGCTTCGGTCAATAATGGCAGCAGCCACTCGTTTTCCCTTCGTTCACTCTTCATCACTGCTCCTCGAACAGTAGCCAAGTGCTCACGTCATTGTCCCGGTCAAACTGTCATCTCGACAAAATCAAGCTCCACCCGTATGAACCAAAAGTATCACGAGTTCATCATTTGCCTACTCCTCATTTCCATCTCGAGCTCCTCACCTTCACGTTCAACATGGAAACACAAAACCCGAGCATTCTTTAAGTTCAACAACACTCTTCGTCCATGCATGCAGCGCCTTCTTCTCTTCTCTGTATTTTTATCATGACCATCTTCCTGCATTCTAGAGCAGCCAACAGTTCCGTTAACTCATCATCATTACTGCCATTTATCATCTTCCAACTCCGACCACTCAACATCCACCATCAAACACCACGAGCATAACTCCAACGAAAACAACTAACCACAGCACAACTCCAGCGCGTTCTCTTGTTCTTCACCACGGCTATCCATTGATGACCATCAAACCACAGCAGCACCACTCTTATTGGTTACAGCAGCAACAACACCATCTTCATGCCATGAACGAGCTGTCTCCTCGTTGTCCATCTTCATCAATCTATGCCCGTTTCCATGCTTGTGTTCTCTCATTTACGATGACAGCAAGCCACCATCACCGTCGAGTTCCAATGACTTCTCTGTTGAGCTTCCAACTTCCAACAACCAACACCAAATGAACTCACCATTGCATGAAACAACCATCCTTTCTACCCGAGTTCCAACTCTAATTATAGCAACAACCGCCAACTGCCAAACTCCAGCTCGAGCTCTCTCCATGACAGCAACGTCGTCCATTACGTTCTCTTCACTGCCCTACCCATTGTCTCCTCTGTTGACAGCAGCATACTCCATCGAGCTCGAGCAACCGTACTACCTCTGCCATGGTATTCTTCCCTGTTCGTACATGAAGAAGAGGTGGTGCCCCCTTAGCAGTTGACTGGCCTTCCTTTAGTCGTTCCCTTGAACCAGGGTACCCCTTAACAGGAAGGTGCCCCTTATCGTATAGTGAAGGTGCCTCTTAGCAATATTTGTTTAACTGTCAGTTCTCCGGAACTGACAAGATTAATTTCTCGTTTTGCCCATAACTTCTTCATACGAACTCCGAATGACTCCGTTCTTTCGCCGTTGGCTTTGCCTTCTCGTCATCTACAAAATGAAAAGTAGAAATATTGTATTTGAAAGAGTTACATTTGGTCTTTGTCCCTCCTTCACTCTTGGCTAGCTTCTTTTTGTTGCACAACTGAGCTAAAATTCACTTCTTTTTGGATTATTCACCTAATAACACACAAATAAGATAAAACAAGCGTAACACACAATAATCTGCAAGAAAACCAACAAATACTAGCATAAAATCAACACTAAATATATGTGCAATATGCACTTATCAAAGACTTACTCGGTTTTTAGGTCTCCTGATAAAAAGTGAACCTTCCGGGTGTAAGACCGAGTTTTATGGGAAACACCGCCATGGAAAGTCCCCAGTCGTTACTGAGCCATCTGATAACCGAGCCGTTGATCCTTGGGTGGATCGTCTGCTTCTATCCTCTGGGAAGTCCCCAGTCATTACTCGGTTTTTAGGTCTCCTGATGAAAAGTGAACCTTCCGAGTGTAAGACCGAGTTTTATGGGAAACACCGCCATGGAAAGTCCCCAGTCGTTACTTAGCCGTCTGATAACCGAGCCATTGATCCTTGGGCGGATTGTCTGCTTTTATCCTCTGGTAAGTCCCCAATCATTACTCTGTTTTTAGGTCTCCTAATGAAAAGTGAACCTTCCAGGTGTAAGACCGAGTTTTATGGGAAACACTGCCATGGAAAGTCCCCTATCGTTACTGATCCATTTGATAACCGAGCCGTTGATCCTTGGGCGGATCATCTGCTTCTATCCTCTGGGAAGTCCCCAGTCGTCCCTTGTAGTGTCATGACTGATAATCGAGTCGTCGGGTAGATGAGTCGGAGTGGATCGTCTTCCTTTACCATCTTGACGTCTGGGTCGAAGAACGAGATTTGACGGTCAAAAATTGACATTGTAATCGAAAGATAGAACCTCCCACTGTGGTCGCCAATTTTTTATATGTGAAAATGGTTTCTGCTGACTTTGGTAATTGCAGGTGTGAAAGTGAGAAACAATCTAAACCCTAAACAATGTACTGCAAGGGAGTAGTTTTAGATTTGAGAGATCAATCTGTACAAGTCCGGCCTAAACCAAGAAATGGTCGTTCCAGACTTGTTTCGGTCACAGAATGAAGGTGAAGGGTTGGTTTAGGGAGGGGAGCGAAGAGAGTGTCGAGGCCAGAATAATTCTGGAAGAGCAGTGCTTGACTTGTATCAGAAGGTGAGAGCTTTGAGAAAGCTAACAAGAGTTGTCTTTCTGAGTGTGGTTGTAGATGGTGGATTTTCGACAAAGGCTAAAAATCGTAAACCCATAATTATACGACCTTTGATTCAGCAATCAGACGTGAATATTGAGACATGGGTCTCTCATCGAATCCTATGATGGAGAATACTTTCTCTCAGAGTGCATATAGATATGTAGTCTCACAGCTGGACAACGACATATCTCATGAGTACTGAGCACTTCAGTAATTATTTCTATCACGGGATGAACAACTCCCGAACAACTTACTCTGCTAGTATAAAGTCATAAATTAATTATTCCTAAATTCTCGGATTCATCCGCAGAATTTCTGAAAATATTCAAATATTTTCGCAGATATCTCATTACGCAAACCATGGTTCTTCCCAGCAGAAGTCCATGGATTAGTAATAAATATTGGACGCACGGGCATCAGAGCTACCGCCTGAGCAAGCCCTGTCTCAAACCTAAATTGAATTTCTGAAAATATTCAAATATTTTCGCAGATATCTCATTACACAAACCATGGTTATTCCCAGCAGAAGTCCATGGATTAGTAATAAATATTGGACGCACGGGCATCAGAGCTACCGCCTGAGCAGGCCCTGTCTCAAACCTAAATTCTTGGATTCATCCGCAGAATTCCTGAAAATATTCGAATATTTTCGCAGATATTTCATTACGCAAACCATGGTTCTTCCGAGCAGAAGTCCATGGATTAGTAATAAATATTGGACGCACGGGCATCAGAGCTACCGCCTGAGCAAGCCCTGTCTCAGATGGTGCAAGTGTATTCAACAATGATACATTAATAACCATCGCACGAACGGGTATTTCAAAATACGATTAAACGATGAACCTATGCAAAATAGGATGAAAAATAACAAATAAATAAATATTGACCAAGGCGCTGGGAGCATGGGCTCACTGACCGGCCGACCGTGCCGTGGTCAATCCCACACCAGTTTCATATTTTTATTATTTTCTCTGAGTTTATGAAAAACCTTTCATTTTGAACGAATATCCTTTGTTTTGAGGAAACTCCTCAATCTCATGGTGCTTCCTTCGCGCGGAGGAAATAATATAAAATTAGGGAAAATGTGATGGGGCGTGACCAATGGCCAACCGGCCATGCCTTAGTTCCAGCCGGCCCACACTTCATGATTCCTCATTATTTTATTATTATTTCCCTAATTTCATGAAAACTCCTTAATCTCATGATATTTCCTTCGTCACATGAAAAATAATAAAAATTAGGGAACCCGTGTGCACGGGCCATGTTTGGTCGGCCAAACCCTAGATGGCTCACACGTCCCACTCTTTTATTAGCATATTTTTTATGTTTTCATAATCCCATGAAAATTCCTTGATTTCATGATATTTCCTTCAAATCATGAAATAATGCATAAAATAGGAAAAACGCACGGGACCGGGCCTTGGTCGGCCAGTCATGCTCCAAGCCGGTCCCATACGCTGACACGTCCTTTATTTTATTATTTTTTATTTTTTATGTTTCCCTCATCTGATGGAAACTCCTTGATTTCAACAAAACTCCTTTGTTTTATCATATTAGGAAAAATGTTATGGGACCGGCCCCTTGAATTTTTCCTGAGTTTTATTCTCTGGCTATTTTCACCTCCCGAAAGAGCTTAAAACCTAAATATTCACACGTTGGGAGAGAGGAAATTCTTTTCTGTATGGAATGGAGAGGCGGACCAACAAAATCCGAGTCCATATGAGAAATCTATGTTGATTCTACCAAAGGACGCTAATTAGGGTTTCAACCAATCTGGGGAGTGCTCAAACGATCAACATTTGACCCCGTGACCACCCAGGGCCGGTTTCATGACCCCTTGGTCGGTCCCTCACCTCTTCATAATTCCTTCACTTTTCATTATTTTCCTTCATCCGATGAAGTTTTGACGGTTTTATCAGAAAACCTTAATTTTGTCATATTTTCTCAAATGGTCGCTCAAACGTGCACCAGAAAATATCAAAATTCTCAGAACTGAGACACGGACGTCTCAATGATGAAAGAATGCTACCTTGACTGACCAAGGTTGGCTTTTTGGCTCGCAATGAGCCAGTCCCACGTATTTCTCACAATCTGACCTAATTTGCACAATAGCACGTATTAGGTCCAAACACTCTCCAAACAATTTCAGAATTTGACGGAGCGATCATCATCTGATCCCGTGACCACCCAAGGCCGGTTTCATTACCCCTTGGTCGGTTCCTTATATTTTAATAATTAATTAGGTTTTATCACCTAATGCTGAACCCAGCAGTAATTCAGTAAATGATTAAACCAGCATTTAATCATCCTTTCAACAACTCATCAACTCTTCAAAGAGGTCTTGGATTTTGCTCACGTGAGCATATGATAATTTCATCGTCGATCCACGATCCCATGAAGCCGGTTCTCCTTCATTCTATGGTTAATTTCAAATAAACCATCAATTGGTCATCAATTGATCAAATTAGGGTTTCTGAATCCAAGGATCATGATTCTAGATTCAAACACTAATAATTTCACACTGATCTCATGATCGGTATTCTTATTAATTATGCTCGGTTCAACTATCAGCGCTTTAATTAATATTTTATTTTGATCACGCTACCAATAATTCATCAAACGAGCAACACTTGCTCAGATGAGCAATATTTACTCAAAGAACTATCAATATTAAAATTAGCGAGCAACACTTGCTCTCCTCAACGTGAGGATCCTATCACTGTCTCATCAAACATGTTCGATTCATGAGTTGCAGAATATTCTACAAAATCATGTTTAACTCAGCAAATACGTGGACTCATAGTCCCACGAAGTCATGAAATCAAAGAATCGACTTAATTAACCACGAGACATCAATCGTGTCACTTGGGGGGATATCAACTAGGTTTTTGGTTTGGCGGTCTATGGCATGTGTGTTCAAACACACGATGAAATGTGAGCAAGTCGTGCAATCAGTTGAGAGAGTTAGCGAAGTAGTGTGTGGAAAATCAACCAAGTCTCTGCATGATGGGCGCAACTGGTTTCAAGCACTATTTCCATCTCTCCACTCCTTCACTCCATCAACTGTCACACTTCATGGGATCATGGTGTTTTCAACTCCGGCATTATATAATGTCTCTGAATCCTGATTAAAAGGACAAGATTCGAAGAGTTCTAAAATATTCGAACGATAATCGTCTGAACGAGCAATTTCTCACCTAAGTTCATACAGACGCTCATTTGTCCACACGAACTCACAGAAATTACTCTCAATCAGGCAATATTCAATCATTCAAAGCATTTCACGCTGAAATCATAACACACCTACAATCTCAGTTCACCATTGATCTCACACATTTCTCAACTTCCCTCCTACAGATCAACCCATCCTCTCTTGTGACCGAATTTACTCTGGAACGGCCATTGTCTTGGTTTAGGCCGGAGTACTACAGATTGGTATCTCGAACTTAAAGCACCCCCTTCATAGCTGTGTATCTGTGTGAGGTTGAACATTTCGCTCGGTTCAAGAAATCTCCTCCGTACGGTCGTCCTCAATTCCGCAAAAACCAGCAGATCATTTTTCCCCATCTACAGATTGGCGACCACAGTGGGAGATCATTCTCTCGGTTGCAATCTCTCATTTTCACAAGATGGTTGGTCTTAGGTCAGGATCGGTCACAAATCCTGACGCAAATATCGCTATCACTAGCAACAATGAAGATATCCCGGAAACTGTTCCGGCCACTAGCACTGACGGTGGTGACATCACTCCTCCTCACACCAATGCGGAAGGTCATCCTTTGTTCGGCCGACATCCCGAAGAGGTCAGAGGAAACCCACCACCAACTATGGATGATCTCATCAAAGCACATGAAACTCTTGCAAAAAATCAGACAGATATGGCTGAAGCGCAACAAAAACTATTTGATCACTTGAAGACTATTACTGACAAGCTGTTAGAGAATACTCCAGACAAAGGGAAAGAGAAGGAGAAATCCTCAAATGTTGTTGACCCTGAGGTAATTCCAATTCACATCGTGAACGATGATGAAACCAACAAAGCCACGGGAAATTCATCAAAAGAATCATCAAGTTTCATCACTCGAGATGACTTGGAGCGCCTTCTGGAAAATCATGGGAAAGATAAGACACCGCATGTCCATCGTCACCAACCTCCCTATCCTACCGCTACACAAAGAACTCCACTTCCTAAAGGTTATATCTCCCCAACTTTTACTCTGTATGATGGAACTGGAAATTCTCGAGAGCATGTATCTCGCTTCCTTGAAGCCTTAGGATAGCATGAACATAACCATGTCGTCCGTCTCAAGGAATTCTCAAAATCCTTGAAAGGCAGAGCATACACCTGGTACAAAAATATCGCACCAGGGACCATCAATAATTAGGGAGAGATGATTAACGCCTTCTACAGAAAGTACTTCTTCATGTCAGAGCAAGTCACTCTCTCTGACCTTGGAAGAATGTTTCAAAGGGTTGGTGAAAATCCCAATGACTTTGTGAAAAGATTCAGAATCCAAGCCTTGGATTGTCATGATCCAAACATCACGAAGCAACAACTGGTGGATTTGTGTATCAATGGCATGCTCCCAGTCTACAGAGCTCTTTTGGAGAATCTACGATTCTAGACTTTATCAGAGCTCCACGAAGCAGTGAAGAGGTCAGCAACCACTGCGCCTGCTCTGTTAGAAAGAGAAAAATCCACAAAGAATGAAGAAGCGCAAGACACTCGGGGAAGCAGACGCCTAGTCAATAAGCAATACAGTCTGCAACCTTCCGCAAATGCTGTCACAGAAGGGAGAAAATGGAAAGCTGAACCACAACGCAAGCATGCTTCTCCCATCCCTTCAAAGGCACAAAAGAAAGATAATGTGGAAATGGCTCCACAGCATATGTAAGATCCAGAAGCACCTGATTTCCCCTGCTCCATTGAAGAAGTCATCGAATTGCTAGAAGCCTGGATTCAAGACGGTGCAATCAAATTGCCATATGTCAATAAGGAACCAACTGAAGAGGCGATAGAAAATCCTCAGTACTATCGCTTCCATAGGTTCATCGGCCATCCTACAAATGCTTGTATGACTTTGAAGCGCATATTTAAAGAAAAGGTCGAGTCAGGGGAACTTAATCTGGGGACTGAAGGAGTGCACAGAGATCCTCTTCCTGTCAGAACTTTCTCTACCTTTGATGCCCCAGTCAAGGAAGCAGTCCAGTCATTAGTAGAGCATATGTGCGAATTACTCTATCTATCGAAGGCGCAAAGAGGAGATATATTTAAGGCTTTGAATCACATAGTTTCCGGGAAGCACCTGCTAATTTTAGATATACCTCATGAACCTTCAGCCACTGACAAAGGAATGAACGACTGGGGACTGCTCTCCACGGTGAACGTCAAAGGAAATGAATTCAAAATGGCTTTTATTGATGTTGGTACTGCCGTCAACATCATTCCTTTAAAGACTCTTAGAGCTACTGGAATTACTCGAAATGAGGCTACTCACGCTCCCACAATAATCAGAGATCATGAAGGAATTCTCAAGGATGCATATGGCTTCATCAATCTCAAAGTTGTGAAAGGTTCGACCTGCACTGAGACCAAATTTTACATAATTCGGGAAGACCCTGGATATGACATGATTCTTGGGCGCACGTGGATACATGATGGAAAAGTTGTACCGACCCCTTCGGTTGTACTTTCATCCACTAAAGAAACATCTGACTCGGAAGAAGAAGCGGAAGATATCTCACCATTTTAATATCTAGAGGAGGTCAAAGCCTTGACAGAACTTGCATAGAATTCTGGGGAGCATCCAAATGCTTCTGTCAAGAGATTCCACGCTCAGGCAAGTCTTACTCCTTCTCATGTGTCCATATCGTCAGTTCTCAAATATGCTCATTTGGTTAAAGGGCTTCACTCCACAAATGATTTAGCAATTGCAAAATAATATGCATGGATCATCGCACCGCATCAATGTTTTACCCAATGGCTTAATCCAGATCCTCTTCAAGCTGATCATCCAATCAAGCGATTCATTGTAGAAGACGCGGCTAAACATGACAGGAAATATGAGGGATGCTACCTTTTGCACGAGTGTCCACGTGATCCACATCCCTGGAGTTACATCGCTCGAAGGATTACAAATCAACAGAAGATATTCAAGGCACGGATTGCAAGGCCAAACAAGTTCAAGGAAGGATATTTGGTTCTCAAGGCAACTAAACGGGATATCCATTCTGCAAGGAACTCCAATTTGGAAGGACTGTTTATGATCGCTAAGTCCATGATCGGAGGATATTACAAACAGATCAACACAGATGGACGGATCCTACCAGTGATCCACGAAAATTGGCTTAAGGTGTTTGTCTATGACTACGGGACATTCGAGGTACAGGGCGCTTGAGCATTCATGACGTCTGGATTTGGCATTTTAGGATTTTCTTTCATTGTATTTCAATTCCTCCAAAACGTTTGCAACCCTTGCAATCAGTATTTGAATTCAGCAATTTATCAGAAGCTCAGTTCATATTTCTTAAAGGAAAATCCCTATCAAATCCAAAAGAAAATTATTAACCATCTACCAATCCAAAACCATGATATCAAAACCCAAATAAAACCTCACGTCTCTCAGAAATTCATAAGCCTAAGAGATTATGCAAAACAAATCAAAGGAAATCAGCAAAAAAAGATTTTTGCGCCTCCGCATCCTTCAAAGCCTGTAAAGCCGCCTTCTCCTTGCTCAGCTCTTCAGTCAGCCTGGCGATCTTGTCTTCCTTCTCCATCACAGCATCATTGGGAAGGGGTATGTTATTTTCACATGAATCCCTAATAGCATTCATCTTCTTACGAAGCCACTTCACATTGAAGCCAAGTCTCTCAGAATTCTCCAAGTTGAACTCCCAATCAAAGAGTACATCTGGAGTTATAGTATTTCTGGCTCTAGTGCATATGTCACTTACAACACGCAAGAGTACACTTACCTGCATTGTTAAAGCATGGGCACGCCCAGGATTCCTGTCAACAATTATATGGCCAAATTTCTCCCATATTTTCTTGTACAAACCTGCATATCCAACAGGAACGCTGAATCCACCAACCGACTCATGATACGGGAGTGAGGAATCGAATGTAGGGTCAAAATAAACTCTTGAATTTGGGTATTCATGCATAACGTTACGGTTTTCAATTACTGGAACAACTTCTACAGTCAAGGCAACAGTTTCTTCAGTATTTTCTGTCGGTGTCCTGGGTTCTTCTATTACAGCAACAATATGAGTCACCACAACTCCATCAACAACGCTTTCATGACCTTGAAGAGCAGATATGGTAGCTTCCCTATCAATAGCCTCAAGGTTGCTCGTTTCATCATTTTGGATTCCTTCATTCTCAACTTCGATATTTTGTACCTAATACGAAGATTACATGAGATTAGGATCATCCAAGCATGAAACCAAAGTAAATCATGAACTACAACATGCAAGCGGTTTAACATTATCAAATCATTTCATTATACATGATAGATGTCAGTAAAAAACGTGAAAGTCACAAAATCACGTTTTGCAACAAGTCCGTCTGAGGAGATTTGACACTGCCTTGTACAACGCAATGAACTGGGATCAATTGGTGAATAATCAATGATTGAGTTATATACCATTATCTTCGTATGGGTATTACCTACAACATGTAAAAATTTCATAGCAATCGGATGAACGAGAAAAAAGATATGGTCGAGACTCGGGACTACACGATATCTGAAAAAGTTCTGAAAGTCTCCTAGAAGTTCACTATTTCGTCTTTTTCAGGCTCTGAACGTGCTCAAAATGTAAAAATATTCTTTACTAAAGCTTGTAAATTTCCTGGGATTGAATATGCATATGCGGATCAGCAACATCTGACATGAAACGAAGATTCTACGATGTTTTTCTTAAAATGCTGAGTTATGAATTTTCTGGTGACGTATTTTTGGCAGAACTTGTCATATATTCACATGCATTCTCGTTTAGTCATTCATAGATCATCAAGTTTATACTTCCATGGATGAAATACAAGAAAAATACATACTTTGGTGGTTTCCGAAGCATTCAAAGAACCAGGATTGCTCACATCAATGTCGACAGCTCCGCTACCTTCATTCGGTCTTGAACCATGAGAGTTCTCTTTATCGCCATCCTTCAGACGACCGTCACCGGTATTCTCTACAACCATGGAATTATTTTCCTGGACATATCCCTAACAATTAGCATTTCATTCATAAAGCTCCATGATTACTGTGGGAAGAGATACTTACAACTTCTTCATCGCTCAAGTCAGAAATTGTTTGCTCAAGAGAGGAAAAACGAAGACCATCAATACTTGATGGGGAAAAGTTCTACAACGGAACAACAATATCAGTTTCATGATCCTAATAATACGGCAGAGAAAGGGTCATAACAAAGAGAGTACTGGAAACTCACCAAATCTCCAGCTGGGGACTTTATAGTATTGGGTAACAACTTATAGCTCTTATGCCTGCCTTCTCCGCCATGAACAACAGCTTCAATCTCTGAGAAATCTACACGGATTCGAGGTCTTACAACACGACCATCCTGTGATAAATTTCAACAACATAATCAGAATACATTTATCATAATTCTTATGGAGATTATATAACAAAGCGCACCTGAGAACATCCTGGAGACGATTTTCGCTTATCACCAGAGAGATACTTCAATCTTGGTCGACTAGAAATCATCTCATCAGAAGGACGATCCTTCACTGGAGGCTGACCAACTGTCACGAATTCATGCAATCGCTCAAATTGATCGTCCCAGAAGGCTGCATAACCTGGAGTCACATACGCGAATCTGTCAGAGCAAGGGAAACAGTATTTACTTCCTTCCACATGAGTATGGTCCAAATGAGTCATGAGCTTCTCAGCTGATGGTTTCCTCCTACGAATAGTCAGAACTCACTGGTCCATACCCATTTGTCGATCCGCTCTATCAATATTATACTCTTACACTGAAAATTCCCCGTACGAGACTGACAGGAGATGACCATGGGTGCAACTCAACATGAAAGACCTCTCACCATCACTCAGATCTGCACCAGACGACAAGCTAGTACTCTCTCCAGTATTGAAAGTCATTGGTTTGGAAACATAGGAATGCACTGACACCCAAGGACGAAAATTGAACTCAGACTCATCGTCCAACACGTCAATAAGGTTCTCCTTAGACCGAAGTTTCTTTGTGGACCAACGCATGATCCTAGCATTGTCTTTCTCAAGGAAAATGTGGCGAGCGTCAGTATTGGGTCCTTGCAAAACATTACGTGGGATGGGTGCATAATTCTTGAAGTGTTCCCACATCAAGGCTTGAAGAAATATCATGTTAGCGTAACATTCAATCTTCATGAAGCTATTAGACACACTGGAGTCTATAACCAAAGAATCTAAGTTGTAATACAAGGAGCCCAAGAACAAGCTACCTATCGGAAGTTGCTCACCTTGAGCTATTTTAATAGAAAAGGGGATCACGAAAGGCTTCAACAAGTTTTCGTTGTCTTCAAAGACATCTCTGGACAACCATAAACACAAGAAAGCAGCAATGGGTAATATATTGTCAATAGGTTTATCAAAAACCTCATCTTTGGGCCACCAGCGTGTCAACCAGAGAGCATAACATCCTTTACTGCCATCCTTGTTTGATACCTCTATTGCAACTGTCAAGACATGAGAAATGGCGGTCTCCTCATCTGAAAGATCCCCAGGGAGATTTCCCGTGATTGGGAGGTGCATCAAAGCTGCAATGTCTTCCAAGGTAACGGTAAATTATCCTCATCTGCATATGAAGGTGTGAGTGGGAATACACAAACGAGCAAGCAGAGATACCATACTCCTTGCGTCATGATAAATGAACAAATCTCTAGAAGCCTGAATAGATCTCGACACCTGCACCTAATCGAGCATGGCTCTCACATGAGGAAAACCCAGCATATGCCTCGCCCATCCTGCAAATTTCTCCAAAGGTCGACGAGAAAGTTTGAATTCTATAATTGATGCAAATAAGACTCCTCGCTCAATACAAAATCGGATGACTGTCTTAGGAGTCACAAATTTCTTCTGAGTGACAGTTCTGGGATTTATCAGAAGACGATATGTTAGAGACTTCAGATGTTTTTCGGCTCCCGGAGTATCTTCCTCAAAGAATGCGTCATCAATGTTTGGGATGTTCTTAATCCCAGGAGCTTCATCTTCTTCTTCACCAACAGAAGCTTTATCTATGCATGTCTCATCTCTGGAGATCTCATCATCAATACACATTTCATCTCTTGAAGAGTCGTTAACTTGGGAGCTGGTCATATTTATGAAGTAGCTGCAAAATTCACATTACATTCTACTTCAGCGCATCATCCAGAATCAAGGAAATACTAGTGTCTAATGGTAATTCTTAACTCTTACCTTTTTACGCTTCCACTAAACAGTAGTGAGAGTAATGCTAGAGTTAATGCTCCAAAATCGTCTGCTTCTTCAAAACCTACAAAAGACGTTCAAAAACTCATATTTTTCATAAAATCATGAACATTTCTACTGTGTGAACATTCACCATAGAATTATGAAAATTAAGACATTATTTCATCATGAATAATCTTTATGTCTAAGCAACATCACATAAAACTCAAGTTTTGATTTTAGAGAAATAATATATATTTGCATATATATATATATAAACAAAACGTTTATTTACTCACGTAAATAAAAAATATTTTCAACATGAGCCAGGCTCATAAAAATAAATTGTGGATACTCCACGGTTCAAAAAAATAAATAAATAAAAATCCATGAATCTACCATGGTTTTGCAAAACCCTTGTCCTTCATGCCGTCATACGTCTTCAAGACGAAGGTTTATTTCAATTTTATGAAAACTCATGCATTACACGATAAAGTTTTACATGAAAGCTCAAACATAAAAATTTATCACTGAACACAAGTTCATAAATAAGAGAACTCGTTTCTCCGCATCGTCATTATTCTTTAAAGCGAAGATTTTACTTCGGTTTTGTGAAAAAATCATTTTTTTTCGTGATAAAACTTTGGCTCACATGAAATCTCATCAACATAGTTTCATCACTGAACCTACATATTCATATATGAAAGGAAATCACTCCTAAATCAGGGATCATTACTAGTTTTCAAAAACTAACGAACATACGTTTTCAAAAACGAAGGTTTTTTCAACCAAACCCACAATCATATATACACGGGTATGTAATTTTATCTTGATCAATATTTGAACAACCCATAAAACTCATAAGCATCAGCAAAAAAAAAAAAAAAAAAAAAAGGTTTGGACGCATACCTGTCGGCGCCGGTGAAGAACTGTCGCACGGTGACGGCAATGACGGCGGCGTTGGAGCTCCAGCGAAATTTTTTCTTCCTCTCCTGGTGCTGGCGTGAAGATGATGAGGTGAAGGAAGCTGCTGGTCTTGAAAAAAAATTAAAAAAAGGAGAAGCAATTCCTTTTATATCAAACTTTGTTTCCAAAACCTAATTTTCTAAGGATTTCCTTATTGGCCCGGCCCCCGAATCCTGAATGACCAAGATCCTGTCATCCAAATCAGTGGTTCAACATCAACTCATGCTCATCAAACGACATTCTATCATGCCACTAGAGTCTGCTTTCAAGTCATGATATGCTCGTACGATCGAAATCCGGTAACATCTTAACTTACGACTAAGTTCAATTACTTGCACTGTTATGACCGGAAAATCACCATTCAATGCTGACTGAGGAACACGGCTTTCCTCACTAAGCAGGGAACTTAATGTAGATAGTGTATTTTTGACAAAGGCTAAAATCGTAAACCCATAACTATACGACCTCTGATTCAGCAATCAGACGTGAATATTGAGACACGGGTCTCTCATCGAATCCTCTGATGGAGAATACTTTCTCTCAGAGTGCATATAAATATGTAGTCTCACAGCTGGAAAACGACATATCTCATGAGTACTGAGCACTTCAGTAATTATTTCTATCAAGGGATGAAAAAATCCCGAAAAACTTACTCTGCTAGTATAAAGTCATAAATTAATTATTCTTAAATTCTCGGATTCATTCGCAGAATTTCTGAAAATATTCAAATATTGTCACAGATATCTCATTGATATCTCATTATGCAAACCATGGTTCTTCCCAGCAGAAGTCCATGGATTAGTAATAAATATTGGACGCACGGGCATCAGATCTACCGCCTGAGCAAGCCCTGTCTCAAACCTAAATTGAATTTCTGAAAATATTCAAATATTTTCGCAGATATCTCATTACGCAAACCATGGTTCTTCTCAGCAGAAGTCCATGGATTAGTAATAAATATTGGACGCACGGGCATCAGAGCTACCGCCTGAGCAAGCCTTGTCTCAAACCTAAATTCTTGGATTCATCCGCAGAATTCCTGAAAATATTCGAATATTTTCGCAGATATTTCATTACGCAAACCATGGTTCTTCCCAGCAGAAGTCCATGGATTAGTAATAAATATTTGACGCACGGGCATCAGAGCTACCGCCTAAGCAAGCCCTATCTCAAATGGTGCAAGTGTATTCAACAATGATACATTAATAACCATCGCACGAACGGGTATTTCAAAATACGATTAAACGATGAACCTATGCAAAATAGGATGAAAAATAACAAATAAATAAAAATTGACCAAGGTGCTGGGAGCATGGGCTAACTGACCGGCTGACCGTGCCGTGGTCAATCCCACACCAGTTTCATATTTTTTTTGTTTTCTCTGAGTTTATGAAAAACCTTTCATTTTGAACGAATATCCTTTGTTTTGAGGAAACTCCTCAATCTCATGGTGCTTCCTTCGCACGGAAGAAATAATATAAAATTAGGGAAAATGTGATGGGGCGTGACCATTGGCCAACCGACCATGCCTTAGTTCCAGCCGGCCCACACTTCATGATTCCTCGTTATTTTATTATTATTTCCCTAATTTCATGAAAACTCCTTAATCTCATGATATTTCCTTCGTCCCATGAAAAATAATAAAAATTAGGGAACCCGTGTTCACGGGCCATGGCCGGTCGGCCAAACCCTAGATGGCTCACACGTCCCACTCTTTTATTAGCATATTTTTCATGTTTTCATAATCCCATGAAAATTCCTTGATTTCATGATATTTCCTTCAAATCATGAAATAATGCATAAAATAGGGAAAACGCACGGGACCGGGCCTTGGTCGGCCAGTCATGCTCCAAGCCGGTCCCACACGCTCACACGTCCCTTATTTTATTATTTATGATTTTTTATGTTTCCCTCATCTGATGGAAACTCCTTGATTTCAACAAAACTCCTTCGTTTTATCATATTAGGAAAAATGTTATGGGACCGGCCCCTTGAATTTTTCCTAAGTTTTATTCTCTGGCTGTTTTCACCTCCCGAAAGAGCTTAAAACCTAAATATTCCCGTGTTGGGATAGAGGAAATTATTTTCCGTACGGAATGGAGAGGCGAACCAACAAAATCCGAGTCCGTATGAGAAATCTATGTTGATTCTACCAAAGGACGCTAATTAGGGTTTCAACCCATCTGGGGAGTGCTCAAACGATCAACATTTGATCCCGTGACATCCCATGGCCGGTTTCATGACCCCTGGGTCGGTCCCTCACCTCTTCATAATTCCTTCACTTTTCATTATTTTCCTTCATCCGATGAAGTTTTGACGTTTTATCAGAAAACCTTAATTTTGTCATATTTTCTCAAATGGTCGCTCAAACGTGCACCAGAAAATATCAAAATTCTCATAACTGAGACACGGACGTCTCAATGACAAAAGCATGTAACCTTGACCGACCAAGGTTGGCTTTTTGGCTCGCAATGAGCCAGTCCCACATGTTTCTCACAATCTGACCTAATTTGCACGATAGCACGTATTAGGTCCAAAAACTCTCCAAACAATTTCAGAATTTGACGGAGAGATCATCATCTGATCCCATGACAACCCAGGGCCTGTTTCATAACCCCTTGGTCGGTCCCTTATATTTTAATAATTAATTAGGTTTTATCACCTAATGCTGAGCCCAGCAGTAATTCCGTAAATGATTAAACCAACATTTAATCATCTCCTTTCAACAACTCATCAACTCTTCAAAGAGGTATTAGATTTTGCTCATGTGAGCATATGAGAATTTCATGGTCGATCCAAGATCCCATGAAGCCAGTTCTCCTTCATTCTATGGTTAATTTCAAATAAACCATCAATTGGTCATCAATTGATCAAATTAGGGTTTCTGAATCCAAGGATCATGATTCCAGATTCAAACACTAATAATTTCACATTGATCTCATGATCGGTATTCCTATTAATTATGCTCGGTTCAACTACCAGCGCTTTAATTAATATTTTATTTTGGTCACGCTACCAATAATTCATCAAACGAGCAACACTTGCTCAGATGAGCAATATTTACTCAAAGAACTATCAATATTAAAATTAGCGAGCAACACTTGATCTCCTCAACGTGAGGATCCTATCACTGTCTCAGCAGACACGTTCGATTCATGAGTTGCAGAATATTCTACAAAATCATGTTTAACTCAGCAAATACGTGGACTCATAGTCCCACGAAGTCATGAAATCAGAAACTGGCTTAATTAACCACGAGAAATCAATCGTGTCACTTGGGGGGATATAAACTAGGGTTTTGGTTTGGTGGTCTACGTCACGTGTGTTCAAACACACGATGAAATGTGAGAAAGTCGTGCAATCAGTTGAGGGAGTTAGCGAAGTAGTGGGTGGAAAATCAACCAAGTCTCTGCACGATAGGCGCAACTGGTTTCAAGCACTATTTCCATCTCTCCACTCCTTCACTCCATCAACTGTCACACTTCATGGGATCATGGTGTTTTCAACTCTGGCATTATATAATGTCTCTGAATCCTGATTGAAAGGACAAGATTCGAAGAGTTCTAAAACATTCGAACGACAATCGTCTGAACGAGCAATTTCTCACCAAAGTTCATACAGACGCTCATTTGTCCACACGAACTCACATAAATTACTCTCAATCAGGAAATATTCAATCATTCAGAGCATTTCACGCTGAAATCATAACACACCTACAATCTCAGATCACCATTGATCTCACACATTTCTCAGCTTCCCTCCTACAGATCAACCCATCCTCTCTTGTGACCGAATTTACTCTGGAACGACCATTGTCTTGGTTTAGGCCGGAGTACTACAGATTGGTATCTTGAACTTAAAGCACCCCCTTCATAGCGGTGCATCTGTGTGAGGTTGAAAATTTCGCTCGGTTCAAGGAATCTCCTCCGTACGATCGTCCTCCATTCCGCAAAAACCAGCAGATCATTTTTCCCCATCTACAGTGGTATTTCCCCTGACCAAGAACTCGTGTCTCTGGTGAAAATAGGTAAGCCTACTTATACAAGTCCAAAAAGAAACGTACTCTGGCCTCTTCAGGAAAAAAAAACGGATGAGTTAAATGGGAAGAGGTGGTAATGCCTGGTATTGATGGGATTTGATGGAATTGATGTCCCATAATGACAGAGCGTTTCAACGTTTCTTCTTGCATTTACTAACCGCCTTAATATTATTACACTATCTTGAAACGGGCATTTGTGTATGTCGCATGCTATAGACCACCAAACCAAAACCCTAATGAGCATCCCCCAGTTTGTGTTGATGTCTCGAATGTTTTTGGAAAACATGGAGCATGTTGTTGTGGATTGGAAAGTCAATCTAGGGAAACTTGCTAGCCTGGTGACCTTCGACGGTCGAGATTTTGCATCTTGAGAGGAGGGGAAACCGTTGATCATTGCACGCCTTTGTTTTGGTAGCCGCGTAATGAGGGCCAATGTGGTGGCGCGGCTAGGTTGGAATGACGTTGGTATGGCATGGTTTGGCGTGGCCAAACATAGATTTTCGGGCCAAAGGTTACCATGTGTCTTCTGGTAACCTTGGATGGCTAGGATTTGCTCTTGGGATTGAAGGACAACCGTTGATTGTTACACGCCTTCGTTTTCGTAGACGCGTAGTGAGGGCCAATAGGGTGGCGCAGCCAGGGTGTGTTTAGGCTTGGAATGTGAGGCCAAGGGTTCGCCTTGGGCGTGGCTAGCTTTGGCTAGCTGCGATTTTGGCTTTGTCATGTGGGGCCAAGGGTTTGCCATCGGCGTATGGCGTGGTATTACGTGACTAGCGCGGCTAGGGCCAAGGCAGAGTGTGTTCGGCATGGAGCGGCTAGCTTGGCTAGGTTTGGTTTGGCTTGGCATGTGGGGACAAGGGTTTTCCATGGACGTATGGCATGGCTAGGGCCAAGGTAAGGGAGTTTTGGCTTGGCATGACGTGGCTAGGGCCAAGGCAGAGTGCGTTTGTCATAGCGCGGCTAGCTTGGCTAGGTTTGGTTTGGCTTGGCATGTGGGGCCAAGGGTTTTCCATGGACATATGGCATGTCTAGGTCCAAGGTAAGGGCGTTTTGGCTTGCCATGACGTGACTAGCGTGGTTAGGGTCAAGGCAGAGTGCGTTTGGCATGGCGCGGCTAGCTTGGCTAGTTATGGTTTGGCTTGGCATGTGGGGACAAGGGTTTGACATGGACGTATGGCATGGCTAGGGCCAAGGTAAGGGCGTTTTGGCTTGGATGACGTGACTAGCGTGGCTAGGGCCAAGGCAGAGTGCATTTGGCATGGCGCGGCTAGCTTGGCTAGGTTTGGCTTGGCATGTGGGGCCAAGAGTTTTCCATGGACGTATGGCATGGCTAGGGCCAAGGTTTTGGCTTGGCATGACGAGACTAGAATAGCTAGGGCCATCGTAGAGTGCATTTGGTATGGCGGGGCTAGCTTTGGCTAGGTGCGTGACCAAGCTAGGGTTTTAGGCCAAAGATCGTGAGGTGACCTTAGACGGCCAGGATTTGCTCTTGGGATTGAAGGGAATCTGTTGATTGTTGCACGCCTTCACTTTGGTAGCCGTATGGGGAAGTCCATCATAGTGGCGCGGCATGAGGGGCCATGGAGAGATGTGTTTGGCATGGCGCGGTCAGTGTGGCTGGCTTGACTTGCCATTGGCATAGAGGTGCGGCTAGCATGGTTGGCATGCTTTGGCGCGGTCGGTGTGGCTGGTATGATTTTCCATTGGCACAGAGGTGTGGGTAGCATGGTTGGCATGCTTTGGCGCGGTTGGTGTGGCTGGCATGATTTTCCATTGGCACAGAGGTGCGGCTATCATGGTTGGCATGCCTTTGGCGCGGTTGGTGTGGCTGGCATGATTTTCCATTGGCACAGAGGTGCGTCTAGCATGGTTGGCATGCTTTTGGCGCGGTTGGTGTGGCTGGCATGATTTGCCATTGGCACAGAGGTGCGGATAGCATGGTTGGCATGCTTTTGGCGCGGTTGGTGTGGCTGGCATGATTTTCCATTGGCACAGAGGTGCGGCTAGCATGGTTGGCATGCTTTTGGCGTGGTTGGTGTGACTTTCCATTGGCACATAGGTGCGGATAGCATGGTTTGCATGCTTTCGGCGCGGTTGGTGTGGCTGGCATGATTTGCCATTGGCACAGAGGTGCGGCTAGCATGGTTGGCATGATTTTGGCGCAGTTGGTGTGGCTAGCATGATTTGCCATTGGCACACGTGGGAATTAGGGTTTGGCTTATCGTAACCCTAATTTGAAAAATATACCCCGATAATTACTTTAGAGACACATTAAAAGTTTCAGTAAATATGCCTAGTAAATGCTTGTTGCTTTAAATGTTGTGACATCACTGTCTGCTAGGGTTTAGTGTTTTACAATTTTAACCCTAAACTAAAAACCACCATCAACAGCTTTGTAACTTCAACTTTGTCATATCCGACTGCTGTGAATTCCATAATTCTTCCCTAATGAAACTTAACGGGGTAAGAACACAAATGCGGACTCATTCATTATCAAGCAGTAGAGACCAGCACATATGCAACAAAAACACCATGAGAAATACATCACTCGAAGTCAAAATACTTTATCTTTATAATTTTTAGAATTTGCAGTAAACATATACATATTGAAACAAGGAGATATCATCCGAAGACAGACCATGTGTGCATCCACTGAAAGCAAGCATATCCTTCTCATATCGTAAGTGTAAGGCGATGTACGGACCATAGAAAATCTACGACAACACAATAAGTGAAGAAGAAGAAGAAGAATACATACCCCATCTCTCATCAGATTAAGCCAACCATTTGTATGAACAAGCAAATAACCACGCGACTCTGTGGGAATTAAATCAATCAACCAAAAAAAAAAATATATCAACAAAATTGAACTACACATCAGAATCAAACACAAACTAGGTCACCCATCCATTTATGAATGTCAACATAGACATTGTATGTTAGTCACAAAAATTTGGGAAAGAAATACTAATAAATGGTGGGATCAATCAGAAATGATGTTGCTACTTTATCCTTACAAGTATTACAAAACAGAACTTTCAGTAACTAAAATTATATCAAATAGATACATCTCCATATAGTTATTTAGAACACATTAAAAAGTGATGCAAACACCTCAAATGTTAATTTCAGTCTCTGCAAGCATTTCCCACTTTTGTCTAATGATACAAATGCTAATGAGTAAATCACTAATTTCAATTTAAAATATACATGAGGAATAATTCAAAATGATACCATCATAGTAATGACCATCCTAAAACATATATCTCTTTATTTATTTATTTATTTTTGTGAATGATGTCTCTCAAAAAGAGTGTGCATATATCATTCATTCATGATGAACACACTCAAAAAATTTCAAACAAAACTTATAATAATTTACTTTCCATTTCCTAACTAACCAGCATATACAGTAGAAGCTTTCACACATCCACCGTAATAACATACTCCAAGAATAAAAAAGAATGCGTATGCAGAAATGGCATACCTCATGTTGTGGCCTTTTAACAAATAAATTGCCAACAGTCTATACAATTAAATCACGTGCCTAAATAAACTGTGAGTCACCATCAGTTAGTAAACCACGAGATGCGATTAACTAAGTGAAGTACTTACTTAGCAGCTCTGAGTTGAGCCTTGTAAAAGTTTGGATCTAAGGCCATAGCTTCTTTGCAGTCTCCTAGTGCCTCTCTCATTCTTCCGAGGGTCATCCTTGCTGCTGCATGGTTGCTATAGCAAAGGACCAAAACCTTCAAGTATCTTTTGGAAGCTTCATTTCGTGAAACATAATTTAACCCACGCGTATAATAGCCCCCCCAGCTCTAGATATAGTTCTCTTTGCATAAGCTTGGTTTCCCCTGATTTAAATCATATCAAGCAGTGTGAAAATTGAGAATCAAACGTTGATGCTCAAAACAACATACAAGAATGCAAAGCCAAGGTATCAAACTACAAATGAAGTCTAAAGATGACCAAGAAGCAGAATCTCTTAAAATTATAGAAAACAAATGGTTGGGGAAAATAAAAAGGTATTAACTACACCTGAATTGCCAATTTTGGCATGCTTCCATCGCAGTGTCTGTCATAACAGCTACATGATTGGTCACTTCCTTCACCTTTGGTTCTTTATCTGTTTCCAACATATTGTTTTCTTTGCTTTCAGGACAGATAAATCTTCTGTCTTATCACATTTAACACTTTGTTCTTCTGGTAAGGAGGATATCTCGATGTCTGAGTAAAAAGACGTCGGTTTCAGATCAATGATCACATAATCTTTGTTTCCATCGACATCGCTGCTTCCATTGACGATGCAGAAGAGTGGTTTCCGGTTGGGTTTTCTAAGCATGGAGAAAAGAGGTGAAGTCATCCAGCGAGAGAGATGAGAAATGGCTTCCATAGAATGAGTTGGAGTCGACATGCAGAACATATTTTCCTGCAACAGATACGCCGCTGCAATTATGGATTCAGGAAGTCCTGTCCCCTAGTATATTACTCTTGCAAGCCATTCCCACTCCATTCATATCCAATACACATATAGTGTATTTAGCAACCACATACTAAATGATGCAAATCCTGGCGCTTTGAATGACCAAAAGATAATTCCACTCTAAAAGTATGTGCATGTGGTTTCCGTCCCCTAAGATAATTCCACTCACAGTTTATAGATTTAATGACCAGAAGATAATTCCACTTCTGGTCATGCGCTTTGAATGACCAGAAAATAATCATGGCGCTTTGAATGACCAGCAGAATCCTGTCCCCTTAAAGTATGTGCATGTGGTTTCCGTCTAATAAGAATTAAGAGAAAACAGATACTCGCAACAACTTAAACATCCTGTTCAAAAGATCAAAAAAACTAAAACTTCACTACAAATTATGATAAATGAAATTCAAATAATACCTTACTGGTGTTTGACACAATCACACTGAGTAAAAGCTATATTAGGCAATTAGTATCCATCATATTTCAATTGTTGTAAGTAAAAGATAACCAAATCAGTTTAAACTACTAGAAAACAAATCACTCCAAAGTCTTTAATGTTGTAATGTAGTGAAAATGAAAGAAAAAAATCTCACTTACTGAAAGTCATTATTGATCCCATTATCAAAAGACAATACTCACCATTAGCAGTAACATAAAGTAAAAATACAATTAACATCTAGAACTGTATGCAAAGAACATATTATGAGTACCCATTACTCTAGAATCGTAAACAAACCCACTGATCAAAATCTCTTAAAAATCCTTCCACCTTGACAAACCCTAAAATGGAAGAAAAAAAATCGTATTAGATTCACATATGAAATCCTAAAGCCGAAAGAGAAAAAAGAAATTGGAAAACTGAAATTGAAAAAAAATAGATTCACAAATGAAACCCTAAAATAGTAGATTCACAGATGAAACCCTAAAATCAAAATCCCTAAAATAGTAGATTCACATATGAAACCCTAAAATCAATAAACTTAAATGAAACCCTATAAATCGATAAACTTAAAATTAAATCTATAAACTGAAAAAATATATTCACATCAAAAAACCATAGAAATCAAAATCTCTAAACCCTATAAACTGAAAAGAAAGGATGACGCGAACGATTATACCTGGATGTTGATTTCAGTGGTTTTAGAGATGAAGTTCTTCACACAGAGATGGAGAGGATATGAAAGTTCATAGATGGAGAGGGGATGAAAGAGTGTGGTGGAGAAAAATGAGATATAGTTCTTATCGATAAGGCAGGATATATGTTAACTTAGGCTAAAGGGCGGAAAAAAGAAGAAAAAGGCTTGACCAAAGTTTGACTTGGATGTATTTACCAGTCCTAGTGTTCCCGACCACATGCATACCTCGCACACTTGAACACGGCGCAGTTGCTATTTGCAACCTACCGTTCTTTGTTGCGAAATTACAACGGAAATCGGCCATTACGAAAAATTAGCAACGGAAAATTCACAACGGTGCTAGTGTTGTTGCGAATATGATTTTCTAATCCCTTAAAATGGTGTAGTGTATATTGAATTTAAGGGGGGACAAATACCTAATAATCCTAAAACCCCATGAATAAAAATGTAACTTTGAGATTCTAGGGAGGACAACTGTCCCCTAGTCCTTAAGTGGCTCCGCCCCTGCTCTGGAGTAAACTAATAAGACACGTGGTAATGGAGTAAGCCACGTCCCACTACAATTTTCATTTTAGTGTGTGAACAAAGTTCACAGCACCGCTTCGAGTCTTCACCATCTTTTTGTTTACCCACTAGTGGATTACACGAACTTGCTTGGGCAAAGACAATTTTTGCAAACGAATATTAAAGTGGTTGTCTGTTTCTGGTGCTGCGAGTGCCTTTGCTCAATTTGGTGGCAAAATCTATTTAGCTCCAACTTTAACTGTTTATTTTCCGGATGATCAGAATTCACTTGTACTTTCTACAAAAGCACTAAAATAGTGTTATTATCCATAATATCGAGTCCCATCTAATATTAATATGGGTATAAAATGTAGCACCTACGTGCTTATCATTATCTAACTTCATTTTATGCGTGATTGATCACAAGAGGTTTCAATTTGTGTTGTGCAGGTTATTGAATAAAAATGAAGATTGAAGACGATGAATTTTTTCTTATTAGTTTTCGTATCTTGTGAATTGTGTGTACAAACCTTGATTGGATGGGATCCAACTAGAATCGTGTTTATCTTTGATAGACTTGATTGATTAGTTGCGTGAGATCGGTATCACCTTCTAGTTTTTCTTTGAGATCTATATTAATAGATTGCAAATCTATAGTTTGATTATTTCGGTAATCAAAAGATAGATTGATCCAACCAGACAAAGGAGTTTATTAGATTAAACAGAAGAGCCTTTGTCAACGACTCATAATATCTTATTACCAAGATTGAATAGAGTGGTTACCAAACAGATTTATCCTTTACTATTTGGAACATGATCTAAAGGATTGGTGATTCACGTTCGTGACTCTAAAAGTTGAAGGCGCATGGATACTGAGGAAACTAAGTATCTATGGGTAGTATACTAGGTCTCAACTATACGAAGTTGGTATTATATTTTATATAGTGGCTTAATTATGAGAGTATTCAAAACTGGACTAGGTCCCGGGGTTTTTCTGTATATGTGGTTTCCTCATTAACAAAATCTTGTTGTGTCATTTAATTTTCGATTCCAAAATTTTAATTGTTGTTTATTATAATTTAAAGTAAATATACTCGAACATTAACTAGGCAGTTAATACTTGATCCTATAAGGTTTCGGTTATTACCGTACCTATTATCAAGTGAACACTTTATTGTCGTATTGTCTCGATTTCATATCCATAGACGATCACACAAAGAGTATTGGATTTCTCCACTTGACTTTGATATTCTCACATTGTTAGGCCAGTTCAGACTAACCCTATTTCAAGTGGACACCGTGTTGAAATATTCCTTTAGTGATTGTTGCTTTAAGAGGTTTATACACGGTAGGTCTTGGATAGGTTGTGATCAAATAAAAAGATTGTGGTGTATTTGGATACCCTCGTCTTTTCAGTTACAGAGAGAAAATCGAACAAGGTCATGATCGAGAAGTGAAACTACATGCGGAGCTAGAGAACCTAAAGAACGTTGAGGTAAGTAAATCTACTGAATCTTAAAATCTCAAAGTTCAAGTTGAAAATTTTAAGGTTGATCTAGATAATGGTCTCGAAAAAATAAAAACATTGGAAAAAGATAATATGGGTCTAAAAGCGGACTTGAAAAAGTTCGATAGTAGCACAAATTTTTTTGAATCGATGTTGAAGGCAACCAGGGTTCATCGTGACACACGAGTATTGGAATACAAAGGTAAACAAACTTTTGATGTTAAACATGAGACAAAATTTATAAAACCTAATGACTCTGCTGAAGAAATTTCTTCAAAAATTGCCACAAAATACTTCCCTTCCATAAGAGGCAAATCTGTAACGCCTTCTTCTTCGGCGAATGATGGAAAACATAAAATCCGTCAATATTCAATACAAGTGGATCCACAACAAAGTAATACTAAACCTCATGATTCTCGTGTTACTAACCATTGCTTTTATTGTGGAAATAAAGGACACTTGGAAAGGGGATGAAGATTCTGTAAAAGGAATGAGAAAGCCATAGACGAACACGTGTCTGCAAAATTGGTTGAACTCAATGTTGCTTCTCTTACTAACTCAGGTCACTAAGCAAAATAATTATTATGATGATAGTTCAAAGTTTTCTTATCAGCGTTTTACAAAGTTTTCACATGACCGCTCGAACAATAAAAAGAGAGAACTCTATAAATGCAAAGACAAGATCTGATGTTCCAACTTGGAGAAAAGTTAATTCTCAGAATTTCCAGCATAAAAGTTACCCTAATGTATCCTCAAGAGAGTCATCAAAAAATCCAGGAGAAAATAATAGGAAGAACAAAGTTGCTCCTGTAAAAACCATTTCTAAATGGATTTCAAAGTCTTCTCTAAAGATAACCAGGGAGGTATCAAAAGTTAGCCACAATAATGACACTCGAATGATATGTTTCAATACTCGTGAAAATCATAACATTGTGCTAAACGTACTTGTGACTACTCGTTTTCCCGTAGCCTACGTGATGTATACAGTTCGGAGGATCAAATGCTAAGTAGTATCGATACCTCTGTTAAACTAACGATGCTAAGTAGTAAAAGATGTGTAAGATCACAATAATAACGAAGAACACAAATATAATGTAAAAGATTATAAGTTATCATGAGACACAAGCAATTTACGTGGTTTGACATTTGTCTACATCCACGGGGTAATGAGTGATTGTTTTATATTAAGTTGTGGCGGTTACAAATATCTTAAATGATTCCCAAATTAATAGAGAGACCTCAAGTTGAAGTAAATACTTAAGTTCTAAACATTAAATAGGTATAAGCTTAAGACTATATCTTCTCCTACTAGGTATTGAATGCCTTTAGTTTGTTGGTGAGGCTTGGTATTTATAGCCCCTTCTGCTCCTGGTATATCTTTGCTTCCTCTGGGTACATCTCCTGCTGATATTCCTTTCGTATCAATGGTACCTTCGTCTACCGCGTATCTTCTCCAGTATAATTCTGCCATCTCAGATGACCCACGTTCCTTCGGGAACTACCCAACCTTAGTGTAGTTTGTACCTTCGTTCACTACCATCTTATTCCAATCGGGCTCTGCTACGTTTCCTCTCTCCAGTGCCTTGATTCATGTGTGTAGATAAGAGATTTGTGCATTTAATGATGATTAGATGCGTCATCTACCTTTGTCCCCTCGCCAGCTGCCTTCTTGTATACTAGGCTTTTACTCTTCTCATCTCCACCATCAAGGTCTCCTTTCTTGGGGTGAGATAAAGTAGATCTGCGGAGGTATCCATTGCTGCTTAGGTTTCCTTGTCCAGCGAAGGTTACACGGTTGGATTTATGTGCAGCCACTAAGATTGTGACACGTGCTCCACAGAATATTGGTATTCACAGTACTTGATCAAATTGATGTATCTTCGAAGTGCTTAACTACAAGTTATGTCTCATATTGATTACCTTTTTATGACTTAGTGACGTTTGATTTAGCGGATTTCATATTTGAAAAAGCGGGGGTATAAAAACCACACCCAATATTTCGTTCGGCAATTTGTATGGACTAACTCTAATATAATTCTGAGAGCACTATCTTATAAAGTGAGATCAACCAAGAAATATATCAAAGAGTTATATCTCAATTTCTCAATACAATCTGCAATCGAATAGATAGACATCTATGATCCTGATTGATATGAGAAATAACTTGGACGGTGCCAAAGACCATTTCCCAAGTGTCAATTAATTCATATCCAACAACCAAGGTCGGATTTACCAATTGATTGAACTACGCACAACCTGTGATATTTCAATTATATAAATAAATATAATGCAGAAAATAAATAACACAGACACCAGAAGTTTTGTTAACGAGGAAACCGCAAATACAGAAAAACCCCGGGACTTAGTCCAGGTTTGAACACCATATTGTATTAAGCCGCTATAGACACTAGCCTACTACAAGTTAACTTCGAACTGAAATGTAGTAGATCTCTAACCAAGTCTCACGCGAATTAAGGTACATTCGTGTTCCTTACGCCTCTAGAACCACGTCGGATTTTACACACTTGATTCCCTTAGCTGATCTCACCCTGTAGTTGCAGGATTTGCCACACTACACCCTTGTCAAGAATCTATGAAAACTAAGTCATAATTGTGGATAAACAACAACACTTTTATTAATTCACTTTCAGGAAGATTTACAAGAAATATATAACTCAGAAGTAGAACTTTCTTTCTGGAGTTTCTCTCTCCTCAAAATTCTTTCATCTCTCAAAAAATACATCATCCTCTTCTGGATTTAGTCGAACCCTGTATATAGGAAAATACATAGTGGAAGACAGCTAAGATTTCCCCTTAATTCGGATCTACTCTGCGATCTCATCGCCATAACTTTAGTCTTCACCATCGCCAACTTTATAACCATCGTGAAGCAGACTTATTCTTCATCTATCTTTAATCGTTAACCGTTAAATCACTCTTTTGTGACACTCGCCAAATGTTGTTGAAGAATCTTGCGACGTTCTCGTCAAAGTGTTGTTAATACTTGTAGAAATGTTTGGGTTTCTCGTAGAAGTGTCGTTTCCATCGCAAGAATATCGTTGTGGCGATATTCTGGTCCTACATATTGCCTCTTCTCATGTCTTTTCTGCGAAGAAGATAAGATATGAGAATCTAATATGCCATAATTGCTTATCTTTTCAGATTTCTCCGTCCTTCGCCAGTTGTTTTCACGAATCTTTTCTTCTAATAAATTTTTGACACGTCTCCTCTAACCGCTGCAATCTGACCACCCACGTCTTTTCTTTGCATTAATTACTTTCATCTTCTTCGAGAAATTTATTCTTCTATAAATACTCTTTTCATTCTTATCTTTTTCTCTTTTACTTTCTTCTTCATTCTTCTTCTCTGCAACTTTACTGTTCTTCCGTAAATTGTGCATTTATTATTCTTGCGATTTCTTTCTTCTTTTTCAACTTCTTCCTTCATTCCCATACTTCAAAAATGGTGGCTGTTGGTGCTAAAAATTTAACTGCGTTTAACGAGATGAAAGAAAATCTCAAAAACAAGGGTTTTACTTTGTCAACAATTCCAGGTCAAGATTCTAAATCTGAACTTTCTGTCAAGTTACTTTCTGAACATCAACTTTCTCGCAACAAAATTACAGTATCGCTAGGTCAACTTGAAGCTGGCCTCCCCGTTCCACTTTATGACCCAGAACGTCCCTTGTTTTATCAAATAATTTCTCATGAGAAATTTTCACGAGCAGTGTATCAGCTGGGCGGAGATTGTATTAGATTATTACTTGAATATGCCTCTCGCGGTGCTAATAAAGGTTCTCTCTATCCCGATGATGCGAAAAATCTTGAATTCAAAGATGTTCCCATCATTCCTGCGATGTATACTGTGGAGAATTTCTTTATCAATTATGACATAATTCCTATGAAAAGAGATCGCACTCGCTGGGGATTCCGCTTACAGAAGAAAGATAAAATCGCTAAAGATAAAATTGTTATGTTAGATATTGATTTTCATACAAAGACCAATCAAGGCCCTTGCCATTCTAGCGATGACAAGTGGTTTATTTTTCCATTACTTCTTGAAGGAGATTATATCTATGGTTCTCTCGCATTGCCCGCGAATCTTCAAGAGTATCAGCCATGGTTCTTTAATTGGCCTGAAAGGTCTAAAGAAGTATATATCCTCTCAACCTTTGCATTATTATTGTTCACTATCTTCTTCATATTTTTATATTTTCGCTAACTATTTTGAATTTTCTCAGATTGATAGAATGAAACTAGGCTATCAAACTCACAGGATACTTTCTTAGCTCTGAAATCTTTCACGGATGGAATAAGAAATATTCTTTTATAGATTTTAACAATATATTGTTGCCCATATTTCTTATCTTTATCCGTGTTCGCAGGTGATTGAAGAGCTTGAACCATTAGAACCAAAACCCAAGGGAAAATCTTCCACTGATCGCAAAGGAAAATTTGCTGCCTCTGCTAAAGAAAAGCCTATTGCCCCTCGTGATGATAAATCTGACGATCCTCCTTCAAAGAAAATAAAAACTCAACATTCTTCTTCTACAACTCCTCAACCTATTTCTGATGACCTAAGTGTAGTTGCGGATTATCTTACAACTACACCCTCATAAGAATCCATTAAAATGATTCCTAAATCTAATTAATTTGATATGAAACTAAGAATTAAAGTACTAAAATTATAAAACTGACACAAAGATTTTTACGTGGTTCGATCAATGTGATCTACATCCACGGTTCTTCACTAGTGATTGTATGTAATTACATGATTGTACAATTGAAACTCCATTAAAGAATATTTGGAGCTCTAGAATTTTTTGGGGAAGAAGATGATAAAGAAAATAAAATCTCTCCTAACATTTTCTATCTCCCCCTAAAATTATCTCTCTCTCTCTCCAAAAAAGACCTATCTTTTCCTCTCATGCCTAAATGGCTATTTATATGATTTTACAAAAGATGACAGTTGTGTTGTCCTGCCATTTCGGATTTGAGAATTATCTTGCGAACCTTCGTAACTTCACTTCGCAAATATCTTGAACCTTCGCAAATATTATTGTTGTGTCATTAAATATTCGCAAGTGAAGGTTAACTTTACGGGGTACAACCCAATAACGGGGTACCTATCCGGGTTAGACACCTTGGATTCTCACCTAATCTTGAGACATTACGCAATATTATGCGGTGTAACATGGTTTAGGTTGGGAGACTAAGGCATACTTTCTTTCCCAAGAAGTGCAGAAAACAATCAAGGCGTCGAGGTACACGGTTGAGTCAAGAGTGCCGGGTGGGCTTGAAGCACATCTGCCATTTTTGACAAGTCTTGGAAAATGATGCATTTGGCCCAAAGATACCCCATAGGGTGCAACCTCGTAACTATAAGCCCTATAGGCAAAAAGGATAAGAGGTTGCGATCAAAAACTGGTTGTTTGCAGAACCGGATGGGAAGAACTAACCTTGTATGGTCGATGTACGCTTCCTTGAAGGGGCAACCAAGGGGAAGATAAAGGGCAGCACCCTCCATTAGGGAGCTGATACGTGCTATAAGACGCAAATGTCACGAGGCTTTTTGTTCGCAAGAACATAAAGGCTTGTCATATTTGTGCAACAACTGAACTTCTGCGAGCCTTCTAAAAAAAAAAAAAAAAAAAACTCGCAGAACATAATAAAGAAGTTAAGATGAGATCAATGGGTCACTACATGAAAGTGTAGATACGTCCTGCGATTTCATCGCAAGACGGCAATGTCATGGGGCTTTACGTTCGCAAGAATATTTAGGCCTATCATATTGTCGCAACACTTCCTGAAGAGGCTAAAATACTATACAAAAAAGATAAGGCAAGATCAATGGGTTTTTACATGAAAGTGTAAGAACGTCCTGCGATTTTGTCGCTACAAAAGAGGTGGCAAAATAAGACCTTTACTTAGGAAGGCATGATAAGACCACAACAATTAATGAAATTAATTCCATCAATATTATTGAAGAATTTTGAAGAGAATATATATCATGAAGTCTTAACAAAGAAGACAACTCCATCAATATCATTGAAGAATCTTTATAAGAATATATATCACGAAGTCATACCAGAAGAGGCGATTTCATTCGCGATCAAAGACGGATACATGTAAGAAAATACACAAATAAACTTGCGAAGATGATTATATGAATGGAGGCAACTCAAAGATATATCTATTTTACCGCATCAAAATGAGCTAAGTAACACAAACATTAGCTATGTATCATAATAGATAAGCATTCTCATCATACATGCATCATACTTGCATCATAAAAGCATTGCATAAACATTTCATGGCATAAGCATTGCATACACATTTCATAACATAATCATTACATAAATATTATATTCGCACAAGTATTTTACAAAATTTTACAGGATAATACCGCGAAACTTCGCAGAAACATTCATAATTCGCAGCACTATTCGAAACAGTATATCCGCAACAGTATATTCGCAATACTATTCACAGCACTATTCGCAGCACTATTCAGAAGTTCAGAAATTCGCAGAAAAACTCAGAAATTCGCATCAATATTCAGAAATTAGCAGGGTTAACAATTGAGGCAGAGGCAAGATGAGAATAGAGACGCAACTTAATCATTCAACATTTTCTCAAGGATTTTCCTTCATAGATGAACAGAGGCAACTATGGATACCCAAGAAAATATTTTATGTTCTTTATCTTCTCAGCAAGAATCCTCACCAAAAATGGAATAATAATTTCACATGAACAGAGGAAATATTTATCACTCTCATCAAGGATACTTCATACTTCTTATATATTTCGAGGATTAAATACTTCTTATACTTTTTAAAGATACTTCATACTTTTTATATATTTCGAGGATTAAATACTTCTTATACTTTTTAAAGATACTTCATACTTCTTATATATTTCGAGGATTGAATACTTCTTATACTTCTTCAAGGATATTTTATATTTCTTATACTTCATATTTCTTCAAGATACTTCGCACACTTCATACTTCGCAAGATGATACTTCTAATTACTTCTTAAAAGCTTCAGAACTTCGCAAAAGAATAGAGGCAAGTATATACTTTTTGAGTTTAATATTCTTTCGCTCGTTCCTTCATCAACAAAGATTAAAGACTACTACAACAGATTTTTTCTTAAAGATCGCTCTTCAAGCAATATTCAAGAAAAAAGAGGCAAGATGTAGGAGAAGAATATCGCAGTAACCTTCACTTGCGAATATTTAATGACGCAACAATAATATTTGCGAAGGTTCAAGATATTTGCGAAGTGAAGTTTCGAAGGTTCGCAAGATAATTCTCAAATCCGAAATGGCGGGACAACACAACTGTCATATTTTGTAAAATCATATAAATAGCCATTTAGGCATGAGAGGAAAAGAGAGGTCTTTTTTGGAGAGAGAGAGAGATAATTTTAGGGGGAGAGAGAAAATGTTAGGAGAGATTTTATTTTCTTTATCATCTTCTTCCCCAAAAAATTCTAGAGCTCCAAATATTCTTTAATGGAGTTTCAATTGTACAATCATGTAATTACATACAATCACTAGTGAAGAACCGTGGATGTAGATCACATTGATCGAACCACGTAAAAATATTTGTGTCACTTTTATAATTTTAGTACTTTAATTCTTAGTTTCATATCAAATTAATTAGATTTAGGAATCATTTTAATGGATTCTTATGAGGGTGTAGTTGTGAGATAATCCGCAACTACACTAAGTGTTGATGTAGATAAAGATAATGAGGATAATTTTAATGTTGATAATGGTGCTCCTTCTATGGTGAATTCTTCCCCTTCTGAGTCTTTCATGGCTCAGCTCTCTAAAATTTTTGGCGATATTGAACATGGTATCCCAAATGAGTATGGAGATGAAGCTATTACTAAAATATCTCAATCTCTCGCCAACATTTGCGATGCTCCTATCTTAGTTGATAATGCTTCTCTTAGTGGAGTTTCAAGATCGCTAACTCCCAGTCTCTTGAATTCTCTTGGCATACTGGTATGTTTCCTCTTGTTTATCCTACTTTCGTATTTGTTTCCTCGTCAAATCTCTTCGCCAAATCTTAATTTACATAATTCTTTCGCAGGTTGGAAGAGCTTATTTTGCTGTTGCTTCAGATTTGGACACTAGACGTGTTATTCAAGAAGAAAAATCTAATAACCATCGTCAGGAGAAGGAAAAGCTGGAGGCAGAAGTTGCTGATCTTCGTGGAAAAAATAAGCAGTTGGAAACTGATGCCTCAGATAACAAGCAGAAATTCACTGATCTTGAAAAAGCTCATCAAATATTATATGGTATAATATATTTTCTTTCTTTATTAATTCTTCTCACCCCATTATAGCTTATTCAAGCAACCATTTTGCAGATATTTATGGTCTTACTGATGAGGCAATACTCCTCCAATATTTTCCCGAACCTTTAGATGATAATGCTCTTCTTGATCGCCTTAATTTTTCTCTAAGTAACTTCTTAGATGATCAGATTACATCTCTCTCCTTTGAGGAACTTAAATCCAAATTTAACCTATTGAAAATAGAGCACAGATCCAATTTAAACTTAACTAACAGATTTAAACGTCTTTATCTTGACTCAAAAGAAGAAATAAATAGATTAAGGAAAAGGAATAGTGATCTTATTGACGAGAAGGATCTTGATGTTAAAAAGGGTATCAAGGCTCTAGTAGATTTTCATAAAACTATTTTTGATACTCAAGTGGAAAGAGATAGACTTATTCGCGAGAATGAAGATCTTCTTGCGATGGAAACTCAAGCTCGCTCTCGTCTTCTTATCAATAGCGATGATGAGTTTGCTTGGGCTGCAAAAGTTCTTGATAATGCCAGAAACAATCTAGGTGTAGATGTTAGTCTCCAAGTTGAAAAAGCTGCTCTAATTAGAGATATGATTTCTGAAAGAGAAGGTTGTTAATTTTTTCAATTCTTGCTAACTTTTCATTTTAATATTCTTCCTGATAATGTTTCTAATTCGTTGTCACGTTCTCGCAGCTGCTGAGAAGAATTTTCGCGAGAGACTTCAAGAACTTGAAGATGAAAAACATCAACTCACAATCAAACTTACTTCTCGCGATGAGAAGTATTCAAGATTAAAGGACCGTCTCAACGCTACTACTGCGAATTTTAACAGGTCTCTTGTTATTACTCGCAATAAATTCATTAAATTGGTCTGTGATGATCATAATATCTCTCATTTTGTATATCCTGATCTAGAAGAAGAAATCCCAGCAGAAATTCCAAGACCTACTATCTCTGATAGTGAAGCTGAAGATTCTGGCGATGAAGATAGTATTGGTGATGATGAACAAGAGGGAAACTTTGACGATGAAGAAAAATCTGACAATGATGAAGAGAAGAAATCTGACAATGAAGATGGCGATCAGTCTAATTAGTTTTCTTCTTCTTTTGTCTTCTTTGTATAATTATTTCCTCTTTCTTGTAATTAACTGCGAGTTTCTTCGCCAATATAAACTTGTTTTGTTTCTGCCTGTATGAGTCAGAAAATAATTCTCTTTTGCAAAAAAATCAATATAACTGTTATCTTTTAATGATTTATATAAGTATGTTACTTGGTATTAACAATGCAATTTTATCATATGATAGATGAATAATAATTTCATCATTCTATGCATTCCCATACTTGCCTCTATTATTCATCTTCAATAGGAGAAAATTGCATAAAAGATTAAATATTAGTTGAAATAAAAATGTATGATACCTCAGTACTGGCGTTAAATTATGCCTCAGTACTTGCCAAATCTCATAAATACTGCGAGCAATATCGCAATAATCTGTTGGTCTTATTATGCCTTCCTAGTTAAAGGTCTTATTTGGCCAACTTTTTTATTTCTCTGCGACAAAATCGCAGGACGTCTTTACATTTGCATGCATTGACCCATTGATCTTGTCTTATCAGTGTCTTTTCAATATCTCTACGACAATATGACAAGTCTAAATTCTCTCGCAAGAACAAAGCCTCGTGACATTGCCGTCTTGCGATGAAATCGCAGGACGTCTTTACACTTTCACGTAAAGACCCATTGATCTCATCTTAACATTTTCTCTTTGGGCTTTTTGCCTTTGTATAATTTTCATCATGCGATAATATGACAGGCCTAAATGATCTTGCGATCATGAATCCCGATGACATTTCCGTCTTAAGACACTTATCAGCTCCCTAATGGAGGGTGCCGCCCTTATCTTCCCCCTGGTTGCCCCTTCAAGGAGGGCACATCGGCCATACAAGACTAGATCCCCCCATCCGGATTTGCCAACAACCAGTTGTGTTAGCAGTCTCTTGTCCTTTATTCCTATATGGCTTATAGTTACAAGACTGCACCCTAAGTGGGGTTTTCTTCAGGCCAAGTGCACTGTATCCAAGACTTACCAAGGATGGCAAGAGAGTTTCGTACGCTCCGGGCACCCTTGGATCAACCGTGTACCTAGGCGCCTTGGTCATACTCTGCACTGCTTGGAAGAGATTCTCGGTCACCCAACCAGGGTATAACCTTATATAGCTGGAAATCCAAGATCTCTCTCCCATATAGGTTTTCTTTAACCCCCAACATCTGCATGACTCAGGTTCCAGCAGCGGTATAACATTATCGCTGAGTCATGTCAAGAGATATTCCCTTATACGACGCGCTATTAGGTCTTATATTTGCCTCTTACTAAATTTTATTCGCGAACTAGGGTGCACGCCATAAAGGTTCGTCCCATTCTTTTAATCTCTGCGAAATTTTATTCGCTATTCTTGCGAGTTTTGTGACTCTGGTAGAATTTCATAACTTTGAAAATCTTGCGATTCTTTCAAGTAGAACATTCTTGTTCAATTACATATTTTTTTTCAAACAAATCATTCATAGAGTTTTCTGGAATTCATCATTTTACCTCTCTACTTACTATTTTCTGATTATGCTTTTCTGCTACGTTTTATCGTTGTTTCCTTTTCTGCGAGACGCTCGCCATCAGCTGTTACATCCTCTTTCCGTTCTATCGCATCAATCATTAACCTTTCACATCTCTGTTGTTGTTTGATTTTGTACTTCCAATTACTATTCTTTTCAGCTCTTTCTTCGCAAGATTTTATGTCGATTTCATAACATTTCTTGCTTTCTCACCAATCTCCCTTAATAATTCCAACACCTTTAGGATGAGGAAATTTGATACATTGGTGATAAGTGGAGGCAACACCCAATATCCCATGTAACCAAGGTCGTCCTATCAAGGCATTGTAAGGTGATTCGATGTCCACGACGCAGAATAATATTTTTGAAAATATTCCTTGTAACGGTATCTGCATTTCAATTTCCCCCTTTGGTTTGTTAGCTGTGCCATTAAAACCATAGATTTTGTATGTTGATGGAATTAGATCTTCGTCTTTTCCGCCCATGGTCTTATAAGTATGATAAAATAATATATCAACTGAGCTCCTTGTGTTTATTAGAACTCTATTAATAGCCCAAGAGTCTTTATTTTCAGTATCATTTTCTTCATCTTCTCCTTCTATTTTCTTGGGGTTTATCTCTAACCTTACTACCAATGGGTTATCATGCTGCTCACCAGGTTCTGGTACTTCTTGTGCAGTGAAAGATATAGTCTGTTTCTGCCATTCCTCTAATGGTGAGGCTCTCGCGATATTCAATATCTCTCTTCCATCTGTGTCTCTCGTGAAGACCCTGCTTAAAATATTGTCATGGAAATCCTCTATAGTTCTGCGTGAATGTACAATAGAATTACAAAACAAATTCTTTGCTTTGGCTCCAACTTCTATTACGAATGTTTCTGCTCCTTTTTACAAGATTCACTCTGCGAGTTTCGGTGCTTTGGCGGTAATTGCTGAGATTGTGGATGTCCTACTAGAAAATGATTTAACTTTCCCTGATCAATCATCCTCAAGATTATTCTCTTCACATTCCTACAATCGTTTACTGAGTGGCTATGAAAATGATGGTAAGGACAGAATTCTTGACTTCGATTGTTTGGATGGGGTTCTTTTCCCATGTTCCACGGAGAGGGTATATTTTCCATCAAAATGATAGCTTACCAAATCTTTTCTATGCTGGTATTGAGAGCTGGCATCTTTATTTCTTCCCATATTATCCTCTGATTGCCTTGTCCTCTAAAATTATTCTGCCTTTGTCCACCATAAGTTTCTTGAGGTTGATCGAGTCTTTGAATTTTATTATTTCCACTGCGATTATAATAATTCTTCTCCCTTTCATATTCTTCCTGATCTCGACTGCCCATCGCTACTAATTTTTGTTGGTTATCAATGACTACTTTCTCTTGTTGTGATTGCGAGGTGCTCGCTACATTATTTATCATTTTAGGGAGAAAACTTCCACTTGCCGCCAACGAGCTGGTGTTCACGATTGGGTATGATTCCATCTCATTTTGTTTCTCCTCCAAAGCAATGTATTCTTCCTGCAGTTCTCGCAATTCTGTCATGGTGATTGTGTTTTTGATTCTGAAAATCTGAATGTACAGTAAATTAGTCGTGAACATTGCATTAATGAAGGATAGGATCAGATATCTTTCATCCACTCTTCCAGCCATTTCGATGCACATTGATTTCCATCTTATAGTTAAGTGCTTCAGACTCTCTCCAACTCTCTGTTTTAGCCCAAACACATCTTCAATACCCGGCCGCGATGAATTGTTGCTAATATACGCTCCTAAAAATGTAGCTTGTAAATGATCAAAAGGAGTTATTGTATTTTTTGGTAATCCTTCAAACTATTTCAATGCCTCGCCAGTTAAGCTGGATGCAAAATATTTGCATAACACAGCATCATGATTCTCCCACTGTAGCATACATCTAACATAAGCTTTGACGTGTTGAACAACACAAGTAGTCCCATCAAAAATGCTGGTAAATTGCATTTTGGAGGTATTCCTCTTAACTGTACTTCTTGAGTAAATGGAGTCCTCGCAGCTTCTTCAATAGCTTCATCAAGTTGCCTTCTACCTCCTTCTCTTCTATTGCTTATCATTCCTCGCATTTCTGCTAATTCTCTCAAAATTTGCTCATTCTCAGCTGAGTTTTATTCCATTGGCCTTTTTAATGCAGCTTCCCTTCTTCTGCGTTCTTGTCTTTCTTGTCTTGCGAGATTTTGCGTATCTCCTTCTTCATCATCATCTCGTCTTTCTCTACGATTTTCTCTTTCATCTTCCTCTTGAAATCGTAGTTTCCTATCTTCTTCTCTGCGAATCTCTTCATTTCTCTTCGCTGTCTCTCTATTCTCCTTTGTATCCTATCATACTCCTCTTGAATATTATCATTGTAGCGATTTTGTGTACGTCTTCTTTCTCGATTTTCATGGTTATTTTGTCGTAATGCCTCTCGAAATTCTTGTTCTTCTACTTCTGCTCTTAATCTTTCTCTCTCGCAAGCCAGGCGCGCTTGTTCAGCATAGTATCTTTCAATTTCTTCTTCAATTATTCTTTGATTCCTTTGATTCTCTCGCCCATGCAATATCCTCCTACCTTCCTCTGGATTATCTTCTTCAATTTGGTTATTTCTTCCCTCTTGATTTATATTGTCACGCAGATTATAACGATCGCCACTTATCTCTTCTTCTCTATGACGTTGTTCTCCATTTAAATTTTGCACTTCTTCTCTAACATTTCTCATTGGGGAATTTCGCCTTGGCTCTTCTCTGAATGATCTTGAATTTGATCTTACGGTACTTCTTGACCTCCTTCTTTGTAACCTCAAATTCTCCATTCTTAGTTCATGATTTTGTCTTGTTAGATTCGCACGTTCCTCCGCCTCTAATCTCCTTTCTTCCTGTGTTCTTTGTCTCAGATCATCTACTATCCCATTTTCACGTCCCACATGAACTAATTCTCCAGCCACTCTTTGATTTCTTTCTACTTCTTCTCCATTTATTAATTGTCGATTTTCTGCTTCTTCCATTGAATCCGACCTCCAAGTGTGTACGCTTACTCTATCATAATCCACATCCCTATCTTGCGTTTATGCTTGTTGATTCGGATGTTGAATTGAATTTTCTGCTTCATTTCTTGTTCTATTTCTTCCTGATCTTATTCTTAAAGATTCTTCTAATTCACATGTTCCTTCACCTGCAAGTCTTTTACTCCTTCTCACAGTTGTTGGTGGTTCTGATGTGTTTCTTCTTCTTCTAACCATTTCTTCAATTCTAACAATTTCTTCAAATTTTCAAGTTGTAATTATAGATTTCTTAGCTTGATTCTCCCTGTTTCGGGCGCCAAAATGTAGTTGCAGGATTTCCCACACTACACCCTTGTCAAGAATCTATGAAAACTAAGTCATAATTGTGGATGAACAACAATACTTTTATCAATTCACTTTCAGGAAGATTTACAAGAAATATCAAAACTCAGAAGTACAACTTTCTTTCTGGAGTTTCTCTCTCCTCAAAATTCTTTCAGCTCTCAAAAAATACATCATCCTCTTCTGGATTTAGTCGAACCCTTTATATAGGAAAATACATAGTGGAAGACAGCTAAGATTTCCCCTTAATTCGGATCTACTCTGCGATCTCATCGCCATAACTTTAGTCTTCACCATCGCCAACTTTATAACCATCGTGAAGCAGACTTATTCTTCATATATCTTTAATCGTTAACCGTTATATCACTCTTTTGTGACACTCGCCAAATGTTGTTGAAGAATCTTGCGACGTTCTCGTCAAAGTTTTGTTAATACTTGTAGAAAAGTTTGGGTTTCTCGTAGAAGTGTCGTTTCCATCGCAAAAATATCGTTGTGGCGATATTCTGGTCCTACACACCCACAACTAAGAGTTTCTACGGCCCTAAGTTGAAGACTTATAAATAAATTTGTCTCCCACAGACAAGTCTATTCTGATAGATAAATATGTCTCCCACAGAAATACCTACGAATTTTTTGTTCCATCTTTTGATAAATCAAGGTGAACAGGAACCAATTGATAATCCCATCTTATACTCCCGAAGAGCAGCCTAGAAATATCAATCACCTCACAATAACTTAACTATATGGTAGTGAAGAAGTTATTGTGGAATCACAAAGAATGAGATAAAGAGCTTTGTGATTACTTTTTATATCTTACCTATCAGAGATAAATCTCGAGCAAATCTTAGAGAAGATTATAGTTGCAGGAATTCCTACACTACACCCCTCACAAGAATTCATAATAATCAACACATATTTGAAGATTAATAACAACACTTTTATTGATTAATTCTCAGAAATATTACAAGAAATGAAAGAATCCAAGAATACAACCGCTCTCTTAAACTTTCTCTCTCCTCAAAACTTTCTCAACACTCTCCCCTTGATCTCTCTTCTTGAATCTGTTAGTTCTCTTTATATAAGGTAAGTACATGGTGGATGGCAGCTAAGTTTTCCTTTATTTCGGATCTGACTCGCGATATTCTCGCAACAGTTATAATGTTTATTCTCGCAGATTCTATAATATTCACAGGATCGTCATTCTCTTCTTGTGTTTCAATTTTCGTCATCCGTTATGTCGTTCTTTGGGTCCTTCTGCGACACTCGTAGTGTGTTGTTGAAGAGATCGCAGAAATGTTGTTAAACTCTCGCAAAATTATTGTTGTGGCGATATTATGATCCTACATCTTGCCTCTTCTCATGTCTTTTCTGCGAAGGAGAAAATATTATGAGAATCTTATCTCTTCTTAATGCCGCAACTATCCATTTTTTCATGTTCTTCTGTTCTGACACGTTTCCGCATTCTTCGCAAGATTTATTACACGTATCTTTTTTTCCATTCAATTCCTGACACGTCCTTTTCAACCGCTGCGTCTCAACTGTTCACTTCTTCTCTTCGCATTAAATGCACTTATCTTCTCGAGAATCCTTATCTTCTATATATATCTTCATCATTCTTCTATTTTCCTCTTTTTACTTTCTCCTTCCCTTTCTCTGCAATTTCAATGTTCTTCTGTAACTTCCGCATCTGCTATTGTTGTAACTTTTCTCTTATTCTTTTGATCTTATATTATTTTCTTCATTCCCATACTAAGAATGCCTCCAGCTGGTCGTAAAAATCTAATTGCCTTTGAAAACATGCAAAAGAAGCTTCAAGATAGAGGATTTACTTTATCCACCATTCCTGATCAAAACCCTAGGGCTGAGCTCTCTGTTAAATTATTTTCCGATCTTCCGTGTAATCGCGAGAAGATCATTATCTCATTAGGTCAGGCGAAGTTCTCGTGGGAAATATATCAGTTGAGTGGGGACTGCATTTGTTTGATGCTCGAGTTTGCTACTCGCGGCACTGGTAAGGAATCTCTTTACCCTTCTACAGCGAAGAACCCTAAATTTGCCAAAGTTCCAATTGTTCCTGCGAAGTATACTGTAGAATATTTTTTCGCAAATTATGAAATAATCCCCATGAAGAAGGATATCACTTGTTGGGGTGTTCGCTTACAGAAGAAGGATGACATTGCTGAAGACAAAGTTCTTATGTTGGAAATTCACTGGCATCCAGGCAACAATTCATCTCCTCACCATTCTAATGATGATAAATGGTGTATTTTCCCATTATTTCTAGGGGCCCATACATATCTGGTTCTCATGCTTTACCTGCGAATCTCGCAGAATACCAACCATGGGTGTTCAGATGGCCTGAAAGGGATACAGAGGTATGTTCTCGAATTTTTTGCTTGAACTATCATTATTATTTTCCGCATGCTTTTATATATACTCTTGTTGACTGCTCCAATTTTACCAGATTAAAAGGCTGAAAGCTAGCTACAATAAGTTAGGGAAACCCAGTACTCTATTAGCTCTCAGATCATTCATAGATGAAGTAAGAAATATGCCTTTCTGATTCTTAATAATATATTGTTGCCTCTATTTCTTATCTTTATCTGTGTTTGAAGGTTATTGAAGAAATTGAACCTGTTAAGCCTGCAAAAACTAAGGGGAGAGAAAAAGGTGCTCCTCGCAAGGAGAAATATGCTGCTCCTCTTTCAAAGAAAAGAAAAGTTCAATCCTCTCCTCCTTCAACTCCTCAATCTAATGAAGAAAGTTCAAGTGATGATACTGATAATGACGATGATGATGATGATGATGATGATGATGATGATGATGATGATGATGATGATGATGATGATGATGATGATGATGATGATGATGATGATGATGATGATGATGATGATGATGATGATGATGATGATGATGATGATGATGATGATGATGATGATGGTGATGCTAATATTTCCTTCGCGAAGGAATCCTCCCAATCTGAATCTTCCATGGCTCATTTATCCGTCATTTTGTATAATACCATGCAAGTAATTAGTGATACCCCTCTGAATAATGCTTGTAAGTCCATAGCTGCCATCTGTGATGCCCCTCTCCTAGAGAATAATGAATCTCTTCATGTGGTATCAAGATCTATATCTCCAAATTTCCTGCATTCACTTAATAGCTTGGTAAATTTTCATACTTATATCTTTCTTCTCTATATTTTTATCTTGAATTCATAATTAATTCCTAAAGTTCGCTGCATTACTTCGCAGGCTGGGAAAGCTTCCTTTGATGTTGTCTCAGACTTGGAAAAGAGGCGTATGGCCCTCACAAAGAAGAATCTTAAACTTCTCAACAAAAATAAAGAATTGGAGACTGAAGTTGCTGGTCTTCGCGAGAAGAATAAACAAAATGAAGAATTGGAGATCGAAGCTGCTAATCTTCGCGAGAAAATCAAACAATTGGAATCAGACAATTCTCTTCAGAAGGAAAAATTATCTTGTCTTCAAGATGCCAATAAGCAACTCTATGGTATGTGACTCTGTTTCTTTCTCCTATATTTTATTATCTTTAAAAAAAAAAAATTCTTCTTATAGAGTTTTTCATTTCGCAGACGTCTATGGTCTTACTGATGAAGCTATTTTTCTTCATACATTTCCCAAGATTATGGATGATGATACCCTTCTTAATCATCTAAATACTTCTCTAAATAGTTTTTCAAATGATAAGATTGAATCTCTTCCCATAAATGAGCTTAGATCCAAGCTTCGCCTTTTAGAAATTGAACATAGATCTGTCTTGGATATGGCCAATAAATTTAGACAATTTTTTCACAACTCTAAAGAAGAAACCCGTAAGTTAAATGCCAAATATAGTGATCTGATAGATGTAAAGGACCGTATTTCTCTCCAAGGTGCTCAGACATTAGAAAAATTTCAAGAAACTCTTATTGAGATTCAAATTGAAAGAGATAGACTTATCTGCGAGAATAGTACTCTTGTTGAAAGAGAAAACCAAGTTTGCTCCCGCCTTCTCATTAGTAATGATGATGAGTTTGCTTGGGCTGCGAAGATTCTTGATAACGCCAGAAATAATTTAAGTGTAGATGTTAGTCTTCAAGCTGAGCATTCTACCTTGATTAAGGATATGATGTTTGAAAGAAAAGGTGGTTATTCTTATTTTTCCACTAATCCATTTTTTAACTGAATCTCCACTATTTTATTAATAGGTTGTCATTTGTTCGCAACATCTGAAGGAAATTTTCGCCAAAGAGTTGAATAATTGGAAGCAGAAAAAGGAAAACTCACAAAACTTTTGTATTCTCGCAATGAAAAATGTTCCAAGTTGAAGAAGCAGTTATAGATTACCCTGGCGAATTTTAGTAATGTTCTTGTTGGTGTTCACGATGATTCCATTAAGATGGTCTATGATGATCATAAAATTCCTCATTCTGTGTATCCTTATCTCGCGGATGAAATACCATAGAACATTCTGAATCTTGTCATCTCTGATAGTGAAGCTGAAGAGTCTGAAAAAGATGAAGAATATAATGAAGATGAAGATGAAGGAGGGAAATCTGATGAAGATAATGAAGGATCTAAATATTTTTATCTCCATTTTTAATCTCTTTGTAATATTTGTATATTTATCTCTTTCTCATTGTAACATATTGCTGTGAATTTCTCCATCTTCTAAAGTTCCTTAGTGTATAGATTTCTTTTGTTTTTATCTGCATACATTAGAAAACAATTCCTTTTTGCGATATGGTTAATCAATATGATTATTAATTTTTAACTATCTGCGTAAATTTGTCATATAATGATGAATAAAAAATTTATCATCATGTTCATTCCCATACTTGCCTCTGTTATTCATCTGCAATATGAAAAATAAAGTAGATTACTTTATGAATAAGATATGTGTTTAAATTTTGGCCATAATCTTGCATCCATTTCTTGCTCTCTTGTGGTTTTATTTTTTATTCCTAGTTAAAGGTCTTATTTTGCCACATTTTGTTTTGGCGACAAAATCGCAGGACGTCCTTATATTCGCATATAAAGACTCATTGATCTTGCCTTATCCTCATTTTGTCAATTTGTTGCGACAATATGATAGGCCTAAGTTTTCTTGCGAAAACAAAGCCCCATGACATTGTCGTCTTGCGATGAAATCGCAGGACGTCTTTACACTTTCATGTAAAAACCCATTGATCTCATCTTATCTTTTTTTCATGGCTTTTTTCCTCTGTATAATTGTTGCACAAATATGACAAGCCTAAATATTGTTTCGAACATAAAGCCTCATGACATTTGCGTCTTTAAGACAATTATAAGCTCCCTAATGGAGGGTGCCGCCCTTATCTTCCCCCTGGTTTCCCCTTCAAGGAGGCGTACATCGGCCATACAAGACTAGCTCCTCCCATACGGTCTTAACAACAACCAGTTATTTTCGCAGCCTCTTATCCCTTTTGCCTATATGACTTATGGTTACGCGACTGCACCCTAAGTGGGGTTTTCTTCGGGCCGAATACATCATAGTCAAGACTTGCCAAGAATGGCCAGGGTAGTTTCATATGCCCCGGGCACACTTGGCTCAACCGTGTACCTCGGCGCCTTGATCATACTTTGCACTCCTTAGGAGAAACCATCGGTCGTCCAACTTTTAACATATATATATATATATATAATTGGAAATCCAAAGTACCTCTCCTGGATGGGCTTTCATTGACCCCAAATCTCCATGACTCAGGTTCCAGCAGTGGTATAACCTTATCCCTGAGCCATGCAAAGAGATACCCCCTTATATGACGTATTTTAGGTCTTACATTTGCCTCTTGCGAAATTTTACCCGCGAACTAGGTTGTACGCCATAAAGGTTCGTCCCGTTCTAATATGTCATTATTCTTTGATTTTCTCTTTTTACATTTCATCTCTTGTATGATTTTTCAATTTCATCTTTTTCTTTGAATCAAAACATACTTTTATAAAATTTTCTTCAACAAATCATTCATACATATCTTATATTTTACGATCTAGGAATTTTACCTTTTCTACTTACTATTTTCTGCCTCTGCTTTTTTGTTGCTCTTTGCTACATTTTCTCCATCTGCGAGACGCTCGCCATCTATTGGTTTCAGCACATGTTGACTTCGCATCATTCCTTCTTCTCGCCGTTCAACTGTATCCACCATCATCCTTTCACTTCTTTGCTTTTGTTTGATCTTATGTTTCCAGTTTTTGTTCCTCGCAGCCCTTTCCTCGGAAGATTCCATATCAATTTCATAACACTTTTTTCCATCAATCCAATCTCCCTTTATAACTCCAACACCGCTGGGATGAGGAAACTTAATGCACTGGTGGAAAGTTGGCGCTACACCTAGAATCCCATGCAGCCAAGGCCGGCCAATTAAGGCATTATATGGCGATTCTACGTCAGCAACACAAAATTGAATATTAGAAGATATTCCCTTCAATGGAATTCGCATTGTAATTTCTCCTTTGGGCTTGTTGGAAGCACCATTGAAACCATAGATCTTATAAGTCGATGGTATTCGATCCTCATCTCTGCCTCCCATTTTTTTATAAGTGCGATAGAACAAGATATCTACAGAACTCCCCGTATCAATTAAAATTCTATTGATTTCCCATGATTCTTCGGCCTCATCATCCTCATCTTCTTCTCCATCCTCTCTTTGTTTTGGATTTATCTCTAGTTTCACCACTAATGGATTGTCATGCATCTCGCCAGGCTCAGGTACTTCTTGTGCAGTGAAAGAAATTGTATGCTTTTGTCATTCTTCTAATGGCGAAGCTTTCGCAATATTCATTATTTCTCTCTCATCAGCATCTCTCGCGAAAACTCTACTTAGGACATTGTCGTGGAAATATTCGATTGTTTTGTACGAATGTACAATAGAGTTACAAAACAAATTTTTTGCTTTTGCTCCAACTTCGATGACAAATGTTTCTCCTCCTTTTGTTGCATTAACTCTGCGAGTTTCTGGTGGTGGTGGTAAGAGTTGAGATTGAGGGTGCCCTATTAAGAAATGATTTAATTTTCCCTAGTCTATCATTCTCAATATGATTCTTTTTACACTCCTGCATTCATTTGTTGAGTGACCATGAAAATGATGATAAGAACAAAATTCTGGATTTCGATTAATTGGGTGTGGATCTTTTCCCATGTTCCATGGTACGGGTATGTCCTCAATCAAGATTATAGCCTCCCAAATTTTCTCTATGCTAGCATTTAGAGGTGGCATCTAATTTCTTCCCATATTATCTTCTGACTTCCTTGCCCTCTATAATAATTTTGTCCCTGACCACCATAAGTCTCTTGCGGCTGATCAAGCCTCTGAATCTTATTATTTCCACCTCGATTGATTTTTTTTTCTCCCTTTCGAACTCTTCTTGATCTATGCTTCCCATAGATACTAATTTCTGTTGTCCATCATCCATACTCTTTTCTTGCTTCACCTGCGAAGTGCTCGCTACTGTATTTATTAACCTGGGAAGTAGACTTGCGTTTGCTGTAATTGAGTTGGTATTCGCAATAGGGTATGATTCCATCTCATTTTGTTTCTCCTCCAAAGTAATGTATTCTTATTGAAATTCTCGCAGCTCTGTCATTGTGATGGTATTCTTGATTCTGAAGATTTGGACGTATAATAGATTGGTTGCGAACATTGTATTAATGAATGATAATATGAGATATCTCTCATCCACGCGGCCTACCATTTCGCTGCACATTGTTTTCCACCTTATGGTTAGATGTTTTAAGCTTTTACCAACCCTTTTATTTAATCCAAATACATCTTCAATGCCAGGTCGCGAAGAATTGTTACTTATATATGCTTCCAAAAATGTAGTCTGCAAATGATTGAAAGAAGTTATAGTGTTAGGTAATCCTTCGAACCATTTTAGCGCCTCGCCTGTTAAGCTGGATGCGAAATATTTGCATAATACAACATCATGGTTTTCCCACTGTAGCATACACCTAACATAAGCTTTGACATGTTCAATAGTGCAAGTAGTTCCATCAAAGATACTGGTTAATGTTGTAAAATTGCATTTTGGGGGTATTCCTCCTAATTGTACTTCTTGGGTGAATGGAGTTTTCGCAGCTTCTTCAATGGCCTCATCAAGTTGCCTTCTGCCTCCCTCTTTTCTGTTATTTAACATTCCCCTCATTTCTGCTAACTCTCTCAAGATCTGTTCATTTCCAGCTGAAATTTGCTCCATTGGTCTTTTCAGTGCAGCTTCCCTTTTTCTGCGTTCATGTCTTTCTTGCCTTGCGAGATTTTGTGCTTCTTCTTCAGCATCTTCATTCTGCCTTCTCCCACGATTTTATTCTTCACCTGCTTCTTGAATTCGCAAATGATTATGCCTTTCATTTTCTCTTCTGCTATTTTCTTCATTTCTCACCGTTTCTCTTCGTTGTCTTTCTATTCTCCTTTGTATTCTATCATATTCCTCGTTGATATTATCATTGTTACGATTTCTTGCGTGTTTCCTTTCTCGATTGTCATGATTATTCTGATGTATTGCTTCTTGAAACTCTTGTTCTTCCACTTCTGCTCTCAATCTTTCTCTTTCTCAAGCTAGACGTGCTTGTTCGACATAATGTCTCTCAATTTCATCCTCAATTATTCTTCGGTTTCTTTGAATTTCTCTCTCATGTAATATTATCCTACCTTCTTCTCGATTTTCTTCACCATCTTGGTTATTTCCACCCTCTTGATTTCTATTATCACACATATCATCCAAAGTTTCACTCCGTGGAATGTAGCCATCATTAATCATTTCTTATTCTCCATAATGCTGCTCTTCATTTGGATTTTGCATTTCCTCTCGAATATTTTCACTAGCATTTCTCACAGGGGAATTTCGCCTTGCTTCTTCTCTAAGTGATCTTGAACTTGATCTTGCAGTACTTCTTGATCTCCTATTTTGTAATCTCAAATTCTCCATTCTTAACTCGTGATTTTGTCTTGTTAAATTCGCGCGTTCTTCCGCCTCTAACCTCCTTTCCTCTTATATTGTTTGTCTTAAAACCTCTACTGCTTCATTTTCGTCATCTCCATGAATTAATCCTCCAACCTATTCTTGATCTCTTCCCTCTCGCCTTCCATTTCTTAACTGTCGATTTTCTGATTCTTCTATTGAATCTGATTGCCAAGTGTGCACGCTCACCCTGTCATAATCCACAGTTCTATCTTGTATCGGTGTTTTCTGATTTGGTTGTTGAACTTGATTTTCTCCATTATTCCTTGTTCTGTTGCTCCTTATTCTTAATCTTGAAGATTCTCCTATTTCATTTGTCTCTTCTCCAGCAAGTCTTTTACTTCTCCTTACGGTTGTTGGTTGTTCAAATGTATTTCTTCTTCTAACCATTCCTTTAATTTTGATGTATCACTGTAAATCACGTAAAAATCTTTTCCAATTTCTTCAAATTCTTACAAATCACAATTTCAATCTTTGCTCAGAAACATCCCTGTTTCTAGCGCCATTATGTAGTTGCAGGAATTCATACACTACACCCCTCACAAGAATTCATAATAATCAACACATATTTGAAGATTAAGAACAACACTTTTATTGATTAATTCTCAGAAATATTACAAGAAATGAAAGAAGCCAAGAATACAACCGCTCTCTTAAACTTTCTCTCTCCTCAAAACTTTCTCAACACTCTCCCCTTGATTTCTCTTCCTGAATCTGTTAGTTCTATTTATATATGGTAAGTACATAGTGGATGACAGCTAATTTGTCCTTTTATTTCTGATCTGACTCGCGATATTCTAGCAACAGTTATAATGTTTATTCTCGCATATTCTATAATCTTCAGAGGATCGTCATGCTCTTCTTGTGTTTCAATTTCCTTCATCCGTTATGTCATTCTTTGAGTCCTTCTGCGACACTCGCAGTGTGTTGTTGAAGAGCTCGCAGAAATTTTGTTAAACTCTCGCAAAAGTATTATTGTGGCGATATTCTGATCCTACAAATATATTACTCAATACGATAGAAAAAGTAAGATCAGAATACATAACTACAAAGAAAATAGTTGGATCTGGCTTCACGAATCCCAAATGAAGTCTTCAAGTCATTAGCCTATAATGGTTTTGGAAAAACCTAGGTTAAAGGAGAATCGACTCTAATCGCAACTAGGATACAGGAAAGTGTCTGGATTAGGTTTTCCAGTATCTAGAGTTCACCCTTATATAGTCTTTTAAATCAAGGTTTGCTTTCAATCAAAGCTAATAGCTTAGTAACAAAGCATTCAATATTCATCGTTAGATGAAAACCTGATTTAAGATTCAAGATAAGTATGCCTAAAACCAAAGAAATATCTCTGCACCGTCAGATTGTCTTGGCTTTTTACACACAAATGAAATATACCTTCATTTAGATATAGGTAACCGTACCTAAACATGTATATTGTAGTTGTGGATTATCTCACAACTACACCCTCATAAGAATCCATTAAAATGATTCCTAAACCTAATTAATTTGATATGAAACTAAGAATTAAGGTACTAAAATTATAAAGAGACACAAAGATTTTTACGTGGTTCGATCAATGTGATCTACATCCACGGTGCTTCACTAGTGATTTGTATGTACTTACATGATTTTACAATTGAGACTCCATTAATGAATATTTGGAGCTCTAGAATTTTGGGGAAGAAGATGATGAAGAAAATAAATCCCTCTCTAAAATTTTCTCTCTCCTCCTAAAATCATCCCCTCTCTCAAAATGTGTCTCCCCCTTTCCTCTCATGCTTAAATGGCTATTTATATGATTTTACAAAATGTTAACAACTAATCTTTCCTTCAACTTCGTACTTGAGAACTCTCCTGCGAACCTTCGCAAATTTACTTCACGAACTTCCTTTACTCGTAAAACGTTCTTCGTGATTTCTTTATCTTCGCAAAATATTTTATACTCGCAAAATGTATCTTCTCTCCATAATTTCGTAAGTTATCATTTGCTGTGATATTCCGCTCCTACATCTTGCCTCTTTTTTCTTGAATATTGCTTGAAGAGCGATCTTTAAGAAAAAATCTGTTGTTGTAGTAATCTTTGATCTTTGTTGATGAAGGAACGAGCGAAAGAATACTAGTCTTGAAAAGTATATACTTGTCTCTATTCTTTTGCGAAGTCCCGGAATGTTGCGAAGTAAATAAGAAGTATCAATCATTGAAGTATAATAAGTATGAAGTATCCTTGAAGAAGTACTTAATCCTCGAAATATATAAGAAGTATGAAGTATCCTTAAGAAGTACTTAATCCTCTAAATGTAAGAAATATTGCGAACCCATCATGCGAAATCTCACTCCATGTTCTTTGCCTCATGCTATGCTGTAATGCAAATAAAAATTTAGATTAGTATTCAACATTTCTTTTATCAAAATTTCTTATTTTTTATTTATATGCTACTTCAAAATCTTTTTGTTTGTTTTGATTTCCTTTGTATTATCTATTTCATCTCTCTTGACAAATATTTTTCCATGGAAATGATCCTAATAGGTACCCCCTCATATGACGCACTGAGGTGCTTTTCCTTTTACGAGTATACGCCATAAAGGTTTGCCAGCTACTACTCTCCATGTCGAATATCATATCATTGGAAATAAAGTAAATTTTTCAAGAGAAATATCATATCACAGGTTCATTCCCTGTTTCTAGCGCCAATTATGTAGTTGCGGATTATCTCACAACTACACCCTCATAAGAATCCATTAAAATGATTCCTAAACCTAATTAATTTGATATGAAACTAAGAATTAAGGTACTAAAATTATAAAGAGACACAAAGATTTTTACGTGGTTCGATCAATGTGATCTACATCCACGGTGCTTCACTAGTGATTTGTATGTAATTACATGATTTTACAATTGAGACTCCATTAATGAATATTTGGAGCTCTAGAATTTTGGGGAAGAAGATGATGAAGAAAATAAATCCCTCTATAAAATTTTCTCTCTCCTCCTAAAATCATCCCCTCTCTCAAAATGTGTCTCTCCCTTCTGGATCCATCAGCCGATAAGCTCCGCTTCCTACAACTTCTTTAATAACATATGGTCCATCCCATTTTGGTGCTAATTTCCCTCCATTTTCTTTTTGATATCGAGGTGTTTCTCGCATGACCAAATCACCTGGTTTATATTCACGTTCAATGACTCTCTTGTTGTATTCTCAAGCTAATCGTTCCTGATAAATCCTCATATGGTGCAACACCTTTTCTCTTTTTTCTTCCAAATCATCCAATTCTCTTAATATTAATCCCGCACTTAAATTTCTTTCCCAAGCTTCTTTCTTTGTTGTTGGAATTACAACCTCTGTGGGTAATACTGCTTCTACTCCATATGTTAGACAATAAGGAGACATTCCAGTTGCTTCTCTTCTAGTTGTATTGTATGCACAGACTGCGCTAGGTACTTGCTCGCACCACCCTTTGAGATGTCCTTCTAATTTCTTTTTGATTGTATCTGCGATTGTTTTATTTTTTGCTTCAGCTTGTCCATTATCTTGTGGATATAACGGGGTTGACTTCCCACATTTTATTCTAAAAGCACTGAGTAACATCTCTATATTCCGCCCCTCAAATTGTTTTCCATTATCAGATACTAGTTGTGATGGAACCCCGTACCTGCAAATGAGGTTCTCAAATATAAACGTAAAAACATATTTATCACGAATATGCTGTCTCGCTTTTATTCATGAGCTTCGTGAAATAATCATTTGCAACTATCAAGTATCGCCTTTGTCCAGATCCAGGTATAAATGGTCCAACAATATCCAACCCCCATTTACCAAAAGGCCAGCAGCTTGTTGAAGAAGTTAATGTAGCCCCTGGTGCATGAATTCTTTTACCATGTCGTTGGCATTCCTTGCATCTTCGTACGAACAATTTTGCGTCTGTATGCATATAAGGCCAGAATATCCTTGTATCTTTGCTCTATATGCTAGAGATCTTCCCCCACTATGATTGCCAGCTTCTCCTCCATGTAACATCTTCAATATCTTTTCTCCTTCTTCGCGAGTTAAGCACCTGAGAGGTGGTCCACTGAAAGATTTTCTGTATAAAATTCCTTCTCGCAACTCATAGTTTGTTGCACAACTCTTTAATTTATGTGCTTCTAGTCTGTTCCTGGATATTTCTCCCTGCGAGAGTATTCATGAATTTCTTTTCTCCAATCTGCGATGTTGTTTGATAACTCTCTTTCTACTTCCATCGCAACAGCTTCTTCAATTTCTTTCTCTTTGTCCACTGATGGGTGTTGAATTGTTTGTATTTGGATATTTCTTGTATTTGGATTTGTCATCATGCTTGGAATAAATGCAAAAGCATATGCGAGACGGTTATATTTTCTTGATATATGTCTCCATTTTAATTTTGGTATCTTCACAGATAATTCCTCAACGAGTTTCTTGTATTTCTTCAAAGAAGATTCATTTGAGGTATATTCCCCTTTAATTTGACAAATCACTAATTGCGAATCACTTGTTATCCTTATACTTTCAAGCTTCTTTTCTATTGCGATCTTTAATGCATGCACTACAGCTTCGTACTTTGTTTCATTGTTCGTGGATGCAAATTCTAGTCTGAATGAGAATGCTGTTCTTTCTCCTTCTGGTGAAATCAACACGACTCCAATTCCATTTCCCTCACTATTGGATGATCCATCCACCAGAATTTCCCATCTATCAGGCTCTTTTAACAAGTCTTTTGGATTTCCAAATTCTTCTTCAACATCCATCATTTCCTCTACTGCTTTATCTTCTTCCAAAGGAAATTCTGCCAAAAAAATCATGACAACTTGTGATTTTTGCGATGACAACACTTCGTATTTTATCTTGTAATGGTTTACTTGTGCATTCCACCTTTCTATTCTTCCTGAACTTTTTGTGTTCTTCATGACTGATTCAATTGGGACTTTGGTTACCACTTTTATTACATGTGCTTGAAAGTATATTCGCAACTTGAATGATGCATAAACCAGGGCTAAGATTAACTTCTCCATTTTAGAATAATTCTTTTCTGCTGCATTAAAGGTTTTACTAATGTAGTAAATGGGCCTTTTTACTCCGCGTCTGCTCGTAATGAACCGCACTTAGAGCATATGGAGTTGTTGCGAGGTATACCAATAATTCTTCGTTTTTCTCTGGTTTCTGTAGTATAGATGTATTTGCGAGGTATTCTTTGATTCCTTGAAAAGCTTTTTCACATTCATCAGTCCATTTGAATTTTGCTCCCTTCTTAAGTATGTTGAAAAAATGCTTGCACTTATCTGACATTCGCGAAATAAATCTCCCAAGTGAAGCCAAGAGTCCATTTAGTTTTTGTACTTCTTTTACCGTTGCAGGTGTTGGCATGTCACGAACTGCTTGGACCTTTTCTGGATCAACTTGTATTCCCTCCTTCGATACTATGTATCCCAAGAACTTTCCAGATGAAACCCCAATTATACATTTCTCAGGATTTAATTTGATGTTGAACTTTCTCATTTGCTCAAATATTTCCTTCAAATCTTGCACATGGTCTTTAGCTTCCTTGATTTTTATCAACATATCATCTACATATACCTCCAAAGTTTTATGTATCCACTTCGCGAACACTTTTTCAACCATACGTTGATATGTAGCACCCGCATTCCGCAAACCAAATGGCATCTTCACATAACAATACAAACCCCTTGGAGCAAAAAAGGCGGTATGTTCTTGATCTTCTTCTGCAGTGATATTTGATTATACCCTTTATATCCATCAAGTGAGGTGACTCTATCATGACCTGCAGCTGATTCCACCATTTGTGGTATATCTGGTAATGGAAAACTGTCTTTGGGACATGCCTTGTTTAGATCAGTGAAATCTATGCAAATTCTTATTCCTTTATTCTTTTTCGAACAATGACCATATTCGCAATCCATTCTGGATATTTTGCTTCCCTTATGATCCCTGCATCCAACATCTTTTGTAATTCTTCTTCTATCTGTACATGATAATCTTGTGATATCTTCCTTATTCTTTGTTTGAATGGTCTTATATTTTTATCTATATTCAATCTATGACATGCCACTGATGGATCAATTCCTGGTATCTCATCTACACTTCCTGCGAAGATATCTTTATATTCTCGCAAAAGATCGTAGTCCTTTTTTCTTCTTCTTCATCCATCTTAGTTCCAATTCGTAAGAATAAAGGCTCCTCTTTACTTCCAATATTTATTTCTTTAGTTGGTTCAAATTTCTGCAACATAGCTTGGACTTTGCTCCCCCATAGGTGTTGGTTCTTTAATTATTTTTGCTTTGGTTCCCCTTCTTTTTCTGGAATTTCATTTGGTATACCTCTCCCTTCCTTTGCTCTTATTGTATACACTCGGAATTCTTCTTCTTTTCTTGTTTCCTTCGCAAGTTTCCTACGAAGTTGTTTCTTTCTTGCTCTTCCTCCGCATTGTGTTACTTCAATTTGATAACAAAATTTTGCACTATCAAGATCTCCTTTTATTTCTTGAATTCCATTAGGTATAGGAAATTTGATTTTTTGATGTAATGTTGAAGCAACAGACTTTGATCGCATGAATCCACGGCCTTCCTATCAGCATGTTATATGGAGATTCCATATCTATCACACACAAGATTACATGTGTTTCGATTTCTCCTAGTAATACTCGCAAAGACGATTTCTCCTTTAGATTTTGTTGTAGATTTCCTAATCCATGAATAAGACACTTTGAATTTATGATTTCTTCATCTCTAATTCCCATCCCCTTAAGTGCATGATAGAATATAATATTAACAAACTCCCCGTATCAACCAAAATTCGGTTTAATTTCCATTTTTCTTCTTGACTTTCTTATCTTCTAGCATGATTGGCAATGTGATCACCAATGGTGAAGTGTGGTTCAAGTCTTCATTTGGAATTTCTGCTACTGAAAATGTGATTTTCTGCTTTTCCCATTCTTCTAAAGTTGTCATCTTTTCTTCCTCCATGATCTTTCTTCCTCTACAATCTCGCTTGTATATTTTTCCCTTCATATTACTATGAAATTCATCAATCATTGTTTCTGTGATCATATTACATTCTTCTTTTTTGCCATCTCCATCTACTGACTTCATTTGATCTTCAAATTTTCCACAATTCCCTCAAATTTAGGCTACCACAATTCTCAAGTCCCCTCCTTCTAGCGCCAATTATGTAGTTGCGGATTATCTCACAACTACACCCTCATAAGAATCCATTAAAATGATTCCTAAACCTAATTAATTTGATATGAAACTAAGAATTAAGGTACTAAAATTATAAAGAGACACAAAGATTTTTACGTGGTTCGATCAATGTGATCTACATCCACGGTGCTTCACTAGTGATTTGTATGTAATTACATGATTTTTCAATTGAGACTCCATTAATGAATATTTGGAGCTCTAGAATTTTGGGGAAGAAGATGATGAAGAAAATAAATCCCTCTCTAAAATTTTCTCTCTCCTCCTAAAATCATCCCCTCTCTCAAAATGTGTCTCCCCCTTTCCTCTCATGCTTAAATGGCTATTTATATGATTTTACAAAATGTTAACAACTAATCTTTCCTTCAACTTCGTACTTGAGAACTCTCCTGCGAACCTTCGCAAATTTACTTCACGAACTTCCTTTACTCGTAAAACGTTCTTCGTGATTTCTTTATCTTCGCAAAATATTTTATACTCGCAAAATGTATCTTCTCTCCATAATTTCGTAAGTTATCATTTGCTGTGATATTCCGCTCCTATATATATTGATTTGGCTCAATAACAGTTAACCGAAGTTAGCCATATGAACACTTTTGTCTTAACCACATTCATCTGACACTTCTAGATCAACTATGATGATCAATCAATCATGAAAGATAATCAAATGAATCTAATTGTGTTTCACATAGAGTTGTTCAATTCTTCACTATCTTATAGAAATATTTATGAACCAGCTGGAAAAAAAATCGTATTGATTCGTAATCGTACAAAGTACTTATATAAGAATCAATTCATGAACATTAAGCCACAGTTTTCAAATATTGCATTCCTTATTTCATAAATGTATTTGTTCATGAGTATGAGAATCATACTTAACCGATTTTAGAACTTTAACCACTAAGTTTGCAAATGGGTACGCAAACTATAGTTTCCGGACTTTGGTCTTGTCCATCCGTTTGCAAACGGGTATGCAAATAGCAGTCCTGGACCTAGTTCAGGTAGAACCATTCGCAGACTGGTCTGAAACTTGGTTCCCAGACTTTAACAGTTAACACCGTTCGCATACTAGGTATGGAAACAAAGTTCCCGGACCTGAATCATATGAAAACAGTTTGCATACTAGGTACGCATACTGTGCTATATCCAGACAAAGGTTTTTGTTCTAAACTCCCATTTAAATCATTAAAACATCCTTAGAAGATGACAATAGCTGTTTCACACAAACTATTAGCTTATAAGTAATTTTCAAATGGTTGATCAATACAAAACTTTCTGAGTCGACATCAAATGATTATCTCATACAAATCATGTAATATGTTTCAAGGCAATTTTCACATGATCATCTTTTGAATTATTATTTAGTTTCCAATAAATAAATTGTTTCTAACTAAACTCGTCAAAAATATGATAAACGTAGCTAAAGCAAAAAGCTTCTGTTGATATGGTAAAAGTGGAAAGGAGGAACTAGCCCTAATCACAGCAAGTACTCCCAAGGAGATGAAGGGTCAGAGAAGATAAGATGAATTAATTCTCCTCTAAGTGTATCTTCTTTCCCCTTTTATAATAATCTTCCTTCCTCCCTCTTATGGATAAATTCCTATAAGATTAATTTATTACAACATTTCCATTTTCCTCTTATCCAAGTCATTAAGGATTTATGGGAAGGGATTCCCCTTTGCTCTAAAATAAAGCCCAACCAACACTAAACTACCTTTATTGGGCTAGGCTTAATCCATTATCTCATGGACTAACCCTAGTCCCTTTATCTATCAAAAAGGGGGAGACCCTTAATATACTAAGGGGCTACCTATTTTCAAGGATAATTATTTTAATGTATCAACATTAGTACCATGACTGTTGTCTGGTCATAGAACATGTCAATAGTCACATGTCGATATACCCCTTAACGATTAAAGATGATAGGATTCCTGGGAGGTTACATACATGACCCTTGGAATGTAGCGGTTATTAGTCCTTTCAGTAACTGTTTCTTCTTTTTACCCCCTATAAATAGGGAAGACCCCGCTCCTCAATTTTCATCCATTCTCCCTCTGTTTCCTTCATCCTACTCTTTCCCTCACGCAGTTTAGTACTATGGCCGAAGAATTGCCTAAAAGGGATCCACCTAATAGGCCTTCTTATACACTTGATGAAATGCGAGGAAGTCAAAGGCTTAAAGATATCCTTCGATCACTCGCAGAAGAGGACGGTTCCATATTTTTTCCGACGAATGACTACTGGGTTTCTCGTATGTTGAACCATCATCCCTTCTCTCCTTCTTCGTACTATGGTTGGATTATTCGTCCCCTAGTGGATGTGCCTCCAATTTCTGCTTCAGAAGAGACACCTCGCTTTGCTATCCATAGGGGGATTACAGTTTTCCTTGTATTGCTCTTCGTTCATCCGCTGAGTCTCTTACCACTTGGGATATGTGGGTGGAGTATATTTTTTCTAATCCCAATCATAAAAGAACCATCCACTCCTTAGGCATAAAGGCTGCTATAGAAGCTTCAAAATGCAGGTCTATTCGCCGGGATCATGAAAGCTTATCGCGTTTTTTTGCTCGTGGGATGGTTGATCCTCATACATTCTTGTTCTCTTAGGGTGAGGCCACCCCGGTTTTAGAATATGTGGTGGCACTCATCGGGCTTCCCATTCATGAAGATAATTCCTTTACCAATTGTTGTGTTTTCAAGGCTATGAACCCAAGTGATAAGGACCTTCGCGACCATTTGATTGCTGCTAAGACAGAATCAATAAACTTCCAATTACCGAACGAAGTTAAGACCGAATATTTGGAATGAGGAGAAGACGAGGTGGCCTTGACCACCAAGAAAAAAGGTAAGGCTGTTATGACTGCCGCGTAGGGTTCCACTGCCAATACCTCATCCTCTCCTAAGGTCATGGAATCCACTATTAAATCTTACTCGAGAGGAACTGCGACTGAAGAATTTAACGACGTGCAAGAAATAGAAGGGGATAAAGGCAGTCAGAAACCTAATTTCGGACATCATCGTGCCTCATTCTCATGTTGGATAAATTCTTGGGGTCCTATGACTTCTAGTGAGCGGAAGGGTGTCCCTCCGCGCTAAAGGGAGACAGATCAGACAGAACTGGCATCTTTCCTTCTTTTCTGGGTATGTCATGATGTTTTCGAGCACAATACCTGAGATACAATCAAGAATGAGTTGATTCCTTTGGCAGTATTGATGTCCCGCGGTGTTTCATTTCTGCTTGCCCCTATGATCCTGGGTGGTTTATATCATCATTTGGATTTGTTGGCGCGTGACATTCGTTGTGTGGATGGGGCTCATGAAGTGGAAACCTTTGTTCCTACCAATTTTATTCAGGCATGGGTTTGGGAGCGTTTTCCCTTGTACAGTCCAAGCCAACCCTCGTGCGCTTTCAATAAGGGAAGAAGTAGTTCAAGATGATGGCACCACGCGACTGATAAATGTGCCCCGTTTTCATTCCCGGATGGATCTATACCACAAGAAGGGTTTTCCTCCTAAGAATAAGCTCAAGGATTTCATGGATAGGGGTGGTGATTTCAATCCTTTGTCATATCGCGACGATCGTTCAGGTACTCTGCATTATAATTTTGTCATTCAGTCCCCAAGGAGGCTTAGTTCGGTAGATGTGATTGACTTCGATATTATCTTAGCTATTTTTCCGGGTCGTCTTCCTAGTTTTCATGAAGGTAAGTTTTCGTCCGAAGCATATAATACCATCCGCGTGGCTTGTCAGTTCGGTTTTGATCAAGGGGTTCCTTATAATCCGCCACGGGCTTCTTCGGATGAGGAGGTGGAGATTCGTAAAATCTTTAATCGTTTTTCTTTCAAGGAGGGCCTCCGGATGAGTGATCGAAAGTGTCATTTTGATTTTTATTAACCTCTTTAAAAGCGGAAGGTGAGTGTTACTAATGAGTGGCGTATATATCGTGATGGTGTTAATCATAATATGTTGAACTTTCTTCTTGGAGAAGCGAACCCCCTTTCCATCTTTGACTAGCTCTGATTTTAAAGAACTTCACGCATCGGGTCGGGTAAGGATAGACGATGATGTAGTTGCAGGAAATCCTACAACTACACCCTCAGTAGAATTTGTAAAACTTTAAGAAGTTCTTGATGAAGAATGACAATTTTGATTAATATTCTCAACTGATTACAAAAAAATATGTTAATGGAGATTAGAACAGTTACAACTTTCTCTGTTCTCTCTCCTAACACTTTTTCTAACACTCACTTAAAGATCCTCCTCAATTTAACATTTGAACTACTATTTATAGTGAAATCTGTACAACTGTATATACCCTGCGAAGTATCGCAACCTCTGATCGTAAATTTATTCTATATTCGCAAACTCTTCACACTTCTGTCGTGTTTCTTCTATTATCGCATTATCTTGCGACACTTTTCTCTTGTATTTGTTACTATGTTCGTAACCTTATATATTGTGATATTCTGTCCCTACATCTTGCCTCTTCTCATATCAGTTCTGCGAAGAAGAAATGTCATGAGAATCATTATTCTCGCAAATTTAACATAGTTATCATCACCTCTTATATTCGCAACACACATTTTCTCTTTCATTAAATCTTCGACACGTATTTTCGTAACCTTCCTTCTCAACCGCTCACGTCTAATTGCATTGATGAATTTCTATCTTCATCAAACTCTCTTTTTTATAAATACTATCTTTAATTCCTCCTTTTATTCTTTTATCTTTTCATCTTCCTCATTACGTCTACTTCTGCAATTTTTTCCTTCTTTCTTCTACTACTATTTCTTGCCTTTTTTATTTCTTTTCTTATCTGTTTTCTATCCTTCATCTAATGGCTCCGAAAAATAAAACTATGGAACAACTTAATGCAGAGCTTGCTGATAGAGATCTCATTCTTTCTGAGATTGATGGTCATACCAATAAATCCCATCTCTGTATGGAACTCTTCACTGATCTCCATTGGGATAATCAGATAGTTTTAGTCTCACGAGGCCAAATCATCGCAGGTCTTCCTCTTCCTCTTTATTATGTTAATCTTCCTTTATTCTATGAGATTATTTCTCACCCAAATTTCTCACGAGCCATTTATCAATTGACTGGGGATTGCACTCGCATTCTGGTTGAATTCGCAAACCATGCTGCTACTGTAAAATCTTTATACCCAATTGAACTTAGGAAACCTGTATTTAGATATGTGGAGATTATTGCTGCAAATTACACAGTCGAGAATTTCTTTAAAAATTACACATTAATTCATGCGAAGAGGGAAGATAAGCGTTGGGGTGTGCGTCTTCATCGTAAAACTGATGTCGCAGAAGCTGATCTTCTTATGCATGATATTGATTATGCTTCTAGAAATAATCGAACCCCTCGCCATTCTCATGATGAAGATTGGTACAATTATCCTCTAGCATTATCGGGTTCTTACATCTCTGGGATAGTAGATTTTCCTGCGAATCTTCATGATCGTAACTATCAACCTTAGGTCTTTTCTTGGCCTAATAGAAATAAAGATGTATGTATCTCCACCTTCTTATCTTCTTGTTATTTTTCTTTTTTTATTAATCCTTTTGAAATATTTATCAGGTGAATGAACTTAAGGAGAGTTACCTTAAAACTGGGAAATCCAGTACTCGCGAAGCTTTCCAATTGTTTTCAAATGAGCTAAGAAACATTCTTATATGTGTTTTAAACAATATATTGTTGCCTCTGTTTCTTATCCTTATTTGAATTTGTAGGTTCTTCCTGACTTCCCTGGGGCTATTGTGAGTGATAATAAGAATTCAACTTCTTCTGAAGCGCTAACTTCAAGATAAAAAACACTTCTCTCTGCGAAGAACATCAAGATTTCTGGTAATAAAGAAGATGTTCTTCGCAGAGAAAAAGGGAAACTTGAGGATATTGTTTCTGCGAAGAAGAGGAAGAGACTCCCACCCAGTGCTTACTCCAATGTGATCTCCTCTAGCAAGGATGTTGACGAAGAACAAAGTGATAAAGATGATAGACTTTTTGAGAAGGATCTTAGTTCTAATTCTGATACTGACTCTGATAGGAGGAATGACGATGATGATGATGAAGAAGATGAAGACTACAGAAATATGGAAAATTTTGAGTCTGCAATGACTCGATTGTCTGAGGATTTTCTCAACTCTTCTCGTGGATTAGGAAACTCTTCCACTGTGAATGCTCATAGGCATATTGCGAAGGCTTGCAAAGTTCCCACTGTAATCAACAATAATTCCCTTAATGGAATTTCAAGATTTATTTCTCCTATTATATTATACTCTTTAGGGAGTATGGTAAGTTTCTCTCTTATTCCATGTTAATTTCCCTTACTTCATTGATTTCTAATCCCTTTTATTTGCTCAGGTTGGGAGGGTTAGGCACATGCAAATTACCGCTTCAGATTGGGAAAGACGTCATGCAATTGCTGAGAAGAAAACCTTAAGTCGTTGTAACAAACTGTAGGTTGAGAATGCAAAACTTCTCCAGAAGATAGAGGATTTGAGCATTGATAACGCAGAATTAAAATCCCGCTACGAAGATAATGCACAATCTGCGAGTATCGCAGCTGGAAGTTCTTCTCTCCTTGAGGAGAATAATCAACTGGAGCTTGAAGTCACTTCTCTTCGCAGTGATAAGAAGCAATTAGAAGGTAAATTCGCAAATCTTGATCACTTTAACTCCACAATTTGCTAATCAATTCCTTAATTTATTCCCTTATTCTTTATTCTCTTATCTCTTACTTATCCTTTTTCTTTGTAAATGCTGAAGAAAATTATACGAAGAGGATTGAAGAGTTAGAAGCTACTCTTGCTGCGCGTAATCAGAAGATTTTTGATTTAAAGTCTCAACATCAAATTTCTCAAAACAACCATGGCTTAAACATCAAACTCTTCCGAGCTATGATGACTCGCAGGATTTGTGAAGACAATCAAATTCCTCTCACTAAGTATCAAACACTCCTTTCTGAAAAAATCCTTGATGATACCCCAGATTTGGATATCTCTGATAGTGAAGTTGAAGATGATATCTCCGAAGAAGAAAGAGAAGATCATTTTGATGAAGATAAATCTCCCACAGAGTAGCTTGATTACTTCCTGTATATTTGCTTTAGTTCTTTTCGTCTTGTTTGTTTGAGTACAATCTTTTCTTCTTTCCTGCACTTATAATCAACCAGCAATTTCTTTTCGTAACTTAATTAGTATCAATGTCTTAATTTGCGATGATGAGTTGATATTTCTTTAATTGAATACTTTCCTTACTTGCATAACTTGATCATATGAAGAGAAATAATATATTTTGAAGACCTAGCTTAGTATTCCTTTTCCCCTTATTATTGCTCTTCAGGTGATCAATTGTTGTTATAAGTATTAGAATATCTGCCTCAGTTCAGGTTGCAAAGTTTCAGGTTGTTGCGAAGTAAATAAGAAATCTCCCCCTTGAAGTATAAGAGGTATGAAACCTCCTTGAAGAATTATGAAACACCCTTGAAGAAGTATGAAAATTATGAAACATCCTTGAAGAAGTATAAGAATTATGAAACATCCTTGAAGAAGTATAAAAATTATGAAACACCCTTGAAGAAGTATGAAAATTATGAAACATCCTTGAAGAAGTATAAGAAGTATTCAATCCTTGAAGAATTTAATGAGTATGAAATATCCGTTCTTGATTGCGAATAAAATTGCCTCTTTTGGTAGGATTTTTTGATACATATTCTTGTTGAGAATATAAAGAATCTCCAATAACATTGATGGAATTGACTTCACTAGTTTCTGTGGTCTTATCATGCCTTCCTAAGTAAAGGTCTTACTTTGCCACCTCTTTTGCGATAAAGTCGCAGGACGTTGGTGCACTCGCATACCTCAACCCCTTGACTTTATCTTAACAATATTTTTGGGTTTGCGATAATATGACAAGTCTGAATATACTTTCGAATATACAACCTTGTGACATTATCGTCTTGCGATGAAATCGCAGGACGTTATCACATTTTCATGTAATAACCCATTGATCTCATCTTAACTTCTTTGTATTTAATTCTGCGAGTAATATATATATATATATATATATATATATATATATATATATATTACTCGCAGAAATACGATTGTTGCACAAATATGACAAGCCTTTATGTTCTTGCGAACAAAAAGCCTCGTGACATTTGCGTCTTATAGCACGTATCAGCTCCCTAATGGAGGGTGCTGCCCTTTATCTTCCCCCTGGTTTCCCCTTCAAGGAAGCGTACATCGACCATACAAGGTTAGCTCTTCACATCCGGTTTTGCCAACAACCAGCTTTTTTTCGCAACCTCTTATACTTTTTGCCTATAGGGCTTATAGTTACGAGGTTGCACCCTATGGGGTATCTTTGGGACAAGTGCATCATTTGCCAAGACTTGTCAAAAATTTCAGATGTGCTTCAAACCCATCCGGTACTCTTGACTCAATCGTGTACCTCGGCGCCTTGATCGTTTTCTGCACTTCTTGGGAAAGACAGTATGCCTTAGTCGCCCAACCTAAATCATGTTACATCGCAAGATTATATTGAGAATCCAAGGTGTCTTACCCGGATAGGTACCCCATTTTTAGGTTATGTACCCCGTAATGTCCATGTACTCAGGTTCCGTGGTGGTATTCCGTTTCCCCTGATCCATGCTTATAGGTACCCCCTTAAATGACGTACTTTAGGACTTTGCCTTTTGCGAAATGTTGCTTCGCGAACTAGGGTGTACATCACAAAGGTTTGCATGTGTAAAATTTCTGCGGCTTTCTTTCTTTTTTGAAAGCTGATCACAATTTGCGGCTTTCTTTTATGAAAGTTGATCGCAAATAAATTTTTGCGTCTTTCTTTAATGAAAGCTGATCGCAATAAATCGTTTTTATTGGTAAAAACTCATCATAAATTTTTCATATTTCGAAATACCTCATTTCATTTTCGTGTGTTATTCGTTGCGAACATTTTGTTATACGTTGCGAACAAATATACTGATTACCTTTTTGTTTCATTACCTTTTTTCTTCATTCTCTTTTCTTCGCAAACCATATCCCTTTTCTATCATCGTAAATTTATTGTACTCCTTCATGCCTTAATCCTCAGTCATTAAATTTTCGCTTCTTTTCGCAGCCTTTGCTCTTTTTCTCCAACTTTCCTTTTCAACAGCTTTTCCTTCGCAGACTTCTACTTCTGTATCGTAACATTTCTTCCCTTCTGCCCAATCACCCTTGATAACTCCAATACCCTTTGGATGAGGAAATTTTATGCATTGATGAAGAGTTGAAGCTACGCCTAGAATCCCATGAAGCCAAGGGCTCCCTATCAAAGTATTGTATGGTGATTCGACATCAACAACGCAAAATACAATTTCAATTTGCATTCCACTTAAGGGAATTCACATGCTTACTTCTCCTTTAGTTTTATTAGCAGTTCCATTAAATCCATAAATCCTGTAGGTAGAAGGTATTAGATCTGCGTCTTTTCCCCCCATGGTTTTGTAAGCAGGATAGAAGAGAATATTGACAGAACTTCTCGTATCAATTAAGATTCTATTAAGACCAAATGATTCTTCGTCTGTATCATCTTCGCTTTCTTCCATATTCAGACAAATTTCTAATCTCACTACCAATGGATTATCATGTATTTCGCAACCTTCTGGAATTTCTGTGGCTTTAAAAGAAATTTCACGCTTCTGCCAATCTTCAAGTCGTGAAATTTTTGCGATGTTCATTATTTCCCTTTCTTCACCATCTCTCGCATATACCCTTTATACGAGTGAAATTGCAGAAAACATTCATTGCTTTTGGTCCCACTTCTATGTGTAAGGTTTCCTTTCCCTTTTCTTGTATTGTGTTCACCATGCGAGTTATTACTGGAGCCTGTGGTAATTGTTGCGACTGTGCTTGCTTGAGTAAAAAGTGGTCCAGTTTACCTTGTTCGATCATTCGCAAGATAATCCTTTTGATATTATTATAATTATTTATAGAATGTCCATGAAAGTGATGGTACAAGCAAAATTCATGACTTCTTGGACCCATTGGTGGTTTTTTTCCCATATTCCATGGTGTTGGTATATTTTCCATCAAGATGATTGTTTTCCATATCTTTTCTACACTTGTATTTAAAGGTGGCATCTTTATTTGTTCTCTTATCATTCTTTGACCTCCCTGTCCATTGTTATAGTTTTGTCTATTATTCCCTTGTCCAAAATAGTTCTGCCTTTGTCCTCCATAATTTTCCTGTTGCTGATCTAATCTTGGGATATGGTTATTTCCTCATCGGCTATAGAAATTCCTTTCTCTATCATACTCTTCTTGATCCTTGCTACTCATTGCTACCATTTTTGGTTGACCATTGCCAACTTTCTTCTCTTCTGATATCTGCGAAGATGTTTGCGAGGATGTCTGCGAGGTACCCTTTCTGATATTGACTATTTTAGGAAGTAAGTTTGCACCTGTATCTTGAGTGTTGGTGTTTGTCACTGGATATGACTCCATATTGTTTTGCTTTTCCTCTAATGTAATGTACTCCTCTTGCAATTCTCGCAACTCTGTCATCATAATGGAATTATTTCTTCTGAAGATTTGAACATATAATTGCTCAGTTGCGAACATCGTATTTACGAAAGACAAAATCAGGTACCTCTCGTCCACACGCCCTGCCATATCACTGCATAGAGTTTTCCATCTTATTACCAAATGCTTCAAACTTTCACCAATTCTTTGTTTTAAACCAAACACATCTTCAATACCAAGTCGCGAGGAATGATTCGTGATATATGCTCCTAAGAAAGTTACTTGTAGATGATTAAATGATGTAATAGTGTTCTTTGGAAGTCCTTCAAACCATTTTAGAGCTTCTCCTGTTAAGCTTGATGCGAAATACTTGCATAATACAGCATCGTGATTCTCCCATTGTAACATGCATCTTATATACGCTTTAATGTGTTTTATAGCACATGAAGTCCCGTCAAAGATGCTGGTTAATGTAGGCAGATTGCATTTTGGTGGAATCCCTCCCAATTGTACTTCTCTAGAGAAATAAGTCCTCGCAGCTTCTTCTATTGCTTCATCTAATTGCCTTCTATCTCCTCCTCCTCTACTGTTTATCATTCCTCTCATTTCCGCTAATTCTTGAAAGATCTATTCATTTGCCTCAGAATTCTCATCCATTGGTCTCTTCAACGCAGCCTCTCTTCTTCTACGTTCTTGCATTTCTCCTCTTGCGATCCTTCGCATTCTATCATACTCTTCATTAATGTTTCCATTTGCACAATTTTGCAAATATCTTCTTTCCAGATTGTCACAGTTGTTTTGTTGTAGAGCATCTTGAAATTCTTGTTCTTCCCTTTCTATTCTCCTCATCCTTCTCATGTGAATATCAGGAATTTCTTCTTCTTCATTTCTCCTCCTTCTGCGATTTGCCTCTCTCTGATTTGCCTGAATTCTGTTTTGAAGATTTGGTTCATTCCTTGATATTTATGTTTGTTGATTTCCAACTCTCCTCTGAATTCTACCATACTCAAGATCTTGATTGTTGCGAACCTGTTCATGTATTCTTACTCCATCTTCGTAATTGTTTTGATGCATTGCTTGTTTCCTCTCAATTTCTTACGCAAGTTTCTGCTCTTCCTCTCGATTTTCTTCTCCATTCTGGTTATTTTCCCTTGGAAATGGTTCAGTTCGTAAATTTTCCACGTTTTGTTCGTTGTTCGGTACTAAAATGAAGCGATTATCTCGATTTCTTCCAACCAGATTCTGTGTTTGTCCTTACATAACACTTTCACTATTGATTGTTGGTGAATTTCGTTCTTCTCTCTCTGGTCTAACACTTGATCTCGTAGCACTTTGAGATCTCCTTCTTTGTAACATCTCATTTTCCCTCCTCAATTTTTGATTCTGTCTTGTTATATTCGCACGTTCTTCAGCTTCAAACCTTCGTTCTTCTTGAATTCCTTGTCTCAATATTTCTAATGCATCCATTTCTCTTTCATGAATTATTCCTCCCATCAATCTCCCATTTTCTCTGATTTGCGGTTCTCTATATGTTTCAACTGGTGTATCAGTTCTCCAAGTGTATACACTCGATCTTGATCTATTGCTCTTCTTTGTGTTACTGTTTGTTGAGTTTTATTTCTTTGATTTCTCCTTCCCCTACTAGGTTCTCCTATTACGTTTGCCTCTCCACCTGCGAGTCTTACACTTCTTCTTACTACAGTCAATGATTCTGATATATTTCTTCTTCTAGCCATTTCTCTGATGCAAAATTCTTTAATTATCTCTGTTACGTTTGCTTCTCTTTATTTCTCTCCCTGTTTCTAGCGCCAATTATGTAGTTGCAGGAAATCCTACAACTACACCCTCAGTAGAATTTGTAAAACTTTAAGAAGTTCTTGATGAAGAATGACAATTTTGATTAATATTCTCAACTGATTACAAAGAAATATGTTAATGAAGATTAGAACAGTTACAACTTTCTATGTTCTCTCTCCTAACACTTTTTCTAACACTCACTTAAAGATCCTCCTCAATTCAACATTTGAACTACTATTTATAGTAAAATCTGTACAACTGTATATACCCTGCGAAGCATCGCAACCTCTGATCGTAAATTTATTCTATATTGGCAAACTCTTCACACTTCTCCCGTGTTTCTTCTATTATCGCATTATCTTGCGACACTTTTCTCTTGTATTTGTTACTATGTTCGTAACCTTATATCTTGCGATATTATGTCCCTACAGATGAGGTTGCTAAGAAGTATAGACTTTCTTCAAGCACTAAGGGTCGTCCTCTCAAGGCCTTAATCACTAGCTGGGATCCTCTTCCGGATGATGAATCTCCCCAGAAAGACAAGAAAGGTAGCTCTTTGCCCCCTTTGTCTGGCTCTAAGAAGAGGAGGCGTCCTACTATGCTAAAACAGTTGGAGGTTCCTCCTATCAAGTCCCCATCTGCCAAGCTATTTTTCCTTCTTCCCCCTTTTTTGCTTCTTAGTTCAATTTTGCATTAGTCCGCCTTTTATTGGTTTATGTTATATTTTTTTTAGAGCTCCCCGCTTATTGGCTGGAAACCTAGGGCCCTTTTTATTGAGGAATATATTAATTTGCCTTTTCACGAGTAGAGGGATGATCAGATAGCTAAAAAGATGAAACGAGACGCTGGAGTACCATCTATTCCGCGGTTTCCTTCCACTCGCTCTGCTAATACTTCTCATGCGCTTTCTTCACAGGCTTCAAAAATGGGGTCGCATTCCTCCAGTTCATTTATTGATCTTGTCGAGCGTCAATTGGGTCGACCAGTTAACAAAAGTGGTTCTGAAGTAATCTCTCCCCGCATGACTATGCATTCTACTAGGCCTCTGGTTGTGAAGACAGTTCTGGATCCTAATCATCCTCTTCACACTCCTTCCGACATTTTAGGTGGCTCATCCAGCTCAGATCATTTTGTTCGTGACCACTTCCCAGATGGTAGTGAAGCTAAGGACGATGGTGAGAATTAGAGTTCCTCTTTCTCTAAGTCTCGTGAGTGCTTTATGCTATTTTTTGTAAATATTATTAAATTTAATATTAACACGTGACAGTCAAAATATTTTGTTGCGATTATTAAATTCACTTTGTGATTTATTTATACATTCTCGTTCCTTATGCCCTCTGATATGTTATTTTGCTTATTCTCTTCCTTCTTTCTCTAATTTCTTATTAGAACACCCGGAACCGACTGTGTCGAGCTCTTCTTCGTCTTGCATCAATCGGTTCGTTCTCCTGTTGATCGCCATTTTACCTCCAATCCGGTATGTGTGTGCACTCCATTCATCATCATAGTTTTTTTAAAACTTATTGCATCCTTTACTCTCTTTCTTTTTAGGAAATGGGAAAGCGTGAAAATATGAATATTAAGGGAAATAACTCTGATTTACAAGCCAAAGGCAGTAAATCGGGGAGTGCTAATGAGAAGCGACAGAAGCCAGCCCAAAAGGCGATTCCCAAGGTGTCACGCGGTGTGGATATGGATGCCGCATTGATGGACACCCCCGAGGATCCTCAGTTTCGATATCCTCGTGTTATTGAAGCAAAGGAAGATGGCGTCGATAATCATTTTGTGCTGGTGCACGAGTTCTGGGTTTCTTCCGCCAAATCTATTAATTACCGCCGCATAGTGGAAAAGTATGGTCATATGTGCGTTCATGAGGAGATGGATGCTAGTGATTTGGTCGTGACGAATGAAGATCCATTAGACATAGCAGATGGTCTTGCTCACGCAGAGGAGGTTCCTATCGACCCGGCTACGTTGAGTCGGTGGGAGAGTCTCATTCATACGTCTTTGCTTCTATAGTTCCCGATTCAATGATTGGAGGATTTATTAATTATGGTAAAAATAAGTCACAATGTGTGTCATGTGTTACCTCGGGAAATTAAATAATTAGATCAGGAATATGCGCGCTTACTCAATATTTCCCAGGCCAAGTAGGAAGCGTATGATTAGCTGATGTTGAATGTTGGTCGTGCTACTACGGAGCTAAAGACTACTCGGACTGCTACTGATGAGATTCATGCGCGCCTTGTCAAGAAGAGAGCGGAGCTTGCTGCTTTGGATGTTTAATATTTTTGGGGTAGTATTTGAAACAATAATGTCTTTGTGTGTTTGGTTATAACTCTTACTATCTCTTCCTCTCTTCTCTTTTTTTGTGTGGGATTGATTATTATCTTAGCTTTTTTATTATTATTTATTTTTATTATGGTTGGATAGTGGTTAGTGAACAGTGAATGCTCTAATGTCTTTATATGTTGATAATACTTTATTTTTCTTTTACTCTTCTCTCTCACTTTCACTAAAACTATCCTCATGGCTCGCCATTTGTATGGTTATGTATTATCATTGGCTTCTGTACCGACATTGGTTACTGAAAATGCGGGGGTCTAACAACCTCACACAATATTTCGATTAACAATCTGTATGGACAACTCCAAGTTATTTTCTAGAGAATCAACAAGATTCAATCAATAGAAAATACTCAAGGAGTTATTATCTTCATCTCTCGATTTTTTTACGCAAGCAAAAAAGATTCGCGAGTCTAATAAAAGAGAGATAACTTGGATGGTACCAAAGACCAATATCCAAATGTCAATCGATTTAAATCAACAACCAATAAGGTCGGATATTCTAATCGATTGAACAATGCACAATCTGTATTATTTCAATTATATAAAAATATAATGCGGAAAAGAAATAACACAGACACCAGAATTTTGTTAACAAAGAAACCGCAAATGCATAAAAACATTGGGACCTAGTCCAGATTAAACATACACTGTATTAAGCCGCTACAGACACTAGCTTACACCAAATTAACTTCGTTCTGGACTGTAGTTGAACCCCAACCAATCTCACACTGATCCAAGGTACAATTATGGTCCTACGCCTATGATCCTAGCAACATACTACGCACTTGATTCCCTTAGATGATCTCACCCACAACCAAGATTTGCTACGACCCAAAGTCGAAGACTTTAGCAAACAAATTTGTCTCACACAGAAAAGTCTACAGGTAATAGATAAATTCGTCTCCCATGAATAAACCTATTAGTTTTGTTCCATCTTTTGATAAATCAAGGTGAACAGGAACCAATCGATAAAACTAGACTTATGTTCCCGAAGAACATCTCAGTTTCATCAATCACCTCACAATAAACTTAATCAACGCAGCGAAGAAGATTATTTAGGAATCACAAACAATGAGACGAAGATGTTTGTGATTACTTTTATCTTGCCTATTGGAGATAGAAATCTCAAGACAATTATTACAATTGTACTCGCACGATAGAAAAAGCAAGATTAGATCACACAACTACAAGAAAAATAGTATCGGTCTGGCTTCACAATCCCAATGAAGTCTTTAAGTCGTTAACCCGAATTTAGTGAGAAAACTCAAGGGTTAATGGACATCGACTCTATCTTAGAGAAAACTAGTATCACACAAGACAAGTGTGTGGGGATTAGTTTTTCCAATAGCTAGAGTTCTCCCTTATATAGTCTTTCAAATCAGGGTTTGCAATCAATGTTAGCTTGCTAACAAAGCATTCAATATTCACCGTTAGATGAAAACCTGATTAGATACAAGCTAATATCTCTCAACCGTTAGATCGAAAACTTAGCTTGCCATACATAAATGTACTTGACGTTTTTAGTTCGTGTAACCATACCCAAACGTGTACAATGGTTAGTTCAATATTAGTCAACCAAATGGTTATCCAAATGATAACTTTCATATCAACCATATTCTTCTTTACCATAACTAGTCCAAATGACTCAAATGAACTAGTTAGAGAGTTGTTCAATTGCTATGAGATCCCAAGTATTACAAGAGACACAATTGAATCAAAAACAATGTGATTCACTCGAATCATTAATCATGAACTATAAAGCCACGGTTTGCAAAATCATTCCTTAGTAATTTAAGATAAGTTCACGAACAATGTTTTCAGAAATAACCTCTTGAGTTCGTAGACTGAGTTCGCGGACTCAAGCTAACCGGTTGAAGTTAATAAACTCCAACAGAAAATCTCGGGATGAGAACTTCCGTCAGTTCGCCGACTGGGTTCCCGGACTGCACCAGAGCCACAACTTCAGCAGAAATTCTCGGAATCGAGAACTACGCCAGTTCGTGGACTGAGTTGCTGCTCACATTCCGGTTCCACTTGATCAACAAAGTTCGCAAACCTCAGTTCAAGTGTTAAGGACTTATACATATATGTGTTGCCACAACAATGTTTATATCCCACAATGGTTATATAATCTAAACTCTAATTTCAATCATTGAAACATTCTTAGAGGACGTCATATAGTTGTTTTCACGAACTAGTTTTCGTCAGAGCAATTTCCAAAGTGATTGAAACATAACATGACTTTCGTCACTAGGAAAAGATGAACTTGGCTAAAGCGAAATATTTACCAACACACATTTTAAGAAATAGATAAGCGAGATATACTCATCTCGAAATGTCACATGTGCATATTCTTAGTCTATATAGTAAACCGACTTTTGTCTTAAGATAGGAGATAGAGTAGATATACTTTTGAGTTATAGATAAGTTCAAATATCCACATACCTTTTAGTTTATGAAGATCCACTGGTTCCTTGAGTAGTCCTTCGTCTTGTATGATGATCGCCATGGAGTTCTTGAGCTCAACTACCCTTTCTATCCTAGTATGAGACCTTATCTATAGTAGACTAGAAATCAAGACTATATAATTTTGATCACTAAGATTGACAAACATGCTTGAGATAGAAACGCATGCGAGTTTGACCGAGCAGTGCTCTAACAATCTCCCCCTTTTTCAATTTTAGTGGCAAAACTATTAATACATATGGAATACAAAAATTATATAAATAAACTTTGTAGATCCTATTCCACATGCCTAACCTTCAACAATACTCAAAATCTTCTTCACTTCCAAGTAGTCCAATGATCCAAAAGGTTGTAAGTTTAGTATCATCGTTTTTGAAAATACGTAGCTATAACAATGAGAAAAGCATTGGTTCTCAATCATTGTTATACACTGTCATAGTATTATTACACATCGTCAAAGTCCAATTGCATCACAACTTCAACAACAATACTATGGTGATACTTCACTCCCCCTTAGTCAATACTCCATCTCACATGGAAACCACTCCCCCTTACATAATGATCCGAAAACCATATGTATTTGTAGTGTGAACTACAATTAATTCTCCCCATTTTTGTCAATAAAATTGGCAAAGGTACAAGAACGGAATCCTAATGAAATTTCCGTAAGAGACATTTCATGACCAAAGGTAAATGTTCTATCATCTTGTTTAGATGCAATCATAAAGCCGAGGCTAAATGCATTCATCAAGGAGTTCATAAAGATACAAGATAACCCCTAAAAATTCCACAGCCGCACTCCCCACAAAGATTTGGAAATTAAGCGCAAGTTCAAAAGAACTCTCCCCCATAAGATGTCATTCCCAAAGGAATAACAAGAGTGACCTTAATTTCAAGAGAAAATAAGGATTTCTTTAGACTCAACAAATTGCATAGTATGAATTTGGAATCCAAAATATTCAACCATATTAACCAAAGCGAACCATGATTAATTTGACTAAATATGCTCAACACAAGTAAACTTATGGAGACTTAATTAATCGATTAAATTATTCACAAGAGAACTCATAAATATTCTAACCGGATTAAACAATTAAACTAATCACAAAGTGATCAATTCAATTATCCACACTCAACATGAGAAAAATCTATGGAGTGCTAACTAAATAATCACACAAGATGATTGATTTAGTTCATTTGGGCTCAATATAAGAGATTATGGAACCCCACTAATATTATCATAGGAAATGACAACCTTAACCGTACATGTACAATTGTAATACAAACTAAATAACCACACAAGTTGATTAATTTAGTTCTTAATGCTCAACATATAACATCTCAGGGAACAAACAACCATGCCAATAAAAATCGACATAGTCGTATCGTGCTCAACATGAGATACACAATGGAACCTTCACGGTAATACATAATAATATGGAACAATTAAGCTCTATAACGTGGATAACAAAAACAAGGACCTATTCTATTTTTCCATCACAAAGTGATATAATAGACTTTATCCTTGAATCACAAAAGATTTTAACCTATCTTACATCAATAATTGACAATATAGGCTTAACTTTTGTGTTTTGCCAAAAGTCCATTCATTCCTTTATCAATATTTGCATACCAATACGTGAACGACTTTACTTTTGACAAAATATGGGACAATCAAGTTCACGGATGTAAACATATAAATCCCATCAAAATATTGCAATATATAAAACCATAAAGATTAATAATGCAACCATCATCTTCCAAACCAGTTTAGAATTAAACCAATAAATATAAAAACAAGAAGATGAAATCATTGGATATAGCTATGTGTAATCACAATCATTGCTATTCAAAATGCTAGTTATTCTTCTAAATAAAACAGAAAACATAGAAGATTTACTAGAAATCTAAATCTGATTTGCAACTAAAGTTTGAACAAGAGTAAGTTCATCAGACGCTTCCTTTAGTTTGTTCTTCAGAAACTCAAGATTCCTTGTTGCTATCCCGAGTTCTTCACGAACGACCTCAAAGTCACGAAGAAGATTTCCTACCAATTGTGAAGACATCTGAACTGGTAGGTTATTTTCATGGTCAATAGCCTGATGACAGATTATGAAAACAGGGTCTTCATGAAACTCAATATCCTTCTCCTCCATGATCACTTCCTTGTTGCTTCTCTCCATTGTGCCAAAATCCAGTAGAATCTTTTTATCCTTATAGAATAAAGTGTCAATAGATGACATATATAAGGGGGTTCATATAAAACCCTAGGCACAAGAACGTCTGTGCGGTTTTAGAGACCGTGCACAAGTGGTCATAGATGACCAAAACGTGGAGAACCAAACAAGAAGAGGAGGAACAATTCAACAAGGAAATCTTTGTCAGAACACAATAGAGCATACTTCGAAAGATACTCGAAATAAATCTTTAAGATAAGAAACAACACATACACCTTTGAAAGCTTTCTCAAGACACTTTCTTTAGAGCACAGAGCATCCTTCTTATTCCCAAAAGAAGGATGCTTCAAAAAGAAGTCATGGTGTGTTAGGATGAGCACTTTTCTCATCATGGTTAGTTTCTTCTTTAGAGCAACATAGAGACGAGTTATTCAACAAAGGTGAAGAACTAGAAGAGTAACTAGGAGTACCTGATTTGGCCAATTTCCATATTTTGGAGACGCCCCGTTTGAGTCTGTTTATACTTGTCTTAAGTTCCGAGACTCGAATATTTATGTGAAGAAAATATGGGACAAAATTCTTGGGTACACGACCTTCTTCAGAGGGAGACATGAAACTTGATCTCTTTTTCTTTCTCCTGTGCCTTTTTCTCCTTTCCGGGTTGTTTTCTCTTTTGCCGTTCTTCCTTCTACCTGGGTTCACATTCTATGTTCCAAAGTCATGAATAATAGATGACTTGTCAAGATAGTTTCCTTGATTGTTGAATGTGCCTTTAATAATATGAGAACCAGATTTAATCACTTCCTTGGACACCCATGTAAGAACGTCGTGAAGTTTTATATTTCTCAAATGTAAACGATATTTACGCTCAGGATGTCCTTTATTTCCGCAGTAATAGCAATTAAAGGAATTATTCCTAACTGTTCTCTTGTGACAAATTTGGGAGAAGTCCCTTCGTCCTTAGGCACATTGCAAGATGCAAACGTTTTTTCACATGAAGAATTATTAACAGCTTTGACAAAATTGATTTTACTTGTTTTTGGAGTGTCTATTCCTTTATATCCCAGACCACATATATCACGATGTCCTTTACATGATCCAACCATAGAAGTCAATTTTGTAGAGATAGTATTGAATCTTTTCGGACTCTCTTCTAGTGATTTTACTCTATCACGAGCAGCTGCAAGGTGATTTAAAGTTTTTCTGAATGTTCGTAGTAGCAATAAAAGATTCGTTCTCTCGGATGTTGTTGAGATTAAATTAAAAGGTTTAAATAAAATAATAAACAAAAGAGATTCACTGGGCCTAGAATTCCACCGCATTCACAACAAAGAGTTCAATTATTCATTCTCAACAATTATCGCTCATAAAACACCGACTCTTGTTTTGCCAAAGTAGATCGTCAAAACATTAACTGTATCCCCTAAGCATAGATTATCTTAATTCAAAGCATAACCTAATTTATATAAATCACAACTAATTTTATCGAATCATAAATCAATTAAAATTAAGTGCAAAAGTCATATAGAAAATAAATAAAATCACCCATGTATGAAGTTCGGCTTCCTCCGTCGACCCAGTATAGGGTTTAGCTAGCCATGGCTTTCTCAAAAGCCATAAAAAGATTAAAATCAAGATTAGCTAAGCAAAAACAAAAACAAAGAGATGAAACTTCAAACTCCACTCCCTGTTTACGGCTGTGTACCGCCTTCCCCTTAGCTCTGTCGCTCCCCTTCTCTTGAAGATTTTTTTTTTTTATTTCTCACGTCACAAAAATGCTACAAACCAATGAGAGCATGCCACATCATCAATTCTCATTCGCTTTCCAAATCCTAACCGCAGCACACTTGCACCCTCCGGTTGAACCTCCTTGTCATTTCTAAGGCTCACAAATTAGGCACAGCTCCCAACTATCAACCATCTCATCTTGAATCAAACAGCCCGGCATGAAACCAGTTGAGACAAGTTACGAAACTCTTCTTTCGTTTGTCAGTCAGTGCAGCCAAAGCACCTTACTACACTCGATTGAAATCAGGCCAATAACATACAGCCAATCTCAAGCACAATCATTATCCATCATCGCCGCACCAGTTCTAGGCAGACGAAATCCATCCCCGCCATCATCCAGTTCAATTAAACCCCATATAGATAGGAGAGGGTGCCACCAGTTCTTTCCAACTTCCGAGATCCACTGCCAACACACTCTCTAGCCATGGTCTTTTCTGTAGATCTCATCATATATATCTCTGCTAACAAAACCAGCTTCGAACCAGAACCAAATTCAGAGCACAAAAAAACCCTTTCAACCCGCAGCTGAAAAGAAGATTCACTCCATCTCTATTTATGACTGATCCCAGCCTTCACGATCAACACGCATCATCGTCTTCTTTAGTGGACATTTGAAGACAAATTCTATCCAAGCCAACACCTAACTCCACCATCTGCTGTCCGTTCTGGAAACTACCGATCGCCAGTCTGCAACTCGGCTACACAACCACTAGCTGCACTGATTTTCTTCACTGCCAAGATGAAGTTTTTGTCTCCACCGGTATCAACGACTCAACCTTATACTCCACAAACACCATCCAGCCAACTTCCAAGTCATCACCGGCAACTGCAGTTCACTCACCTTCGACTGCAACTGATGACGAACCCACAACATTTTCACTCAGAACCTGTAGTTAAAACCCATCACCGCCAGCAGTTTGACTCCAAGAGCACCTACGAGTCTTGAGGTCGCTACATTAATCTTGAAGTATCCATCTCGTTTACCCCTAACTTTGCCGCCACCAATCATCTCTTGTTTGAAACCAAAAGTTCACAGTGAGACCTTGCCATCTACTCCAGCTAACAAACTCGCCAATTGGGTCTTCTCTATCTCACAAATTCAGATCACCCTTTAGTTGTACTCGAATAAATGATGCTCAGATCGATTCCCTATCATCTTGATCAGAACTCCACCTGCTTGCTTAAGAAATGAGATTTCTTTTGCTTCCATCGAGAACATAATATTAAATGGCCACGTTTCACTTTTCTTCTCATCCCAAAATGTCCATCACGTGCTTGAGCAAAGCAAGGCTATTATTTATATTCCACTTGTACAACTCCCTGGCAATGAAAGGGTTGATGCTAGTGCGACAATGTGGCAGCCCACTATCAACTCAACTTTCTCTTCATTTTGGGTACTGTAGAGGTTTATGTTGTAAATGCCTCTTTAGCTTCCATTTAGCTAGTATTTTCCCGGATGATAGGATACGCTTGTGCTTTCTACAAAAGCATTTAAAATAGTATTATTAGCCCAAATATCGAGTACTAGATAATATAAATATGGGTACAAAATATAGCACATATGTGCTTATCACAAGGTCAGTCTCCAATGAGTTTTCTTTAGTAAGAAGTTTGAGTTCTTTGTCATGAAAACATTTCTGCTGAGAGTCATACTTTGCTTCAACATCTGCAAGTCTTTCTTTCAACACATAAAGATTTCGGAGAAGATTGTCACATTCAGACCTTTTTGTGCAAATATCTTCTTCACGATCCAACCATAGAAGTCAATTTTGTAGAGATAGTATTGAATCTTTTCACACTCTCTTCTAGTGATTTTACTCTATCACGAGCAGCTGCAAGGTCAGTCTCCAATGAGTTTTCTTTAGTAAGAAGTTTGAGTTCTTTGTCATGAAAACATTTCTGCTGAGAGTCATACTTTGCTTCAACATCTGCAAGTCTTTCTTTCAACACATAAAGATTTCGGAGAAGATTGTCACATTCAGACCTTTTTGTGCGAATATCTTCTTCACTATCCTTAACGATATATTTCAGCAGATTATACCCACCATCATATCCTTTAAATAGTTTTCTCAATTTTCTGTTTTCTTGACAAAGAGAAGCCATGTACTTACTCAGGCAAGTTGTTGACCTTTTTATCTTTAGCTCATGATCAAACAGCTTGATATATTATGAGACTTCCTCATCAATACTCGGTCCTTCTTATGAATCACTGTCATCTGAACGATCATCCAATTTCTCATCAAGAGATTTTTCCCAGTCAAATGTAGATTCAGTTACAGGACAGTTGACAGAGTTATTCTCAGAAGCTTCAAATATTTAAACTTCACCTGAGTGCCTTTGTACTGGTGTTGCATTATTAGAGATACTACTCTTGTCCATAGAGTCAGATCGCTACAAACACAGACTTGTAAGGTATTTAACGTGTTTTCCTGCTCTGATACCAATTGAAAATGCGGGGGTCTAACAACCTCACACAATATTTCGATTAGCAATCTGTATGGACAACTCCAAGTTGTTTTCTAGAGAATCAACAAGACTCAATCAATAGAAAATACTCAAGGAGTTATTATCTCAATCTCTCGATTTCATTTACTCAAGAAAATAAGATTCACGAGTCTAATCAAAGAGAGATAACTTGGATGGTACCAAAGACTAAAATCCAAGTGTCAATCGATTTAAATCAACAACCAATAAGGTCGTATATTCTAATCGATTGAACAACGCACAACCTATATTATTTCAATTATATAAAAATATAATACGGAAAAGATATAACAAAGACACAGGAATTTTGTTAACGAGGAAACCGCAAATGAAGAAAAACCACGGGACCTAGTCCAGATTAAACATACACTGTATTAAGACTCTACAGACGCTAGCCTACTCCAAATTAACTTCGGTCTGGACTATAGTTGAACCCCAACCAATCTCACACTGATCCAAGGTACAATTATGCTCTTACGCCTCTGATCCCAGCAGGATACTGTGCACTTGATTCCCTTAGCTGATCTCACCCATAACCAAGAGTTGTTACGACCCAAAGTCGAAGACTTTAGCAAACAAATATGTCTCACATAGAAAAGTCAACAGGTAATAGATAAATTCGTCTCCCACGAATAAACCTATGAGTTTTGTTCCGTCTTTTGATAAATCAAGGTGAACAATAACCAATCGATAAAACTAGACTTATATTCCTGAAGAACAGATCAGTTTCATCAATCACCTCACAATAAACTTAATCGATGCAGCGAAGAAGATTATTGAGGAATCACAAACATTGAGACGAAGATGTTTGTGACTACTTTTATCTTGCCTATCGGAGATAGAAATCTCAAGCCAATTATTACAATTGTACTCGTACGATAGAAATATAAAGATCAGATCACACAACTACAAGAAAAGTAGTATCGGTCTGGCTTCACAATCCCAATAAAGTCTTTAATTCGTTAACCCAAATTTAGAGAGAAAACTCAAGGGTTAAAGGAGATCGACTCTAGCTTAGAGAAAACTAGTATCACACAAGAAAGGTGTGTAGGGATTAGTTTTTCCAATGACTAGAGTTCTCCCTTATATAGTCTTTCAAATCAAGATTTGCAATTAATGTTAGCTTGCTAACAAAGCATTCAATATTCACCGTTAGATGAAAACATGATTAGATACAATCTAATATATCTCAACCGTTAGATCGAAAACTTAGCTTTCCATACACACATGTACTCGACGTTTTGAGTTCGTGTAACCGTACCCAAACGTGTACAATGGTTGGTTCAATATTAGTCAACCAAATGGTTAGCCAAATGATAACTTTCATATCAACCATATTCTTCTTCACTATAACTAGTCCAAATGACTCAAATGAACTAGTTAGAGAGTTGTTCAATTGCTATGAGATATCAAGTACTACAAGAGATACAATTGAATCAAAAACTATGTGATTCACTCGAATCATTAATCATGAACTATAAAGCCACGGTTTGTAAAAGCATTCCTTAGTAATTTAAGATAAGTTCACAAACAACGTTTTCAGACATAACCTCTTGAGTTCCCGGACTGAGTTCAAAGTATTCTCTAAATATAACCAGGGAGGTATCAAAAGTTAGCCACAATGATGACACTCGAATGATATGTTTCAATACTCGTGACAATCATAACATTGTGCTAAACGTACTTGTGACTACTCGTTTTCCCATAGCCTCCGTGATGTATACAGTTCGGAGGATCAAATGCTAAGTAGTATTGATACCTCTGTTAAACTGACGATTCTAAGTAGTAAAAGATGTGTAAGATCACAATAATAACGAAGAACACAAATATAATGTAAAAGATTCTAAGTTATCATGAGACACAGGCAATTTACGTGGTTTGACATTTGTCTACATCCACGGGGTAATGAGTGATCATTTTGTATTAAGTTGTGGCGGCTACAAATATCTTAAATGATTCCCAAAGTAATAGAGAGACCTCAAGTTGAAGTAAATACTTAAGTTCTAAACATTAAAGAGGTATAAGCTTAAGACTATATCTTCTCCTCCTAGGTATTGAATGCCTTTAGTTTTTTGGTGAGGCTTGGTATTTATAGCCCCTTCTGCTCCTGGTATATCTTTGCTGCCTCTGGGTACATCGCCTGCTGATATACCTTTCGTACCAATGGTACCTTCGTCTACTGCGTATCTTCTCCAGTAGAATTCTGCCATCTCAGATGACCCATGTTCCTTCGGGAACTACCCAACCTTAGTGTAGTTTGTACCTTCGTTCACTGCCATCTTATGCCAATCGGGCTCTGCCATGTTTCCTCTCTCCAGTGCCTTGATTCATGCGTGTACATAAGAGATTTGCGCATTTAATGATGATTATATGCGTCATCTACCTTTGTCCCCTCGCCAGCTGCCTTCTTGTATACTAGGATTTTACTCTTCTCATCTTCACCATCAAGGTCTCCTTTCTTGGGGCGAGATAAAGTAGATATGCGGAGGTATCCATTGCTGCTTAGGTTTCCTTGTCCAGCGAAGGTTACACAGTTGGATTTATGTGCAGCCACTAAGATTGTGACACGTGCTCCACAGAATATTGGTATTCACAATACTTGATCAAATTGATGTATCTTCGAAGTGCTTAACTACAAGTTATGTCTCATATTGATTACCTTTTTATGACTTAGTGACGTTTGATTTAGCGGATTTCATATTTGAAAAATCGGGGGTATAAAAACCACACCCAATATTTCGTTCGGCAATTTGTATGGACTAACTCTAATATAATTCTGAGAGCACCATCTTATAAAGTGAGATCAACCAAGAAATATATCAAAGAGTTATATCTCAATTTCTCAATACAATCTGCAATCGAATAGATAGACATATGTGAGCCTGATTGATATGAGAAATAACTTGGACGGTACCAAAGACAATTGCACAAGTGTCAATCAATTCATATCCAACAATCAAGGTCGGATTTACCAATTGATTGAACTACGCACAACCTGTGATATTTCAATTATATAAATAAATATAATGCAGAAAATAAATAACACAGACACCAGAAGTTTTGTTAACTAGGAAACCGCAAATGCAGAAAAAACCCTGGACTTAGTCCAAGTTTGAACACCACACTGTATTAAGCCGCTATAAACACTAGCCTACTACAAGTTAACTTCGAACTGAAATGTAGTTGATCTCTAACCAAGTCTCACACCGATTAAGGTACAGTCGTGTTCCTTACGCCTCTAGAACCACGCCGGATTTTGCACACTTGATTCCATTAGCTGATCTCACCCACAACTAAGAGTTGCTACGGCCTTAAGTTGAAGACTTATAAATAAATTTGTCTCCCACAGACAAGTCTATTCTGATAGATAAATATGTCTCCCACAGAAATACCTACGAAGTTTCTGTTCCATCTTTTGATAAATCAAGGTGAACATGAACCAATTGATAATCCCGTCTTATACTCCCGAAGAGCAGCCTAAAAATATCAATCACCTCACAATAACTTAACTATATGGTAGTAGAAGAAGTTATTGTGGAATCACAAAGAATGAGATAAAGAGCTTTGTGATTACTTTTTATATCTTACCTATCGGAGATAAATCTCGAGCAGATCTTAGAGAAGATTGTAGTTGTAGGAATTCCTATACTACACCCCTCACAAGAATTCATAATAATAAACACATATTTGAAGATTAATAACAACACTTTTATTGATTAATTCTCAGAAATATTACAAGAAATGAAAGAATCCAAGAATACAACCGCTCTCTTAAACTTTCTCTCTCCTCAAAACTTTCTCAACACTCTCCCCTTGATCTCTCTTCTTGAATCTGTTAGTTCTCTTTATATAAGGTAAGTACATAGTGGATGGCAGCTAAGTTTTCCTTTATTTCGGATCTGACTCGCGATATTCTCGCAACAGTTATAATGTTTATTCTCGCAGATTCTATAATCTTCGCAGGATCGTCATGCTCTTCTTGTGTTTCAATTTCCGTCATCCGTTATGTCGTTCTTTGGGTCCTTCTGCGACACTCGTAGTGTGTTGTTGAAGAGCTCGCAGAAATGTTGTTAAACTCTCGCAAAATTATTGTTGTGGCGATATTCTGATCCTACATCTTGCCTCTTCTCATGTCTTTTCTGCGAAGGAGAAAATATTATGAGAATCTTATCTCTTCTTAATGCCGCAACTATCCATTTTTTCATGTTCTTCTATTCTGACACGTTTCTGCATTCTTCGCAAGATTTATTACACGTATCTTTTCTTCCATTCAATTCCTGACACGTCCTTTTCAATCGCTGCGTCTCAACCGTTCACGTCTTCTCTTCTCATTAAATGCACTTATCTTCTCGAGAATCCTTATCTTCTATATATATCTTATTCATTATTCTCTTTTCCTATTTTTACTTTCTCCTTCCATTTCTCTGCAATTTCAATGTTCTTCCGTAACTTCCGCATCTGCTACTATTGTAACTTTTCTCTTATTCTTTTGATCTTATATTCTTTCCTTTATTCCCATACTAATAATGCCTCCAGATGGTCGTAAAATCTAATTGCCTTTGAAAACATGCAAAAGAAGCTTCAAGATAGAGGCTTTACTTTATCCACCATTCCTGATCAAAACCCTAGGGCTGAGCTCTCTGTTAAATTATTTTCTAATCTTCCGTGTAATCGCGAGAAGATCATTGTCTCATTAGGTCAGGCGAAGTTCTCGCGGGCAATATATCAGTTGAGTGGGGACTGCATTCGTTTGATGCTCGAGTTTGCTACTCGTGGTGCTAGTAAGGAATCTCTTTACCCTTCTACAGCGAAGAACCCTAAATTCGCCAAAGTTCCAATTGTTCCTGCAAAGTATAATGTTGAATTTTTTTTCGCGAATTATGAAATAATCCCCATGAGGAAGGATAGCACTTGTTGGGGTGTCCGCTTACAGAATAAGGATGACATTCCTGAAGACAAAGTTATTATGTTAGACATTCACTGGCATCCGGGCAAAAATTCATCTCCTCGCCATTCTAATGATGATAAATGATGTATTTTCCCATTATTTCTAGGGGCCCATACATCTCTGGTTCTCATGCTTTACCTGCGAATCTCGCAGAATACCAACCATGGGTGTTCAGATGGCCTGAAAGGGATACAGAGGTATGTTCTCTAATTTTTTGCTTGAACTATCATTATTATTTTCCTCATGCTTTTATATATACTCTTGCTGACTGCTCCAATTTTACCAGATTAAAAGGCTGAAAGCTAGCTACAATAAGTTAGGGAAACCCAGTACTATATTAGCTCTCGGATCATTCACAGATGAAGTATAAAATATGCCTTTCTGATTCTTAATAATATATTGTTGCCTCTATTTCTTATCTTTATCCGTGTTTGAAGGTTATTGAAGAAATTGAACCTGTTAAGCCTGCAAAAACTAAGGGTAAAGGAAAAGGTGCTCCTCGCAAGGAGAAATCTGTTGCTCCTCTTTCAAAGAAAAGAAAAGTCCAATCCTCTCCTCCTTCAACTCCTCAATCTAATGAAGAAAGTTCAAGTGATGATACTGATAATGACGATGATGATGATGATGGTGATGCTAATATTTCCTTCGCGAAGGAATCCTCCCAATCTGAATCATCCATGGCTCATTTATCCGGCATTTTTGCTAATACCATGCAAGTAATTAGTGATACCCCTCTGACTAATGCTTGCAAGTCCATAGCTTCCATCTGTGATGCCCCTCTCCTAGAGAATAATGAATCTCTTCATGGGGTATCAAGATCTATATCTCCAAATTTCCTGCATTCACTTAATAGCTTGGTAAATTTTCATACTTATATCTTTCTTCTCTTTATTTTTATCTTGAATTCATAATTAATTCCTAAAGTTCGATGCATTACTTCGCAGGCTGGGAAAGCTTCCTTTGATGTTGTCTCAGACTTGGAAAAGAGGCGTATGGCCCTCACAAAGAAGAATCTTAAACTTCTCAACAAAAATAAAGAATTGGAGACTGAAGTTGTTGGTCTTCACGAGAAGAATAAACAAAATGAAGAATTGGAGATCGAAGCTGCTAATCTTCGCGAGAAAATCAAACAATTGGAATCAGACAATTCTCTTCAGAAGGAAAAAGTATCTTGTCTTCAAGATGCCAATAAGCAACTCTATGGTATGGGACTCTGTTTCTTTCCCCTATATTTTATTATCTTTAAAAAAAAAATTCTTCTTATAGAGTTTTTCATTTCGCAGACGTCTATGGTCTTACTGATGAAGCTATTTTTCTTCATACATTTCCCAAGATTATGGATGATGATACCCTTCTTAATCATCTAAATACTTCTCTAAATAGTTTTTCAAATGATAAGATTGAATCTCTTTCCATAAATGAGCTTAGATCCAAGCTTCGCCTTTTAGAAATTGAACATAGATCTGTCTTGGATATGGCCAATAAATTTAGACAATTTTTTCACAACTCTAAAGAAGAAACCCATAAGTTAAATGCCAAATATAGTGATCTGATAGATGTAAAGGACCGTATTTCTCTCCAAGGTGCTCAGACATTATAAAAATTTCAAGAAACTCTCATTGAGATTCAAATTGAAAGAGATAGACTTATCTACGATAATAGTACTCTTGTTGAAATATAAAACCAAGTTTGCTCCCGCCTTCTCATTAGTAATGATGATGAGTTTTCTTGGGCTGCGAAGATTCTTGATAACGCCAGAAATAATTTAAGTGTAGATGTTAGTCTTTAAGCTGAGCATTCTACCTTGATTAAGGATATGATCTTTGAAAGAGAAGGTGGTTATTCTTATTTTTCCACTAATCCATTTTTTAACTGAATCTCCATTATTTTATTAATAGGTTGTCATTTGTTCGCAACATCTGAAGGAAATTTTCGCCAAAGAGTTGAAGAATTGGAAGCATAAAAAGGACAACTCGCAAAACTTTTGTATTCTCGCAATGAGAAATGTTCCAAGTTCAAGAAGCATCTATAGATTACCCTGGAAAATTTTAGTAATGTTCTTGTTGGTGTTCACAATGATTCCATTAAGATGGTTTGTGATGATCATAAAATTCCTCATTCTGTGTATCCTTATCTCGCGGATGAAATACCATAGAACGTTCTGAATCTTGTCATCTCTGATAGTGAAGCTGAAGAGTCTGAAAAAGATGAAGAATATAATGAAGATGAAGATGAAGGGGGGAAATCTGATGAAGATAATGAAGGATCTAAATAGTTTTATCTCCTTTTTTAATCTCTTTGTAATATTTGTATATTTATCTCTTTCTCATTGTAACATATTGCTGCGAATTTCTCCAGCTTCTAAAGTTCCTTAGTGTATAGATTTCTTTTGTTTTTATCTGCATACATTAGAAAACAATTCCTTTTTGCGATATGGTTAATCAATATGATTATTAATTTTTAACTATCTGCGTAAATTTGTCATATAATGATGAATAACAATTTTATCATCATGTTCATTCCCATACTTGCCTCTGTTATTCATCTGCAATATGAAAAATAAAGTAGATTACTTTATGAATAAGATATGTGTTTAAATTTTGGCCATAATCTTGCAGCCATTTCTTGCTCTCTTGTGGTTTTATTTTTCATTCCTAGTTAAAGGTCTTATTTTTCCACATTTTTTTTTGGCGACAAAATCGCAGGACGTCCTTATATTCGCATATAAAGACTCATTGATCTTGCCTTATCCTCATTTTGTCAATTTGTTGCGACAATATGATAGTCCTAAGTTTTCTTGCGAAAACAAAGCCCCATGACATTGCCGTCTTGCGATGAAATCCCAGGACGTCTTATTTTAGAAAGACTAGATAAAGCTATCATTTCCTATGACTGATTCAACTATTATCCAAATGCTGCTTTATATCACTTATCTGTCTTTGGGAGTGATTATTATCATATAATGCTCATTACCAGCAAAATAGTATGCAATACTAAAAAACCCTTTAGGGTGAACAAATCTTGGTTTAGAGACCCCACTTGCTCTGAGCTAATCAAAGCTGAATGGAAAGGTAATTCCAATGGCTCTGCTAGTTTTATCCTTGATAATTGTCTTTATAACACTAAATTCTGCCTCAGAAATTGGAATTATCTACACTTTGGTAATATTACTGCTCAGATCTCTAACCTGGAACTTCAGCTTTCTAATATTACTAGAACTGTTAGAAATCCTAATGACAGCAGGGCTTTGGAGCTGACAAGGAAACTTAAACATTAGTATGATGTTGAAGAATATTTTTGGAGGCAAAGAGGTAAGGATGATGCTGTTCTCTTAGATGACAGAAACACTGCCTATTTTCATCAAAAGGCAAACTTTAGAAAACAAAAAACTCAAATTGACTCTCTTCAAAATAATATGGGTATTTGGCTTGATGATAGACAGGAAATTGAAACTGAGCTTCTAAGACATTTTAGTGACATGAGTAGAACCACTCAACCACCAAATTCTGTTTCTTACCTAGCCACCATATATTAAATAATAATTGATGAAGAGAACCTTATGTTAACATCTATGCCTTCTAATGATGAAATTAAGAAAATTATTTTTGACATGAAGCCTTGGACAACCCCTGGACCTGATGGCTTTCCACCTGGCTTCTATCAGTTAATGTAGGAGATAGTTGGCCCTGAAGTTGTTAAAATGGTGAAATCGTTTTTCCATTCTAAGTATATCCTGAAACAATTGAACCATAATTTTACAACTCTCATCCCTAAGAGTAATTATCGTAGAAATGCTGCTGATTTCAGACCTATAAGTTTATGCAATGTTTCTTATAAAATTATATCTAAGTTGTTAGCTTCTAGACTAAAGAAAACTTTGCACAAAGTTATATCTCCTGCTCAGACTGCTTTTATTTCAAGTAGATTAATCCATGATAATATTGTCATTGCTCGTGAATTGATCCACTCTATGAAGAAAACTAAAGCAAAAGATGGTTGTATTGCTATCAAACTTGATATGTCAAAAGCTTTTGACAGAATAGAATGGTCCTTCCTCCTTGATAGTCTCAAAACACCAGGCTTCTCTCAAGATTGGTGCAGTATGATCAACCAATGCATTTCCACTGTCTCTACCTCCATCCCGCTCAATGGTGCTCCAGGTAAAGTTTACTATCCCCAAAGAGGCCTGAGACAAGGAGATCCCTTGTATCCTTATCTCTTCATTCTGTACATGGAAGCCCTGTCTAGAAGTTTAATTCAACCTGAGCATGATAACCTCATTCATGGTTTAAGGCTAATAAAGGAAAGAACTAAAGATGCTAGAAACTTAGCTAGCCTCATTGATCAATTCAGCAAGTTTTCTGGGCAAGCTGTCAATTTTGACAAATCAGCTCTTGCCTTTAGCAAAAAAGTTCCCAATAATGTGAAAAATGAGATTGCTAATATTCTTAGAATTAGAAGAATGTATTTAAATGAGAAATACCTAGGTGTCCCACTTATTTTACAGAAAAGAAAGTTTGATTCCTTTAAACATTTGATTGACAATTCTAAGAGTAGACTTGCTCATTGGAAACCTACTTATCTTGCTGCTCCTGGTAGAACAGTTATGAACCAGTATGTTTTAAGTATCTTAGCTAGCCATCACCTAGCTGTGTTCCCAATGCCTAAAGATCTTACTGAGAAGCTAGATAGTATTAAAATGAGGTTTTGGTGGGGAAAAAAGGATGGTGAAAAGGGTTGTTTTCCTAAGGGTTGGACTGACATAGCTCTTCCAAAATATCTAGGTGGTATAAATATCAGGAAAACTGATATCCTAAATCTTGTTCTTTTAGCTAAATTAGCTTGGAGAATGGTTGAAAACCCTGATGATACTTGGACTTGTATTTTAAGGGGTAAATATTTCATGAATTCTAATCCTTTCTGTAATAGTGTCTCTAAATAGGGATCCTGGATTTGGAAAGGTATCTGCAATGGCCTGGACATAATTAAGAAATTTTATGTCTGGGAAATTGGTAATGGTAAGTCTGTGCATATTTGGAAAGAAAATTGGATTCCAAATATGCACAGTCCACCCTCAACTCAATTTTACTCTTCTAATATGGTTTATGTTAGTCAGCTAATTGATTAGGATAGGAAGTGTTGGAATATAGATACCATCAATGCTTTGTTTGATAGAAATATTGTGACAGAAATCTTAAAGCTTAGAATTCCCTTCAATGGTGAAGATAAGCTTAGATGGGAACCTACTAGTAATGGGGGGTTTTCAGTTAAATCTGCTTATAAAATGGTTCTGAATGATAGACTTTTACTCAAACTTAGCAAGAATAATATGAATATAAACTGGAATTCTTTCTGGAAACATAAACTTCCACCTAGAATACAGCATTTTATGTGAAAATTTTTGCATAATTGTTTGCCAACTAATCATAAGCTTGCTAGAATTACTAAGTACCAATGCAGTTTGTGTCTTATGTGTAATCAGAATGTGGAAACTATACATCATTTGTTTGTCTCATGTGCTTCTGCTAGAAATATCTGGAATAAGGTTGATACATCTTTGTTAAATATACTCTTATCCACGGATTTACATCATTGGGTAACTCAATTTTTTCCAGCAGGTAACAGCTCCTCAGTGATGGATTTCAAACAGTATGAAAAAGTGGATTTCTTTATGTGGTCTATTTAGAAGTCAAGATGTGCTAAATGCTTTGATGATATTAATCCCAACATTGATTCAGTAGCTAATACAATTACCCTGCAGATGAATGACTGGAGAAACTCTAATCTCACTATGTCCAATAACAACCATCTAGCTAGAAAAATCCAGCATCATTGAACTCCACCTACTGTTGACATGATTAAAATAAATTTTGATGCTTCTTTTGTAGACAATAATAGTTGCTATGGATGGGGACTAATGGCTAGAAATTTTGCAGGAGGATGCAATGGATTGCGAGGAGGTGCAGATTGTGCAATAGACCCTGAGCAAGCTGAGGCACAAGATTTATTGAATGCAGTCTTATGGGCAAAGCAGAAAGGGTGGACAAAGTTGCACTTAGAAGGAGATTGTCTGAATGTGATCAATGCAGTTAATGGCTCACAAACAGCAGTGAATTGGACTTCTCAAAACCTAATAAATGATGCAGTAGACATTCTAAATTCTTTTTCAGTTTGGTCATGCACACATGTGCATAGGGATGCAAACCGTTTGGCTGATAGTATAGCAAAGTTTGCAAGATCCTAGTCTATTAGCTTTCAGTATTTTTTTTAATTTCCCTGATTGGATACAAACCTTAATCGATCAGGATAAGTTTCTCATGTAAACTTCAGTTCTTTTATCAAATTTTCCTATTTAAAAAAAAAAAAAAAAAACTTTATCGATCATATGCGATGGCTCCAGATAAATAAGAAAAAATAAATGGTTTACAGATATAGTCCTCGCCTCGGGACTCATCAAATTTCACATTTATGCAGGGACGACCGGGGGATTGCCAAAAAAAATTCACGTCCATGCTAGTGGGAATCATTGTTATAAAAATGTATGAGGTTTATGTCCATGACAAAAGCTATCAGACGGATGACGTTTAATTTAGACCCGATCCGAAGGTCGGGATACTACGGATTGGAAAGTCATTAGACGGCTACAAAGGATTCACCTTAAAAAAGGACTCCTTTTCCCATCTATATCGAGATGTTCCGGATGGAGTTTCTCAATTCTACGGACAGGAAACTTTGGGTTATGTCCGGTGGGATGCTGGTGAACAAACAATACGCTTTATGTGTTCGTTCAATTTTTTTTATTCTTCTTTTTCTTCACTCATTCGTTTTAGTTTGCTTTGTCTGGAATTAGGTTTAAGGTTTCTCTCTTTAATCACAATGAAGGACGTTATTGATGGAGTAACTAACCTCAACATCAACGATTCACACAAGAAGAATCGAATTGAAGTATCTAATACTAAAAACCCCTCTTCTTCTATGTAAATCTTTCCAAGGTATTACCCTAATCCCTTCTCTATTGCGTGATTAAACTACACAGTGCTTTTTTATCCATTTGCTTTGGATCTTAGTGTAGAATCTGTGATCAATTTCGGATCAATTTGTTACGTCTAGGGTTAGGTAAGGATTAGTATTATTGCATCCTATTATTGTGTTTTTTCAGTTTTCTGGCTTCAAATTTGGGTTTTTTCTCTCACTGTTCTCCCAGTTGTTTGCCGGTTACAAAATAAAATAAAAAATAGCACCAACATGATTTGCGTCATTAAATCCCTTCGAATCATACCCGGCTGTTCAATTTGATGCGTTACAAACACCTACCCTTCACGTTCCCCTAAATGTTCTCCTGTATAAACCTCAACAAAGGTTATCATCTTCCAGCATACTCTCTCAAGTCTCCAGACTACCAGGTCAGTATTATATTTTTCTTTAAATTTGAATTTGATTAATTTCTTCAAATTTATTAGTTTCTTCACGACCTAATTAAAATTTGCTATCTTTTAATTTTCCTTTGCAAATTTTTGAACTTGCTTACATTTGGATTCATTTTTTAATTTTTATCTTTGCTACCTAAAATTAGGGCTTTACTTCCAGTTATTCTCCTCTGATTGTTCGCCTGTAAAATTTCCCGTTAATTGCTCCATCGTTTCTGAATCAACCTACCAAAAATAAGGGTTCGTCTTCAACGTATTGTCCATTGTGCGTATCAACTTAACAACATCGTATTTTCTCCATTATTTCATACTTCGGGAAAATTGAAGGTATTTAGAATGATGAATTTCTCTGCTATGTTTATTTGGGGATTTTTACTTTTATTAACAAATGATATTTTTAATTTCTTACAAATATAACAGGATAATTTTATATAATTTGGCTTTAGATGATTTATTTTTATTTTCTTTTCATGGATACATGATCGTTAAGTGGGTAATTTTATTTTGTCTTTGTTCCAAGATATATTTTCTATAGAGAATTAGTTATGTGTTCTTCGAGTATAGATTGAGTTTTCTTGCCCTTCTGATAATCATTTTCAGGTGTTGATTTTTAAAATGAAGATGTTCACAAGGGGTGGAGAAAACCTTAAGCTATCAATTTGGGATGTTGGGCAGGATACGGTAAACAAGCGGTAGAGAGAAGCTTAAGCTATCGGTGAAACATTTCTATTGGTATGGTTTGTTCTGCAGTAACAACCTAATTGCAAATTGTATTTTTATTGATAAAATTGCACATAGATTTCACATTTGACCTGAGTTTCTAAGTGACACAAATTACTAAAGACCCTCCTTATAAAATATGTACTTGCTGTTAGTTTAGGGAACATCTTAGCATTATACGTTCGTTTTTTGCAACTGATCGATATATGTTCTTTGTACAGATATTAAACGACATCTTTGTCTTGATCTAGCATTTTAAAATTGAGGCTAATCATTCATAACAAACAACTCCCCCTCGAAGATTGCGTTTTAGAATCCAATGAGTTCACGAGTCACTCTCTCATTTGTTGACTGTTTTATAAATTTTGTAGGTCACATGAGTTTGATTGAAAGGCCGAGTTCTCTCACAACAGGTACAAATCTTTTAGTATTTGTAATTTCAAATTAGTTTATCTATTCATTGTCGTAATATTACAATTTCAAATTAATATTCAATAAAGATTTGATCTATTTGCAAATTGCCAGGGTAGAATGCTAATGAGTATCAATACAATGCTTTTCAAAGTTAATAGTGGGGTTAATTTTTGTGCATAACATGTAAGGGAGATATGCAATGATCTCATTAATGCTTTATAATGTCATATTGCACTTGATTTTCACATCATGTATTGTTTTAAGAATTTAAAAACTTAGTAGCCGAAAATTAGAACTTGGTAGCCAAACTGCTTTCGGTTGGAACTTCACATTATCATTGACAACTGCTACAAATCTATATTTTACCTTGATATATCCACAATACCGTAAATCAGAGAGGCATGACTTATACCATCTTAATTATTAATTTGTGACTGCAGATGCTGTCGAATTACTGATTGCAATCCAAATCCCAACCCAACAAGGGAAAGCGCCTGAAGGCATTTTGGGTTACAGATCATTTGGTTATATACGTTATTTCAGTCCCTACTTAACAATATCAACATCTGGCACTGGAGGTAAGTTGTGTTTCAGTTTGTGTTTGGTCACTGTTGCAGCATTGGCCGTCTTTCTCTAATCTTAAGTACAATAACTGCGCGTTAGATGCCTCTGCACCCACATTTTTCTCTCAAGTGTATGTCATCTTCGCAACTGAAATTTCGTTTCCAAGTCTCATCTCCTGATCATCAAGTGAATAAAACGTCTTGATTTATATTTCTAATAGATCAAGAAAATGAATTCCCAATTAGTATATATAGTTCATTCAGTCTTTTTCATTCTATTTTTGGTATATTCAGAGCTAGGGTTTAACTTGATTTTTTGCCCCCATTTTGGATCTGATCATTCCTTTTTTTAATTATAGGGTTTCTATGTAATCGTCGAAAAATCCATGGAAAAGTCCAGAAGGTGACCATCCCTGGGTTTCTCCATGAGCAAATCGAATCCTCTTGTTGTATACATATTCCAGCGTAGTTAAGGAGGATTGACAACTGTTGTGATGCAACATGGGTTATCCAAATGAGTCAGAGCACAAGGTTTGTGATGTTACTTTAGAAAGTTATTATTCACGATAGTTTTCTCTAAGTGACTTTTCAAGATGCCTTGCGCCTATTTTCATGACCTCAACAAGTGTATCCCCTTTCCATAGATTCTGTTGATTAATGGGGATATTGGAAATTGTAATGTTGTGTGAATAATTAAATTCACAGTATATTGTTTTCTCTAATCAGATACAATTAAAACGGTGAATCTAGGAGGATGCAGTATGTATGTTTGTCGCCTTCAGCTTCATCTCAAAATTATGAAGGTAATTTGCTAACTTTTTTTATTTCCTTATTAGTAAATCTTGAAGGTTAAGATGATGGAATTGATTAAAACGGTCAGATTTTATTAGTATGAGGTTTGTCATTTCAGTATTGAATCACTGATGTGTGTAAAATATTTTGAATTTTAACTGAAAATTCTATGCTCAGGATTTGTTTCTCTACATCCTATATGGGTTTAAATTTGTTTCATATATGATATATTTGTTCTTCAAATTCAGTCATCTAAAATGCAGGCGACTTCTTATTGTGTTAAAATTCCTATCATTACCAGATTCACTGCAAAATAATACATAGGTTTGATCCCTGAAAAATGGAAAACTTCCCCATTACACTTGCATTGTACACTAACAACAGTCAAAAGCATGTGCTTCTATTAGGTATTCTTTTGAGAGAGCTACTAAACCTATTTAGCTGAACTCATATGGGTTTTACTGGATGGTTATGTGGTAGTTTCTCCAGATGGGATTGGTATATACCCTGTAATAACTGAATTAAGAGCTGGAAATGATAAAGTTGGTGTCAACTGTGGCAGTGTGGCTTATGTTACAAAATTGTTGGTGAGTTTCCTTATCTAACTATTCGAATTGTTATATATGCATGTATTCTATCTAGAAATGTTAATCAGTATATATTTGTGCATTACGTACTCCATGGGCTCTTTGACCAAACATAATTGGTATACATATCGCTTATCCTGTTAGATCAGTCACTAAATGCTTAATTTCATTAGCATTTAAATTTGCCAATATTGCTCTCTATAAGTTGTTGAAATGCCAACAGTTGCTGATTTAGTGTATCTTTTTTTGTTGTAGCCCCTGAAAACATTTATGCCTTTCCCAACACCCATCCATACTTGCTAATTTTGTCGTTCTTATGTTTTGAATGGATACATGTAATATTTTCCCAACTCTAAGTTTGTCCTCATGTCTTTCGGTGTGGTGGTTTACTGAGAAAGCTAAATTAAAAAATTACCCAGGGTTTTTTTATTTCCTGGGCGTAACTTTTCTGGCGAATGTTACGTTCATGAATTTGTTGAAAATCACCCTAGGTTTTTCGAATTTTACATTGAAAATAATTTTGGGTCTTGCTTTACAGTTGATTCTGTTTAAAATATGTACTTTTTTCATCTTCCACAAGCAGTTGATTCTGTCAAACGTTAGTGTAATAAATTGTCGAAGTTTAAATTTAGACATCCATATATTTATTTAGTTTTGGATCTTACCTGCATCAAACTGATTTTCCAATTCAAAAAAGTTGCATTATGATTGAGGGTTTTATGTTTTTCTTGGTTGTTATGCTTACAAATGTTTTTTCTTAAAAGATCATGACGAGCATGTTTTACCTGATATTGTGCAGCTTCTGCTCCAACCATGATTCTTGGGAGTGTTTATGAATTAGACAAAGGAAAAACACAAAAGTGTGTCTGAGGGATATAAGACTGGGGATGAGACCATTATTTCAGGCGAGGAAGATTCAAGCTTGCATCATTGTTGGCTTAACTTCTGTGTTATAATACCGAAATGGAACAAAATAGTTGTGTTATATATTTATCTTTTGTATAAATATCTTTGTAGTCCTTTCGCGCACACTATCATTGTTTTCCCATCTTTTACAACCTAAGGTGTACCCAGACTATGTCTCTTTTAAATAATCATGATATATGTCGCCCAACCCTCTGCAAAGGCGTTCTTTATTTTAGCACAACGCTACTACTGTGATACTCGGTGACAATGTCAATTCTATCCATATCAATTAGCAATCCCCACTGCTTAAAATAACCTTGAGGTTTCGAAGGGGAAGTTCAAGTTCGTGTTGTCATTAAGTGTATGGTGCGTCTCATTGATTATCCGATCAATGGAATGCTGGCGAGCTCCTTTGTATAGTAATAGGCTACTCATGTATATCTCCGATCAGTGAATGCCATTAAGTGAAGGTTGTGTTTCTTCCATTATTACCCGATTAAAATATTTGTGAGTACACGGCTGTATCATGATTAGATATTGGATTCATAGATTTTCCAGAGAACTAGAAGGCCAAAGGTCGGCCGTTACGGCACGATTAAACTCTATAGAAGTTTGATGAAGATTGGGCGACCTGACTGAACGACCAACTTCATCTGAGCATGCCCGAATATATTTTACTGAACTTTAACAGGTAAGAACTCTTTGAGCATTTGTGATTTGATGCCATAAATAGTAGAAATCATATATATATTTCTACTTAGGTGCCCTTGGTGTACTATACAATTGAACAAGAGAAGAATAAGCAATCAGATTGAATAAATTACATCCATTGGATAATTCAAACAAATAACATCTCTTCAGTATCAATATCAATGTTTCAGCATGGTTCCTATGACCGAATGCCATTTCAATCTCTTGAAACTTACACTCAGTAACAGATCATTCCAATTGGATTTATTTATATGAGTTAGTGATAAAGTTTTAGTTCATTTTTCTATAAAATTTTTGTTTGTTCCCAAAATTTTGGCTTGGTGGGTAACTTAAGATAGTTACCATGAATATTCTTATAGAATTAAATTAATTTATGATAATTGGAAAAGTGAGATTGAAGTGATATTATGCTGGCATGAATATCAATATAATATAAAAATATTGAAGCGTAGTTTGGTCTATTTTTATACCAAATTGTATAAAATATTAGTATTGAAGTTAGTGAGATTGGCCTATTTATTAGCCAAAGAAGTGATTGTATGTTTTCGGCGACGTTCATGATGTAGTATTCGACTAACTATACCGATAAAAACTATTTAGTATCATGAATATGAGTTAATTAACATGTGCATATGTAATGGATTTTTTATATGAAATTTTTATGTTTGTTTATATACAGGGTTGTCATGTTTCAATTCTTCTTAATTCGACAAGCACAAAATGTGCAATTTCCAAGAGGCTTCGGTATTGCTGCAAGGCTGTAGTTGAAAAAGTGTGCCCTGGAGTTGTTTCTTGTGCAGAGATATTCTAGCTAGCATTGTCTGCAAGAGATTCGGTAGATATAGTAACTAATTAATCTGATCCATGCTCATAGTCTAAGTATTATTATTTTTAGCTAATCTACATATATTAAAGGACCGTGGTGGAATGTACCCATTGGGCAAAGAGATGGGAAAGTGTCGACTATTAGAGATGCTTTTATCAGGTACATTTGCATCCAAGGCGTTGAATGCAAAAGACCTTGCAGTTTTATCAGGTACATGCGCAGAAATTTATGAATAAGTTGGTGGATGCTTAGGCTGCTGATATTTCGAATTCATGGATGAAAAAATATGTTTTATAAAACTATATAAGCATACTTAATTAAAATAGGTCGAAACACTTTCTTTAAGGTTAATGTTATATAATGAGTAGTTCAAGACGTGCGCTAGGGCTATCAAACGGATGACGTTTGACGGGGACCATCATTCGGCGGTGGGGAAGCTACATATTGAATTTTCGCTTGGACGGCCTGGAAAACTTGAGCTTTATATTACAAAAAGAAAATTCTAAACAGAAAGAAAAGGGAAAAATTATTATGGGTTTCCTTGATCATGCCCAATCGTTGGTTCCGTTAATAACATCTTATAAATTTCCCTTTCCCTTTTTTCTTTCAATCTCTTTCTCTCTCATCGTATTTTATTGATTAGTTAACAGGTAAAAAAACGAGAATTTGACCAGGTATGAATTTGATTTCCTCTATCTCTTTGCTTTCGATTTTTTTTTTGTTTGTGTGTGTAATTTTAAGATTGTAGCTCCAGTTTTCATTAGGGTTAATTCTCAAGATATCCATCCATCAATGTGCGAGAGATATTTTCGAGAGTCGTGTTCCCTGCGTTTTTGAAGGTGTTTCCAATCGTTAAAACCTTGGATTTTTTATTTTTTATTTTTGCGCTTTTTTCATGCTTCTCTGTTATTAATGTGGTTCCAAATTAGAGTTTGGTAAATATGTATCTTAAGTATTACACCTATGATAATCAATTGTATTTTTCATGTCTATAAAGTTTTCTCAATATAAAAGGGCAAAGAATTGTTCTCTTAATTTAGTCGAGTTATTCTAATAACTGTTCATTTCAGATCAAATAATTGTAGCCTGAATACTATAATTGGCAATCTCTCCAAGATATATTATATGCATAAAGTATCTAATTTAAATTGGCTTACAATTTTCTGTGTTGGTACAGAACCTGCTTCGGTTTGAAGCACAAACCAGTACTGGGTCCACCGTTGTAGAGAGATCGTCATTTGCATTTGAGGTCACTAAGCTGATGATCACTTATCACCTTCTCAAGGGAAGCATCTATGTATTCTTGATTATGTAAGTACTCCAGAGCTCTCATCCACTTACAACTTGCAAGCCATGAAAAAGAGGAAGATATCATATGACAACACAAGGAAGCATATATATCACTTGGGGATGATGCTGCTGATGGTGAATCGGAGTCGAAAAGAAGGTGATTTTATTTAATGCTAATGCTAGGGTTATGCCAATCCATATGTCTTCTAGCTCATCATCAATGGATCGATAGATTATATAATTACAATATGGTCACAAGTTATGGGATTTTGGACATGCGGGTGTGTGTGAATCTAGGCACTGCGAAGATTCAGATCTTGCAAACAATTGGAAAAGAGAGAGGTTCCTCGGCGTACTCATTGAAGTGAACTGCTTCCTGGGATACTCATCTAGGTATGGTTAGTCTTCTAATAAACTTTGATTTATGCGACTCTTAGTCATCGTAAATGGAAGTTTATTAGTTGGTCATAATTGACAATAATAGTGGTTACTTGGTTCGGGTAACGATGAATGTTTCCTATTAGGGTTAGATGTTCGGGTAAATGAGAATGAGAACCAATAAATTATGTGATCCCAAAAACTCCAGCGCGGTGTGTGATGCCGATGCATTACTTGGATCTAGGAATGGTTTAATTTCATGGAAATGCATTTTATTTATTTATTTATTTTGGCATCATTTCAGAGTATATGGATTGTTTATATGATTAGTTCATTTATCAGTCTTTTAGTTTATTTTTTTGTTTGGCAAGGTAGACAAGCTATCTTCCATGTAGTTGGTATTACGTATGCATTTGCATATCTTGGGAAGGTAAAGGTAAAGTTCCAGCAAAAGATTAACTAATAATTTAAGAAAGGGAAGACAGTCATTTGCAAAATCTGTCAAGATCATGAGCGTATTTCTAATAGTTGGTCCTGGAACTTTCTATGCACAAATGGTTGCCTGAAGCCAATCTACCCATCTATATATGAGTATTATCTGCATCCAGGTTCACAGTGATGTTCATGGAATTAGCTGAATTTGTTTTGGATGACCACTCAAATTTAGCAAATTTTTCCCAGTTGTGTACTGCTCAAAGTCGTTGCAACGGAGAAATTTGCCGAACCTGATTCGGAGAGTGGGAACCAAGGAAATATGTTATTCTGGAAACTATGGCGTGTGTGATCGCGGGTGCTTCAGAGTCTCAAGAGCATTCATTGATAGACTAAAACTATTAAGACTTAATTCTTTGTTTTTGTTTGAGTGTCTAAGTTGTATTTCTAGAATAACTCACTTTGATTTTCCATTTAGTTTTTTTTGACATTGGATATTTAATTATTTTTTATCATGGATGCCATAACTATTTTATAGATATTATAATCGACCAAATTTGTTTTCACAGTGGCTTTAGATGTGGGTTGGATTTTGGGGAGAAGATTTTTCTCAGACATTTTCACTAAGGTAATGTCCGAACTAAATGTGTATAACTTTTGTTCTCTCATAATTAGTAAATGTCTGGAAGGCGCGAAACTAGCATAGATAAGAATCCATCTATGAGGCAGTTGAACTAACTACACTTCTAACTACCAGTTACAACTAGAGGATATGCAAATCATCAATCTCCATGTGGCCTACACTTGGGACAACAACTTAAATAGGAACATATTAGGAAGTTCTGGCTCCTGACGTATACTAAATTTCACTTATTGCTATTGCATGAGTACGCACTATACATAATTTGGAAATCGTGATTTAAATCTTATAAGCTTATGTTAGTTTTCTTCCTTTCTTTTTGGGCAGAAGCATCAAGAACCTTGGAAGATATTCACCCAAATGCTCCCATGATTTGGGATATCGTACTAATTTCATTGTGGTGCACTTTGTGCGACAACTTTTTTTTTAGTAAATACTAAAGCGTATCGGTCATTGAAAATATTGGTAGGTTCTAAATTTTAATAAACTAAAACATGCAAAGTAAAAGAAAGAAAAATAAAGACAATTTGTTAATAAAAACCTTGCATCATCCACGTAAGCTTGGTTGTGCGGATACTTCCAATAGGTGCATGTTATTCACGTTTAATCAATGGTCACTTCAAATTATTTTGGAATCAATGAATAGAAATATCTCTAAGGAGTTTTTTATAAGTAACAATCAACAGTGACACATGGATATTAGCAAAAACATATTAATGATTTTTTTATAATATTTAGATAGAGCATAACAAGTTAGACCCCGAGTTATATATCTAAGACTTTGTGACGCATGATACTAACCACAGGTTGAGCCGGGTCCGTAAGGCCCCGGTGATACCTAGTAGATAAAAAAAACAAATTAATTTTAGGCTTGTGGGTCTAAAGGCTATCCGGGTCGAAGAACTGGTTAACCCTTTCATAGCCCCCTGTATTTATGGGTGCATGTTTTCTTAAAAAACGGGTAACTAGCTCAGCTGGTCATCCCCTTTCCTCAAAAGTTGATGCGCTCTAAGGTCACAGGTTCGAGTCACCGATGGCGCAGTATATCAGAATTTGACATGGAGGTAGAGTTAGCTTGCCCCCCTTGCGACATAATCATCCCCCTATTCGCTTCGTATCCCTTGGCTGGTTCTTCATAAGGCTCGCTAGTAGGCTAGCACGGCAACATGTTCAATTAATGTAGTAGTACGTCGTTGGAGCTTAGCTTGTTAGGGTTCCAACTAGTTTCATGTAATATTAATTATCTAATAATAATAATAATAATCCAAATCTTTTCGCAACTTGTTGCGCTTCTCCCAGCCAAATCTTTGTAATTACTCTATTGGTTTTCATAAATGCACATGTGGCTCCTTTTCATAATAATAATAATAAAAAAATAAAGATAAATTAGTCCAAGAGGCTGGTCATTCCCCTTCCTTGAAGGTTATATGCATTCCAGGTGGTTTCAGGTTTGAGCCTCTGATGATGCAATACTGCAGAATTCGACATGGAAGGTAGAGTTTGCTTACATTTCTTGCGATATAATCAGTCTCCCTATATGTTTCGTTTCTCTTGGCTGGTTTCTCACGAGACTCGCTGGTAGGATAGCACGAGAACCTGTTCAACTAATATAGTACTTTGTTGGATCTCAACTTGTTGTTAGACTTCCAACTAGTTTCGTATAGCAGTACTCTTTATCCAATAATAAAAGAAAAAAGGAAAATAGATAAGTTAACATTAAAGATTTGTGTAAATTAACATTCAAATCCAAGATAAATGTAGAACTTTATTAGAATAGTATGAATTCACACCGAAATACTTTGTTAAAAATAGGGATGTACGTGGTTCTGTTTGGATTGGTTTTGTACTACGCTTCAGAACCAAACCAAACCAGACCATGCTTGGTTTATAATATTGGAAATCAAAACCGTCTTGCGGGTTATTTGGTTTTTTTCCGTTTTTTGTTTGGCTTTTATTAGTGGACATTGAATATATGTCCTTGGTTCTGACGGACTTCAAATATATCCTTCTTCACAATAATTATATCCCTGGCCCATTAAGAGAAAAACAGCTATTCCAAATCTACCCTATTCTTATATTATCATATCTAATCATTATTCTCTAAGAAAACCAAAATCGTTTCTTTTTCAATTCTTTCTCCTCTCCATTGATGCTTGGACAAAAACTACGCCAGCACCATCCTTATCGCTCCCGCTACCACCTCTATCTTTATCGCCACCACAACATCCAGTAGCACCACCTCTGCCTTTAGTATCAACAAATTTAACACGTTTCTGTGTTTGTTTTTCAACTTTATATAAAATTTAAAATCAGATTCAAACAAATCGAGAACATATTTTGGGTTACGATTATAGATCGAGATCTGGTTTTGGGTTACAATTTTAGATAATTTTAGAGTAAAACTTCTTTGATTTATTGAATAGAGAAGCAATAATGATGATGGTGGTGGTGGTTCTGGTGGTGACGACAGTGGAGGAGGTATTATCTAAATCTATTTTATGTTTTTGTTTTGAGATTTAGGGTTAAATCTGATACTTTTTTGTCTACCTTGATTCTCTCATCTAAGTTTCTGCTAGTGCTAATTTAAATAGTGATACATACCATTAATTCTCTTATTATTTAAATCTTATTTTGTCTACCAAATTCAGTAGTGGTGGTGGTGTGTGTTGGTAATAGATTCAGTGGGGTTGGTGATGTTTTTGGGGTTGGTGGTGTTTTTTAATAAATATTGGTGATTCTGGATGTTTGTGGTGATGTTGGTGGTGGAGTTTGAGTGTGATTGTGGTGTAAATTGGGTATGATGTTGGTTGCATTTGTCGATGGTGTTCCAGGTATAACAATTGTCCTTTCAGTAAACATACTTACTTCAGTTTTTACGGGATCAACTACTGTTGTTGATCCAATTTATGGGATCAACTGCTATTGTTGACCCATTTTTTAATGGGATCAACTACGGTTGTTGATCCATTTATGGGATCAACTCATGTTGTTGACCCAGTTTTTTATGGGATCAACTACGGTTGTTGATCCATTTATGGGATCAACTCCTATTGTTGACCCAATTTTTTATGGGATCAACTACTGATGTTGATCCTTTCAACTCCTGTTCTTTGACAATATTTCCTTGGATTCATGTTTGTAGTTTAAATCATGCTTGTAGTTTAAATCATGTAAATTCCTTCCAATGTTGAACTTATGATGCAATGGTAACATGATTGACTCCATGTCAGATGATGCGTGTTCGACTCACGCCAAGTTCACTCCATTTACATGGATCAACTTCTATTGTTGGTTATATTTTTATTTAGATCAACTACTGTTGTTGATACAAAAATATCTAAACCAGTGGCGGCGGCGAATAGTGATGGCGGCGGCGATGGACTAGTGGTGGTGTAATGGTGGTGGTGAAGGAGTGATGGTGGAATATTAGTGGTGGTGGCGGTTGGTAGGTGGTGGTCGTTGAACGGTGGTGGTCGTTGGTAGTTGAATGTTGGTGGTAGTGGTGAAGTGAGAGGAAAAAATTTGTTCCATTTTGAAATAAAGAAAATATTATATGGTTGAAGGTATTAAAGTAATCTAATTTTAAATGGATAAGGTTATTAAAAAGTAGTGACATCTCTATTGTTGTATAAGGATATATTTATTGGGTTTCAAAAGTAAGGACATATAAATAATCAGTGACGGAATCGGGGGTGGCTTGGGGGTGCTCCAACCACCCCCAAAATTTTAAATACAACCCAATTTTCATTTTTTTCAAAGGCAAATTTTATGGGAAATTTTTTTAGCCCACCCTAAATTTTGATTTTTAGGCTAATATATTTGATTTAGCCCACCTAGATCTTCAATTCTGCTTCCGTCGCTGTAAATAATGTACCCATTATTTATTATAGGTTTGATTTATACAATATAGGTTTGATTTTTTTTATAATGATAATATTAATTATATTAATTAAAAGAAAGTTAAGTTTAAAAAATAATAATAATTAAGTTAAATTTATTTAAAAAAAATAATATCTCCGTCCCACTATTAGTTGGCCTAGTAGTATAATTTAGAAACGATTTATCTCTCAAACTATACCACGGATATTCGTAAATTTTATATCATTGAAAAGCATTTTAAAACACCTATGTAACGAATATAAACATGAGTATCAAATGATATAAAATCAACAATTAATGAGACAAAATCTAAAAACAAATAGGTCAACTAATCGTGGGACGGAGGGAGTATATATTAAAAAAGCTTAAACAAATCATATCCCACCGAAAAATATATATTTATATTTATATAATTCAATATTAGCTTTGATTTTAATTAGTCTTTCTTTGTTTATGGGTACACTCATTGAAGATTATATAAACTAGAAAGAAACCCGTGCTCCGCACCGGGATTAGACTTTCCTATGGGATTGGATTTTTTTTCCTTCTTTCCATATTGTATTCCGGTAAGGTACCAAGGTTTTTGTTTTGAATTTGCTGTTTTATAATTTTGCATGTCCACATTTTCGATGAACTAATGCGGATGTGAAAAAAAAATCTGCTTGAGAAAAAGTCAAAAAGATATGGTGAAAATATGAGAAAATATGGAGATGCACACTTCATTTGAGAAAATAAGGTGAAAATAAAAATAAAGTTATTACTCCAACAAACCATATCACAAATTTGATAATGATTCAAATGAGATAACAAAGAAAGATCACTAATGAGATGCACACTTCTTTCTTTGGAGCTGGGCTGCGGGGTCGATGTTTTACCCATTACCTATTTAGGCATGCCGATCGGAGCAAATAGGAGGAGTGTTGCTATTTGGGATGTGGTAATACAGAGAATGGAGAAGAAGTTGGCGCCATAGAAACGAAAGTTTCTCAATAAAGCAGGGAGGGTGATTTTGATTAAGAGATGTTTAGAAAGTATAGCGACATACTTCTTATCGGTTTATTACTTACCGGTGGCTGTGGAGAAGAAGCTGAATAAGATAATGAGAAGATTTTTATGGGGGGAGGATGATCAGGTTAGAAAAATGAGTTGGGTGGCATGGTTAACAGCGTGCAAACCAGTTAACAAGGGAGGACTTGGTATTAGAAATTTGAGGAAGATTAATAGAGCGCTGTTGGCAAAGTGGCATGCACGCTATTGCAATGAAACAAATGCATGATGGAGAAAGTTAATGTGTGAAAAGATGAGGGCAACGGAGGAATTTCTGTTACCGTGTCAGACAAATCAAACTATAGGCAGAAGTATGTGGTTCGAGATTTTGAAAGCTAACAAGGACTTCTTTAACTTTGTTGCTATACAGGTTAAAAGCGGATCTTCGTTGCGTTTCTGGCATGATTGGTGGATTGAAGGTAAAGCTCTAAAAGAAAAGTATCCAAGACTGTATAAACTTAGTAGGCAGAAGGAGGATTCAGTGGCAAGTATGAAGCATAACACTTGGACTTTCTTGTTCTCAAGAGAATTAAACCCGACAGAACGCATTGATTTATTGGAGATTAAGCACGATCTCAGAAATGTGAATCTGGTGGCGGATGAGGCAGATGCTTATGAAGGTGATTGCTCAGCAAAAGTTCTTTATGCGAAGCTTATGGAGCCAAAGGCAGATTGGGAATATAGGAGAATTATAAAAACTAAGCTAGTACCACCAAAGGTTTTGTTTTTGATTTGGGCAGCGCTGCACGACTTTGTTCCAACACGTTCTATGTTACATCACAGGGGAATGACCATCAACTCTACTTCATGCGTTTACTGTGATGAGGAAGAGGAATCTGCATCTCACCTTTTTTTGAATTGCAGTTGGGCAAGTTCAGTTTGGAGTACATTCTTAGGTTCTCTACAGATCCCATGGGTGCTTTCTAATGATATTAAAAATTTGCTTCTAAGTTGGATGATCAGTGGAGTTTCTAAACGGAAGAAGATCATCTGGCAGATACTTCCGTTTGCGATTATATGGGTTTTATTGCTGGAAAGGAATAGTAGGGTGCATGGAGGAAGAAGCAAATCTAAAGCTGAACTTGTTAAAGCAGTGATTTTGAATATCTGCTTGTGGAGTACGGACACAAAAATCTTCGGTGACTTCACGATGGACCAAATTTTACATAACTGGGAGGATGTAATCTGCATGTAATTGAGGTTTTTTTTTTTAATTTTTTTTAATTTTTTTTTTTAATTTTTTTTTGGCTGGCTGATCTCTTTGATCGCCATTGTACAGCTACCCTGTAAATACCCCCTTTTTCTTTTCAATATATCCTTTTTTCCTCAAAAAAAAAAAGAGATAACAATTCTTTTTTCCTTCTTTTAGCTTCTGATATATAGAGATCAGATAGATACAAACTCATTGTGTTAAGACGATAAGGCGTAATTAAATCAACAATCCTAATCTGAATGAAGTACAGTGCGTACTAACAAGGGACCTAGGCTAAAAAGCTGCCTCCCCCGTGGCTCCAATTTTTTAGACTTCTTATCAGTATCTAAATAAACTGCAGAGTCCAGACCATCCAAATTTTTGGAACTACATTTATGTCATCACTGGACATGATAACATCTCTAGGAGCAGGTATAGGCAGTAGCCATATGAAAAACAGATCTCTTTTCGGTGTTGTTTATCTGTTGGCACCATCCAACATTTAGAACAGAAGTAACGTTACAAAGGGGTGGGATAAAAACCAACTAAGCTTCATGTCTTAGCTAAATTGAAATATTCAATATGGATATCAACTTGCACATTCTCCGCTGTACATTTTTGTCGATATCAACTTGCACATTCTCTGCTGTACATTTTTGTCGATTTTTTTCTTTGGATGTGCTGCATTAAATAAAAATTCACATGGTAAAGTTAATAAAACTACTGCGAATTAACTATTAATGCCTCAAGAAGAAAAACAACAATAAGACGTTGAGCTAAACCTACTTCAGCTAGCTCTAATAGTTTTCCCAAAAACAACCCATCAAAAAATACGAAACAAAGGCAAACATTAACCTTATGAAAAACCAAACAATCCATGAAATCACTATTAAAAAATGAATAACAAAGACTAAAAGAATAACAGTGTTGTACATGTATGCCATGAAATTTTTTAATGTGGTAGAAAAACGGACAGTGGAATCGATAAGGTTATGTAACTTGTGGGAAGAAATTTCTATTGCTCTAATTAATAAATATGACTGTTCACTGTTGCACATGGCATAATATATACTCCTTCCGCCCAATTTTACTTCCCAAAATTGGATTTTGCAAAAACTTGAAAGAAATTCAAATTACTTCCATATGCACATTGATCTTCCAAATTGTTTGTTTAATATACAAATTTTGATATCCTAATTTTTGTTTCTGTCTTGATAATTAGAAAATTTTAGTAGGAAATATTTTAATTTTTTGGTACAAATTTGCTAAGAAAAACATAATTTTGGCAAGTAAAATTGGATGGAGGGGAGTATGAGATAGTGGATCAATTAAATTTTCAAGTCGTTTAAAATTCTTATAGCTTGTGCCAATTTTGCATTTCGATCCGCGAGAACTTAAAAGGAAATTCGCAATCTTGCCTTGTGTAGTCCGAAAAAAAATCTTCCAAGGAGGTGAACTTCTTTTCTAAGGGAGCCTCTAACATATACATAAGTAAACAACCTTGTTAAATTTCGGAAACTTGTTAACTTTGTTGGGACCTTATGATTTCTCTAAGAAGCTTTTTTTTACTTACCTTTCTGTAAAGCTTTCTCTTATGTAAAACCATCCAAATGAAGGCATCAAAATTCACGTTAAGAAAATGACCCATAGCTAAGCACAGAAGATGGAAAACTGTAAAAAATAATACTCCCTCCTTCCTATTTTAGTTTAAGGTTTAGAGATTTTTTCTAATACCAAAATAGATGAAGGTTTCCATAATTTTCACACTTTCTTCCTAATTTGACCCTGCCTTAGAATCAACCCCTAGAAACAAGGAACACATAACTAGGAGATTTAAATATTTTAACAATTATTATTAAGGGACATATATGGAAAAAAAATTAATCTCTTTCCATTTTCTTAATCTACGTGAAAACACTTATACTTTCAACTAAATCAGGACGGAGGGAGTATTTCTTGATAGAGCTAGACCATTCGGCCGTAGTGAGTCATTGCACCACCACTACCAGCCACCTCCACCATCCAGCACCACAACCGTCCACCGCCATCACTAACCACCAGCACCACTGCCGACCAGCACCACCAGCATCGTGCTATTGCACCACCACTACCAGCCACCTCCAGCACCTGTCGCACCGCCACCTGCACCACGACCTCCCACCACCAGCACCGTTGCCGTCCACCACCACCTCCGAACGTCATCACCCGTGTCGCCACTGAAATCTTCCACTGCTGCCACCACTGCCACCAGCACTACATACCACCTCAATCTTTGACTACCAATGGCACCAGTACCACCACTACCATCATCTCCATAGCTAAAAATAGGATGAAACCTGTTTTGGTTTCATCGTAAATATGATGGAACCAATTTTGGTTTCATCATAAATAAGATGGAACCATAATTGGTTTCATCATAATTCAACTACAAACCATTTTGGAACTAATACCGGAACATTTTAAGCCACAGGTACAAGTACATGTAAAGAAAAAAGGTATGAGGTTTACTCTTTGAGGATTCATCCCAGCAGCAGCAACATAGAGATATAGCTTCCCTATTGAAATCCCAATGCCCTGAACTCCAAGATCTCCAAGACCTAATATTCTGCTTCCATCTGTCACCACGATCATATCAACCTACCAAATAGAATACATTCACAAGAGCTTATTAAATGAAAGCTAGAGGATAACAAAGTATAATAAGAAAAAAGTGTTAATAACAAACAACTTAAGAACTTCCAGCCGACAATAACTATTTACACGCAAAAGCCATACTAAGTAATAGAGTAACACTGCCTCTGTAGCCTGACTTGCTTGAATAATGCAAGACATGAAAAAGGGAATCAGAATTGACATGATTGCTAAGCAACACTAGCAGCAGTCTCTTAGTGACATCCAAATAGAGATATAACACGAAAAAACATACATTTGAGCCCAAGAAGTATTACTAACCTGTTCTGCATGCCAATTATAAACCATAGACATCATTTCTCCACGGTCTTGTGCACTAAAATACATTCCTATTGGCCTTCTAAACAAACCACTGTAATTCTGGCAAACTAGCCCAACTGTTGGTGTATACACTATAGGTGCATATTCTGCAATATTGTCAATCAAAACCTGCAAGAACCAAAAAGCCATTGATGAGGTAAAAATTCCCATCAATAACCATACATATGTAAGGCATCAACCTGGAAAAGTTACTACAAACTCAAATTCAAATATAGGAGCACACACCTTGTAGTACATTGTCTCATTTCTGTCGTGCAACCTTTAAGGATACGCCACTTAGCCAATGCATATGGATCATTCGGTCCATCTCTTGCTTGCTCCTCCATCCTTTTCAAGTCAGCCACTGCCAATCAATCAACAATAATCACTTTCAACTTTCTGTTCTTGTTCCCTTGACGAAGTAAACAAATTCAACTTAAAACGAGGAAAATAGGAATACATACACAAGATACACCAACAAACAAGGTACTGTTACAACTACCACTACTACTACCACCTTCCACACTATTTTGCACCCTGTTTATACCAGTACATCAACCGCCACTGGCAAAATTACAAGATCAAGGAATATTTTACTTGCAGATCCCACTTGCCTAGCAACCCAGTGGGTTTAGCATATAATCCATTAAGTCAGCAAGTTTCAGTGAAGACAAGGTAGAAACAGCATTTTTCTAACACCATCACTACCACAACTACTTAAGAGTGACAGAACAAAACTCCATCTTCACTAATAAGATGTACCATCTACAATTCACACACAGAAAGAAAAAAAAAACGAAATTACTTACTGAATCTCTCAATTTGTTGCTGAGAACTCATAACATTAGGAGGAAGAAGACCACGAAGATCAAGTTGATCTCTCTCCGTCATTGAAAAAGAAGTACCCTAATAACCAAAAATGAAACCACACACATCAATCATTCACCCAATTACACACAAAATTAACTAGAATCATTGTTATCTGAAGAAATTTCACAAACAGTTAAAGAGCAATAAAATTAGATAAACCTACCTTATTAAACCAAGGATCATGAAGGATATCAATACTCCGTTTATGAATGATAGTAGGTCTAGATCCTTCAGTTGTAGTAAAAGATCTTCTAATTGATGTACCAATTAGGAATTCCTGTTGTTGTTGTTTGATTCTTTGTCTCAGTATTGACGAACATAGTCGCAATTGTAAATTCACATTCCACATTTTTGAAGATTTTGTTAAATCTACTGAGATAGAACCTCAGAAGAAGATGAAGATGAAGATTTATAAATAAAATCTGTTTAAGATCGATTGGAATTCTAGTGGGAGACGACGAAGAAGACGATCCGCATTTTTATCATCTCCTAAAAATGATAAATTGTTCACCATCATCTCTCAAATCTACCGCAACCCTAAAATTCTATCTCAGATCGAACCCAATAAGAGCCAGATCCAACAATCACTGCAGATTCTCGATTTCAGAATCGTTGTTGTTTACAGCGTACGCGAATAAGAATACGGATCTGTTTGCAGGGGATACGAAGGAGACGAAGGTGTTGCTGATGGTGGTAACAGAGGTGTTGTTGCTGGTTTTCACGGAGATATTTGTTGCTGCTGGTGGTGGGGAGAAGGAGCCGGAACAAAGAAGAAAAAAGAAAAGAGAATATCCGAAATGAAGATAAAAAGGGTAGTTTTGGGTTTTTTTTAAATAATAAAAACTAAATTTACTCATTATTATTTGACCTGGGGTTTTTGTGCCACTTTCTTTTGAAACGGTTTTTTTTTGTTAAAAATAATATGACTGGTTTTTTCTTATCACTAGTTTGTTCACCTAGGGGTTTTGTCACTAGTTTTGTTTTCAATATATCGTATAATTTATCCCCCGAATACTTATCAACTCCTTATGATTTAATATGTGTTTGTCATAAAAATAGTTGGGAGTTTCCTCTCTTTTTTCCTTTGTTTTTTCATTTAATATTTTACCGCCGGAGATTTGCTCAAACGAAAGAAATATAATCTTAACTTCCAGACACTTTTTTATTTAGGTTCATTGCTTATAATGAAATAATGCTCTACATGAACATGGAAGTTTAAATATTTTTTGGAAATATGTCGTCAGCAGCGCTCATCTCAGTGAAATCAACTAATCAATATCATCCATAAAAGTCTCCACATGCTCCTATTTCGCTCCAGCTGACTCATCTATCATGGTCATATTTTCGATCCTCAAAATAGGCAGAGAATAGTATTTTTTAACATCGAACGAATGATACAAACTATCCAATGTGACATGATTTTCCTGTAATTTTTCAACACCCATTAGATGACAATGTTTAAAATGTGTACCCATTACCTTTTCGAAGGGATTGTATATATGCGAACCTCTGTCATTAAATCTTCAACAAAGTATTGTTCTCAACAATTCGTCTTAACGAAGGCTTTGGTAACTTCAAAAGTCTTGGACATTTTGTCACTTCCTTATCTTCCTACCTTCACTTGGAATACAATCTGGCGACACATTACCTAATAAAGAACCTTGAACATATATTGTGCTCCCTGATCCTATTTCAAATTAATAGGTACAACAGATCCTTTACCAAAAGTTGACATATTCTACGTTGAATATTTATAAAAAAAAATTATGGTATTGTGGATCGTTTCTTTCTAAGAATGTAGTTTTCAAAATTGGCCTCTTCATGTCCCACGGTTTTCTAAGTTTATATATCTTGTGTGTTTTTAACATTTTAGTTAGCCATATTATGTTTGTTACTAACTTTAAACTTGATGTCATCTTCTACTGTGAACTTTATGTGATTTCAGAATCGAAATAGTTATACCTCTTTCATTCGTATCAAGTAATCCGCTGTATATCTCAACAATTCTTCTACAATAATTCATTTCTTTTGCCGTTTCCGGACCATCAGTAGCCATTATTGTCAAACGTAATCTGTCTAATTTTTGTTGATGTTATGTATTTGCAATGTTTTATTTTTCTTAAATAAATAGATTGTGGAAAAACTAAAAAAAAAAACATAAATATTACATCGGGTCTAAGTTACGATATCCAAAATACTCCGGATACTGCTTCTGGTGCCTTTTTTCCTCAAATTCCTCGTTGTAATTTAGATGGTACATGCAACACCAATCATTTGCAAAGTGAGTTATTTGCGCAAGTGTGGTCAATGTATCCCTTTCCTGTAATAATAATAACAACACGTCAATTTTTTTCAAGGCATCCAGTTGTAAATGGTATGAATCTAATAAATATGAATTATACCTCAATCTTAGATATCACCTTATTCTCACATAACATAACAATTGAGGAAGGACAAATCTTGACCACTCTTTACATACGCAGCGTTAGCCAAACTATGTTTTGCAATTGTCTTACGTGAAAATTATTATTAATCCATATTTTAGTCAGCTCCTATCGAAGTCGATCTAATTAGTCATATAGAAAGTTAATCTTAAATTTTTGACCTTATCTCTTGACCAAATTATTGAAGTATTCTCATTCATATTCTGCTTTGTGTGATTTAACCATCTGTGTCTACTCTACCTTCTAACCCAATGAATGAAACTTATACATATTGATCCGTAATTTGATATTGTTGATTTGTCATCAAGAGGTTGCATGATTTGAGGATGTAAAATATAAAAAATATTCTATAAACATCGGAGGCGAAATTTAGATTTATGATTTAGTGTTTTTTATGATGATTTTGATGAACAAACATAATTTTCAAACTAATATTTTAGAATGCAAATACATTTTCCAGGTCAATAAGGTTTTATAACGGGAATTGAGTGAAAGTTGTTGTCTTTGTAGGTAGTTGTCACAACTCGACATTGATGGTCTTTCAGGAAAAAGAATGTAATATTACATGAGAGAGCGATAATGTTCTCTTATGCGGGTACACCAATTGCCTTTATATAATACGGGTAATCGAACAATCATGATCATATTGTCTTATACGTTCCGCTATCATCCTCGAAATATTTGGTTTTTGTCCTTATTAATCATGCCAAAAACAACCAATTACATCTTTCACAATACAATGTTGCATGTTTTGTGAAGATTATTTTTTTACTTGGTCAATAAAACTCACTAAAAAGCAAAAACTATTATTACCAACACCCACCACCATAAAAACCATCCACCGCCACTATTTCTTCCACCAATAGTAATGTTACCGCCTCCACCATTCACAAACACCCGCCACCGCTTATACTAACCCTACTTCCACTACCACCATTAGAATTAATATAGTTTTTAGTGAAATTATTTATTAGTAAAATTATGTATCTATGTTAGATTATTAAAGGGACATTAATAATAGAAATTTAATTAATCATTATGAACAATAAATGAGACACTAATTAATAAAACGTTTAAAAATGGTTAAGTTGAACAAACCCCAGCGGTAAATTTATCCTTGCCAAGGACAAATCCTGACCACTCTTTACATAAACAAATCGATAAGAAATAATTTCATATGTTCTGATATTGATTCGTGTCGTTTGTTTAGTTATTACATAACATGGAAATTGATTGCACCAATTTTTAAAAATGGACATGTGTTTTATCGAGTTTATTTTAACATTAGAATGATCAACCACGTTTTATACTTTATAATATATAACGTTACACATTTTGTGGCATTACGAAATTAGTGTAATATGTCTTTGTTCACCAATACCCACCACCACCATAAAACCATATGAATCCATTTTTTTTATCCACCACCACCTAGTGGCGGAGCCAAGGTTTGAATAACCTGGCTCTAACCCCTTAAATTTTTAATAACTACATAAATTTTTTAGTTTATTTTATAAATAGTACTTTGTCCATATATATTTATGGTTTAGTCCACCAAAGTTTACATGTTTCTTTAAAAAAAATAAAAATAGGCCTCCTCAATGTCAATTTTTGACTCTACCACTGCTGCCCATCCCATGTAGGTTGTTGGACGCAATTCTAATTTTCAATCACAAATGCCATTATGAGGTTTAAATTGAACAAAATTTCGTCAATTGATTATTTTCATTATTTTTTTCCGTGTATATATTCTTTTTTGTATTGCAATCAATTTTATTTTAACATTAAAAAATCATGATTTATACCATATAGTACCAAAGATAACAGGGGTACCATTTGGGTGATCCAACTACGATCATGAAAATATTGTCTTGTATGATATCATCCCTGAAATATATGGTACCTTCCTTTATCAAAAGTGTTAAAAACAACCAACCACATCTTCCACACAACGATGTTATCGATGTTGTAACGATAACGTAAAATTAATATTGTCCATCACTACTCACCAACATTCACCGTCACTACTTCTTCCACCACAAACCAGGGGCGGAGCCAGGATTTTGAGGAGAGAGGGAGAAAAAATTCTTGGCAAGATGGATACATGTGAAAAATGAACTTTGTATCCCATTTTATAAAAGAACAAAAATAAATATAATTGTGTTTGGCTCCGCCCTACAAACCACTAATCTTTCGGCCTCCACCTCTTCTACTACTCATTGTCGCAGAAAATGTCTATTGATATTATTTATCAAAATTACTTATTAATAGAAATAAAAATTATAATTAATTAAGAAAACATTTATAATTAAAAATGATTAGTCATTTATTATGAGCAATTAGTCAAACACTAATTAATAAAACACTTTATAATGAATAGATTATTTATTATGTGCAATTAGTGAAACACTTATTAATAAAGAAATTATGGTATTTGAGTTGAACAAACCACCACTGTTGATTTATCTTTTCTACCAATTCCAATCAAGGTGGAACACTGGTTAGAGGCCACTCTTATGACATAATAGGTCATGAGTTCGAACCTCCCCGTTATAATTTTTGAAATTCCATACCTTGACTTGAGTATTCATTTTTCATTCATAATATTGGAATTAGCCCCACGCGTACGACTTGTAGGGTGTGGCAGGGAGAACCACAACCTTTGATTTATCTTTCCTACTGACAAATCCTGACCACCACTAACAAAGGCAAACTTAGCCTAGCTTTGTTTTGTATTCTTGATTCATTAATGCTAATTAATTTATTAGCATAGATACAGTAAAAAAAAAAAAAAACAGTGTGCTAGCTCATTTGGTGGTTACCCCATTTGCGAACTATCTAGAGGTCTCGACTTCGAGTTCGGTCATCTTAATTTTTTGACATAAAAAATTAAAACAGATAGTACAGGCTAGCCTGGGACTGGTCTGCCATGTTCCCGTTCAAGCAGGCCAGGCTCATGCTGGGATTGGCTAGAGTGGTAACAGGCCAGGCCAGCCTGGACTGCCAAAGAGGAAGGCTGATGCAGGCCAGGCCAGGATGGGCTGGCCAAAAGCAGGCCAGGCCGGCCAATTTGACACCTCTACTTTTATAACACTTTTTATTTCCTTGTAGCTTCACTCCAAATCTGAAAAGAATCCAAAAAAAAAAATACCAAAGGCGTAAAAGAGAATAAAAAAATTAAATAAACCCAAAACAAATCTAAATACAAGTCCGCGTCGACGACACCAAAAATTGATGTAGTTTTTAAAGTGGTAAATAAAGTTCGTTCAAAGACTTGTAAAGATTTGATTTCAGACTTAATAGTAAAAATATATACATAAGTTTTGTCACAAATATCGAGAGGTACCGAGACTCGGGATTCCACCAAACTCATAACATAAGGTTCAAATATTAATTCTTTTAACAATTATAGCTCAATAAATAAAGACATGTATTCTTATTTTTGCCAAGGAAGATTCTCAAAATATTATTTGTAAATCCTAAGCATGGGACATCAAAACATCTAAGCAAGCATGACCCATCAAACGAGATGACAACTAATTAATCAAAATCATAATTCAATTTTAATTAATGCAAAAGTCATATAAGAATTAAATATAATTACCCACGTATGATATTAGGCTTCCTCCGTCGTCCCAGTGATGGGGGTTTAGCTCATCATATCAAAAATATGATCAAAAGATTTATTCATGGCTCAAACGGTGTTTTTATTGATGAAATTTGTTGCAAAGAAGGTGTTACAGGTATTGTAGAAAAACGACTATTTTTGGCAGTCTGTTCTTCGTGTTCTTGAAGTTCTTCTTGCACTTTTCTGCTGCTGCTGGAACTCCTCTCGCAATATTTCTTTCTTCTCTATTCTAACCCCAAAGTCTCGACCCCCTCCTTAAGCTTCACCCAAGTCTTTATATATCCAAAACAACCGACTCTTACTTCCAAATCTTCTCTAAATCTTCTCGGCAATTTTTCTTCTCGGGAATTATTTGTTTGCTTTATTCTTATCTACCAGTTTCCCTGTTTATCTAAAACTCCCTTTTCCTGATAGAACCAAATCTTGGGGGAGATATTTGCTTTCCGTTCCACCACATACTTTCCAGTTGTTAACAAAAGAAAACCGAGAATAACTTTACCTTCCTGTTTTAGTCTCCAATCCGAGTTCTAACTAATTAGGGTCAATTCAAACAACTATACCAAGCATGTTTAGGCTTAATAAGTAAACCCAATCAATTTCAGCCCTTTAATCTCCCTATAACTCGATCAAAATCTCAACCCTAATTTCGCCAACAAAAACCGAGAACTTTCCTTCCCTGTTTGATCGAAAGCTTGTTTTTCTTCGTTTCCAAACCAACTAACAACTCTATTTTGATGCAGTGAGTCCATACAGGCCCAATCCAATGAGGAAATCCGCGAACTACTCTCCTAAATCCAAGCCAGAATTTTTTGTACGTGAAGTGTGAATTTCCCGCCAAAACATTTCTTTTGAAATGAAATAGATGGAGTGCCCTTAGTAATTCCGTGGGGTGCTGATAGTTGTGGGGTGCAAATAGAAAATCTAGTGCCCCTTATCCAGTTGAGGTGCCCCTTAACAATGAGGTACCCCTTATCCAAGACGGGGGTGCTTTTAGTGATTTCTCCAGGGTGAGCAAATTTCACTTTTCTAGCTAAATTCTCTGCACAAGTGTATTTCTCCAAAAACACCTACAAAGATGATCGGTTGTCATCCGACACAAATATAATTTCACTTCCTCACTCAACTAAAATAAATGTAGTAGTGATAAGAAAGAGTTCGTATCCACAGAGAGGCTTTCGTTGTCAATATGTTTCGGTTTCCTAAAAGTAACAAGGGGGATTTTTCTGATTTTTAAAACTAAAACAAATATAAAAGCAAATAAACAAATAAATCAAGTAGAAGAGATATTGGTTAAGGATTCATCTTCATTCACAAACATGCTTCTTAACAATAAGTAGAATTGATATTTAATGTCTATTTATCATTGGCCCTAGAATACCTTTATCGCAAGAATATCCCGCTAATTTCCTCTTGTCATCAACAATCACATTAAAAGATGCGAATATGAATTTTATCTAAGAGAAAAACCTAACGTGTAAAAGCACTAATCAAGTTTAATTCCCTAGATGCATTAAGTTATATGAAATCAGGCCAATCAAAGCAATCGAACGTGTAAAAGCACTAATCCGATTTAACAAAGGTTATGGTTACTAAGATATAGCACTACAAGCAATAACCATATTTGTGCTACTTGCAATCAGGAATTATCACCTTTGCGTATAATAACCCTAATCTAGCAAAAGATATGCATGTGAGTTCTACCAATTTGCAACTTGACAAAACTAACATTCAATCATGCAACAATATTAATGGTGAATCATAAACGATAAAATGAGATAAAACTAATTTATTGAACAAGACCATGTTATGTGAAATCAAGTCAATCCATCACCAATAATAAAATTAGCTCATGCTCATGGAGTTCATAACAAGGATAAAGAGAAGAGACATGTTGTAAACCCTAAAAAACAAAGTAGAGAAAAAGATATCATAATGGATTATGAAACCCTCCTTTTATACTTCTCTTTCAATTCCCGTCAATATTAGCCCACTGCCAACTTGAATCACAGCCCATTAATAAGCCCAGTAAAACCAGGTCCAAGTCATTTTCTATCAACTCGGTCCAACTCACCGAGTCGACTCGGCCAAACCCGATTCCGGTCGAGTTTTGAATCTTTTGGGGTGATTTCCGGCTGGTTCCAGGCTATTTCAGTCTTCCCCTGTGATAACAACCTAACATACATCTATTGCAGTGCTTCCACTTTAGTTCTTAGCTTCAATTTATCATCTGATTCTTGCCGCCTCAGCACCATCTTGCATCGCCAACTGCATCTTCACTTCCTTGTTCCGGCAGCATCATTCAGTTCCATACAATACCACCAACTCAGTCTGCTCAACTGTTGCACCTGCATTACCCCAAAGCCATTTTAGCTGCAATGCAATAGCAAACTGCACCATCTGTAGCTTCTAAGTCTACCCTGCCATCTCAGTTTAAAAGTTCACCAGCTCAAGTCTAACCATCCACCACTCAGCTTCAACCAGTACCTACTCCATCATCTGCAATACCCATTTCATTTCGTAACTTCCTTTTCCTGTGAACTCGAACTAGAGCAGCAACAAACTCTTCACTGCTTTAAACCAACCGCAACAGCAAACCACGGCTCAAGTCCAACACGAGCTTCATCTGCAGCCTGTCTCGCTGCATAACCAAAACTCCATTATCATATCACCAGCAACCTCAGACCTGCATTCCATTTCAACTTGCAGTACCACTAGTGCCTTCAGTTGCACTTCTATCTATGTTTCTCCCTGCAATTCACAGCCATCAATCCATCCATACCTGACCTGCAAAGCAGCTCCTTGGACTGATGTTCAAGTCCAACAGAAATCACCACTAACTCCACAGGTTCAATAACACTAGCACTCCAGCTTAGTCTCACCACCTGCATCTTCTTAAGCATCACTGCCTCCATTCACCTGGTTCTTTCTCGGCTGCACATCAATCCCATGGCAACAACACTCGATCCACTATCTCAGTATAACCTACACCATCTGCAGTTCAAGTTCATTTGCGTGTTCGCCATCGCTTTTCCATCGCCTGCAACCGCTACACTTGTAATTCCTGCAGCTGCAACACACCAGCATCAATTTCATCCATTTAACACAGTTAGTCAGCTCCAGTTCCATTCTATATCATCTCCCATTGACTGCTCATTTGCATAATTCTCAGCTCAAACACACAATCTCTCCATGTAGTCCATTCTTCCAGTTGATCCAGCAACTGCAATTTCTTATCATCTGTAGCTGCAACTGCACCAAACTAGTGAACCAGTACTACCATCCATTCCATAACCCATTTGTTGCATACCAACATCAACTCTCATTGTAACTCAGTTCACACAGATTTAACACTTCTGCTAACTCACTGCATCCTTGAATCCAGTAACCTTCTTGTCCACAATTCAATAATGTCAGCAATAACACCCTGTCTTCTCAACTGATCTTGAACCTTGTTTGATTAACGGAAGACTAGGTGTTATTGAGAGCTAGCCGTTCAGACATTTCTTCAGTCACATTCTGTGCCACAAACTGGTAATTCAGTCTTAACCTTGCTGTCGATTTCAAAGGCCACTGCTCCTTCCCTGTAAATCAATTGCACATTTAACACATAACCCATTCTTCTAATCCATCTAGCCACAGCAGCAACATCTTGTCTCAAGAACACCCTCATCTGCTGTACCAATATCAGTTTCTCTTCCTCTAAATCACCACCATATCTCAAGGGTAATGACCAGCAATGCTCAACCACCTCCCTGAGTTTAATTTCTCATCTTCAGAATACCACCGAACCCTTGAAAATCAACAGTTCCAATCTTACTCAGGGTACCCACAAATTGAACCCTTTTTGCTTTCTTTAATTTCAACACAAACTCTCGAATCCAGCTTAATCTTTCATGAGCAGCAGCTACACCTCCTCCATCGTCACTCAAATCCCTTATCTCTACAGATCTCTCATTTTCTCGGAATAATGGTGCCGCCGTAACCTCCATTTTCTCTCCTCTCAATTTCAGGTGAAGTGTAAAGAAGAGATAATGCTTCTGGTTCTGAATCTTTGGTTCTAGTAATGATGCAAACTCATATTGACACCCATAACTCTGATAAGGGCTTCCTTTAACACTTCCAGCCAATTACTTTAACTGTCAGTCATAGGGAACTGACAGTTCATTCTTCTTTCTTTCTTGCGCAACATAGCCTGCTCCAAATGTAACTAGCATCTGATTTGATCTTTTTGCTCTTTATGCTCCAAATTGACGTTTTCTCCTTCTTTTGCTCCGAAAGACTCCAAAGCACCTAAATAACTCAAAAGCACACATAAGATACATAATTTTCATGAAAACTCGCAAAGAAAGCATAAACAATAGATATAAATCTAGGTTTTTATCACACCTATCAAATTCCCCCACACTTAGACTTTGATAGTCCTCGAGCAAATCAAACAAAACAATTATAAAACGTACATACAACTCCGTGTCGTCGAGGCTACGGTCACTTTTAGCATAAATAACAAGCCTTTGAACCCCTAGGTGTCCCTAGTGGACGAGTTTTAGTCTCGTAAAGGTTTACAAGAGGTCTACCTGCAAAACCTATATCTCCAACTCCGTTTATTTGTGACAAATCAATGAACGAATCCAAAATGACTATAGGAGGAGGTACCTTGCGCAAATTCAGTTCAAATTTAAGTAAATAAAGCTCTAATTAGATAGTCGAACAAGCCACAATACTCGAAAACTAACAAACCACAATCACAATGAAAAGATTAAGAAGATGGATATAGATGTAGATGTTGACGAATGTTCACAAGTGATCGATGTTTCCCATATCTGTCTGAAGGTCACTACCAAGATGAACCTATGCATCCTATTGGATTGAGCTACTAGTCTGAATTCTAGTGTCAACACACTGGCATATACAAGGGAACCAGTGGTCAACAATCTTATTTCTACATCAACTCAACTGGCATATACAAGGGAACCAGGAGTGACTTTATTCAACAATAATTTTTTTTTTTTTTTTTTTTTTTTAGACAGCATGATTAGATCTTTTGGATCAAAGCGCATGCTTCTTGTCATCAAGTATGTTGCCTTTGATCCTGCATTCCACGCTTGTTTAGGCGACGGAGACAGGGACAACATTTCACACATACTGCTATCCAAGTGTATTTTTATTCTGTTTGGTCTAATTGGTCGGTCTTTTTTTCTTTTATTTTTTCTCTCTTTTTTTTTTAGCAACTCAATCACTCTATTTCATCCTAGCAGTAATAACAAGTCGATGTTTAGTGACCCACCAAAACACTTAGAGACAAATAGATAAGTATGGAAAAATAAAAATAGAACGTGATATGGTGATATTCCGAGATATGGTAATAACTATCATTTTATTTGTGATTTCTGAGCTATGTTCGTCCCTTTTAGTTAATTGGTTCCTCAACTCCTGCAATCAAAATGGTTCCATCAACTAATGGTGTCATCCTAAAGGCACAAGTTTCTAGATTTCGGAGTTCAAAAAGCACAACTTTTTTTTCTTGGTTTCTTGGTTTGTTTTCTTTTTTTCTTCTTTTTTTTACTAAAGGGATAAAACAAACTAAAACAAACAAATAAATGCTCCCCCACACTTAAAATTTACATTGTCCTCAATGTAAAATTGAATCGTCCAAAGAAAGTCAAGGTGGGAAATCCATAACATGATATATATACAAATGCATAATAAAAACTGATACTCCAACTCATAGTTATTTCTGAACAATAGAGAATAAACACTAAACAAGCTATTTAGTTGGCATCTAATCCCAACTCAGCAAATATATACACCTCATCGTTAAGAAAAAAATTCCATCTACTTAGAAAGGCTAGTGTTTATTCTAAATTGTTCAAAAATCTCTAAAAGATTGAGTTTTGATATGCAAATATCCAAAATAAGAAAATAAAGATAAAAGACTTAAAAAGATAGAGATAGATACATAAAACCGGCGGGTTGCCTCCCATTTAGCGCCTGGTTTTAAGTCGTCAGCCCGACATGCAAGTTGAATTCCCCATACATCAATAATCTGAAAAGTTGAGGATCCTTCCATGTAACCTGTTTTGCAAATATTAGCTTCACACAAATATTAGTGCAAGAAAATAGAATTGAAGCTATCGCCCAATGAAAGTTTCCCCCACACTTGGAAGTGTATAAAGAACATAAAAATCAGGGACTTCTATGGCTTCTTCTTTGCAAACATTCATAGTATGAGAATCAAAAGTTTCTAATGGTGGATATCGAGAAACAAAGTCATTGAACAATATTCTCGAAGCACATATATTCAAGCCAATAAGAGGTAAAGGAAAAGGATAAATAGAGAAACGATTAGCCAAACCTTGCAACTCTTGTATTATAGTATCCTCTTCATCCTTAGAAACTTCAAGTGAATTACTTACCTCTTGCACATCGTGGTCCTCTATTGAACTTTGCAACAATTCTTCATTCGTTTCTGCCTTAACCAAAGTCTCGACATCAACATCTTCGTTACAATCTTTTGCATGCTCAATTGGGTCTTCCACAATATTGGTCAAATCGGTTTCATTCTCAACATTCTCCTCTTCGTTATTAGGCACATGCTCTACTGCGGATCCAAACTTCACTATGAGGAACTTTTTTAGAACACTCAAAAATGCATCATCCTCAAGCTCCACCCTTTGAATAGGCTCTTGATCATTATTAAGATCAATGCTTGAGTTATCTACATAAGTGTCATCATAGTCCTCTTCGTCTTCATCTTGATCCCAAAAAGATTCCGCGGTACACCTTTGGGATATGTCACCATGAGTTGGTTCAAGTGATGTATCTTCATAATCATCATCACTTTCATAGTTAACATAAGATTGGTTCTCACTGAATTTAGTGTTACTAGTCTCAAACTCATCCTTTTGAATAGGTGAATGATCATTATTAAGATCAAGAGTTGAGTTAACTACACAATTATCAACGAAAGACCCCAAAGTTTGGCATTTTGCAGCATTAGTACCAATCAAATATTCATCACAAACCACAGGCACATTAGAATAATTATTGTTTTGAAAACAAAGTTCTTCTTCATACCTTTCTTCTTTGTATTGATCAATATCTCTTTGTAGGTTAGCAATACCTTCATGGAGTTCTTGGAGTTGCTCGTGTGTAGCCTCTTTATATTTTTGAAACTCTTGCCGTACAAAGTTGGAAAAATCGTCTAACAAGTTAGAGACTTCTTGTTCACGAGCATAAGAATCCTCCAATCCTCCAATCCTTATGGTTGTTCACACACGTACCCGCCATAAGGTTGTTGAGGAAAACCATAAGGTTCCATGGAATATTGGTCATAACCAATGAAATGGTTTTGATTATACCCCTGGAATTGGTAGTTGTCATATTGTTGAGGTTGTTGAAAACCGCATCCATTGTTCCAATATGCTCCATCCATGAGAAATAAGTACCTGAAACACGATTCTCAAAAACAAAGTTAAAACCCAGAAAATAAAACAAAAGCAAAACTAAAAACAAAAAAATAAGAAACCAAAAACAAGTGACAACTGCTGCCTCCCCGGCAACGGCGCCAAAATTTGATCGGTTGTTAGCCGACACAAATACAATTTCACTTCCTCACTCAACTAAAATAAATGTAGTAGTGATAATAAAGAGTTCGTATCCACAGAGAGGCTTTCTTTGTCAATATATTTCGGTTTCCTAAAAGTAACAAGGGGGATTTTTCTGATTTTTAAAACTAAAACAAATATAAAAGCAAATAAACAAATAAATCAAGTAGAAGAGATATTGGTTAAGGATTCATCTTCATTCACAAACATGCTTCTTAACAATAAGTAGAATTGATATTTAATCTCTATTTATCAATGGCCCTAGAATACCTTGATCGCTCTTGTCATCAACAATCACATTAAAAGATGTGAATATGAATTCTATCTAAGAGAACAACCTAACGTGTAAAAGCACTAATCAAGTTTAATTCCCTAGATGCATTAAGTTCTATGAAATCAGGCCAATCAAAGCAATCGAACGTGTAAAAGCACTAATCCGATTTAACAAAGGTTATGGTTCACATATGGTTACTAGGATATATCACTACAAGCAATAACCATATTTGTGCAACTTGCAATCAGGAATTATCACCTTTGCGTATAATAACCCTAATCTAGCAAAAGATATGCATGTGAGTTCTACCAATTTGCAACTTGACAAAACTAACATTCAATCATGCAACAATATTAATGGTGAATCATAAACGATAAAATGAGACAAAACTAATTTATTGAACAAGAACATGTTATGTGAAATCAAATCAATCCATAACTAATAATAAAATTAGCCCATGCTCATGGAGTTCATAACAAGGATAAAGAGAAGAGACATGTTGTAAACCCTAAAAAACAAAGTAGAGAAAAAGATACCATAATGGATTATGAAGCCCTCCTTTTATACTTCTCTTTCAATTCCCGTCAATATTAGCCCACTGCCAACTTGAATCACAACCCATTAATAAGCCCAGTAAAACCAGGTCCAAGTCCTTTTCTATCAACTCGGTCCAACTCACCGAGTCGACTCGGCCAAACCCGATTCCGGCCGAGTTTTGAATGTTTTGGGGTGATTTCCAGCCGGTTCCAGGCTATTTCAGTCTTCCCATGTGATAACAACCTAACATACATCTATTGCAGTGCTTCCACTTTAGTTCTTAGCTTCAATTCATCATCTGATTCTTGCCGCCTCAGCACCATCTTGCATCGCCAACTGCATTTTCACTCCCTTGTTCCGGCAGCATCATTCAGTTCCATACAATGCCACCAACTCAGTCTGCTCAACTGTTGCACCTGCATTACCCCAAAGCCATTTTAGCTGCAATGCAACAGAAAACTGCACCATCTGTAGCTTCTAAGTCTACCCTGCCATCTCAGTTTAAAAGTTCACCAGCTCAAGTCTAACCATCCACCACTCAGCTTCAACCAGTACCTACTCCATCATCTGTAATACCCATTTCATTTCGTAACTTCCTCTTCCTGTGAACTCGAGCAGCAACAAACTCTTCACTGCTTTAAACCAACCGCAACAGAAAACCACGGCTCAAGTCCAACACGAGCTTCATCTGCAGCCTGTCTCGCTGCATAACCAAAACTCCATTCTCATAGCACCAGCAACCTCAGACCTGCATTCCATTTCAACTTGCAGTACCACTAGTGCCTTCAGTTGCACTTCTAGCTATGCTTCTCCCTGCAATTCACAGCCATCAATCCATTCATACCTGACCTGCAAAGCAGCTCCTTGGAATGCTGTTCAAGTCCAACAGAAATCACCACTAACTCCACAGGTTCAATAACACTAGAACTCCAGCTTAGTCTCACCACCTGCATCTTCTTAAGCATCACTGCCTCCATTCACCTGGTTCTTTCTCGGCTGCACATCAATCCCATGGAAACAACACTCGATCCACCATCTCAGTATAACCTACACCATCTGCAGTTTAAGTTCATTTGCGTGTTCGCCATCACTTTTCCATCGCCTGTAACCGCTACACTTATAATTCCTGCAGCTGCAACACACCAGCATCAATTTCATCCATTTAACACAGTTAGTTAGCTCCAGTTCCATTCTATATCATCTCCCATTGACTGCTCTTTGCATAATTCTCAGGTCAAACGCATAATCTCTCCATGTAGTCCATTCTGCCAGTTGATCTAGCAACTGCAATTTCTTATCATCTGTAGCTGCAACTGCACCAAACTAGTGAACCAGTACTACCATCCATTCCATAACCCAATTGCTGCATACCAACATCAACTCTCATTGTAACTTAGTTCACACAGATTTAACACTTCTGCTAACTCACTGCATCCTTGAATCCAGCAACCTTCTTGTCCACAATTCAATAATGTCAGCAACAACACCCTGTCTTCTCAACTGATCTTGAACCTTGTTTGGTTAACGGAAGACTAGGTGTTATTGAGAGCTAGCCGTTCAGACATTTTTTCAATCACATTCTGTGCCACAAACTGGTAATTTAGTCTTAACCTTGATGTCGATTTCAAAGGCCACTGCTCCTTACCTGTAAAGCAATTGCACATTTATCACATAACCCATTCTTCTAATCCATCTAGCCACAGCAGCAACATCTTGTCTCAAGAACACCCTCATCTGCTGTACCAATATCAGTTTCTCTTCCACTACATCACCACCATATCTCAAGGTTAATCACCAGCAATGCTCAACCACCTCCCTGAGTTTAATTTCTCATTTTCAGAATACCACCGAACCCTTGAAAATCAACAGTTCCAATCTTACTCAGGGTACCCACAAATTGAACCCTTTTTGCTTTCTCTAATTTCAACACAAACTCTCGAATCCAGCTTAATCTTTCATGAGCAGAAGCTACACCTCCTCCATCGTCACTCAAATCCCTTATCTCTACAGATCTCTCATTTTCTCGGAATAATGGTGCCGCCGTAACCTCCATTTTCTCTCCTCTCAATTTCAGGTGAAGTGTAAAGAAGAGATAATGCTTCTGGTTCTGAATCTTTGGTTCTAGTAATGATGCAAACTCATATTGACACCCATAACTCTGATAAGGGCTGCCTTTAACACTTCCAGCCAATTACTTCAACTGTCAGTCATAGGGAACTGACAGTTCATTCTTCTCTCTTTCTTGCGCAACATAGCCTGCTCCAAATGTAACTCGCATCTGATTTGATCTTTTTGCTCTTTACGCTCCAAATTGACGTTTTCTCCTTCTTTTGCTCCGAAAGACTCCAAAGCACCTAAATAACTCAAAAGCACACATAAGATACATAATTTTCATGAAAACTCGCAAAGAAAGCATAAACAATAGATATAAATCTAGGTGTTTATCACACCTTTCAAAAGACACAAAAAGCCATAATAAATACAAAATCGAGCACTAACAATATATACAATTGAGATTATATGAGACACAAAAATGTCTCTATCAGTATCACACATAAGTGTGGGGATTAGGTTTTCCAGTTGCTAGATTTCTCCCTTATATAGGCTTCAAATCAGGGTTTAATATCTTTGAAACTAAGCAATCAATATTCACCATTAGATGAAAACCTGATTTAAGATTCAAGCTAAGTTTGCTTAAAACCAAAGCAATATCTCTCCACCGTTGGATGGTCTTAGCTTGTTACACACAGATGAAATATACCTTAATTTGAATATGGTTAATTGTACCTAAACGTGTATATTAAGTTGGCTCAACAATTGTTAACCGAAGTTAGCCATATAAACACTTTTGTCTTAACCACATTCATCTAACACCTCTAGATCAAATGATAATGAAATAAATCTAATTGTGTTACTCATTGAGTTGTTAAATTGTTTATATTATCATAGAATTATACAAGACACAATTGAAGCAAAATCGGATTTGATTTATGATTGTAGAAAGTACTTATTCAAGGATCAATTCATGAACATTACCATGGATTGCAAAGATTGCATTCCTTAATTTATAAATGTATTTGTTCATGAGTATGAAATCATACTAAACCGATTTTATAACTTTAACCACTTATTTTGCAAACGGTTATGCAAACTTAAGTTCCGACTTTGGTCTTGTCCAACATCGCAAACCGGTATGCATACTGTCGTCCCAGAACTAACTTAGGTAGAACCGTTCGCATACTGGTATGCAAACATGGTTTCCGGACCTGAATCATACCACAACAGTTTGCATACTGGTATGCATACTGTGTTATATCCATACAAAGGTTAATTGTTCTAAACTCCCATTTCAATCATTGAAACATCCTTAGAAGACGACAATAGTTGTCTCACACAAACTATTATCTTATAAGTAATTTTCAAGTGATCGAATGATCAATACGAAACATTCAGAGTCTACATCAAATGACCGTCTCACACAAATCATGTAAGATGTTTCAAGGCAATTTTCACATAATCATCTTTTGACTCATTATTTAGTTTCCAACAAATAAATTGTTTCCAACCAAACTCGTCAATAATAATGATGAACGTAGTTCCAACACATATTTCGAGAAAGATATAAGCGAGTTAAACTCAGCTCGAAATATCAACTATATATAATGTAAAAGTCTATATAGTTATACGACTAAGTCTTACTAGGAGATAGAATACAATAGACTTCTGAGTGATAGATAAGTTTTAGTCTCCATATACCTTTTGTTGATGAAGTTCCTCCAAGCTCTCCACAGTAGATCTTCGTCTTCAATCGATAAATGACGTGAAGTTTAAATCTCAACTACACATTCTTTCCTAATCCGAGACATAGCTATAAGTAGACTAGAAAACAAGACTTATAGTTTTGGTCACCTAAACTTGACAAACAAGCTTGAGATAACAACACTTGCAAGTTCGACCAAGCAGTGATCTAATAGTGGTTACCAAACAGATTATTCCTTTGTTATTTGGAATATGATTCAATGGACTTGCTATTCACGTGCGTGACTCTAGAAGTCGAAGGCGCATGGATACTGAGGGAACTAAGTAGATAGGGGTAGTTTGATTGGTCTCAACTATATGAAGTTGGTTTAGATTTTGTATATCGACTTAATTCTGAGAGTATTCAAAGCTGGAACAGGTTTTGGGGTTTTTCTGCATTTGCGGTTTCCTTGTTAACAAAATCTTGCGGTGTCTTTTACTTTGATTTTCGCATTATAATTGTTATTATAATAAAGTAATATACACAAACGTTAACTCCGATATACTTGATAGTGATCCTATAGAGTTTGGTTATTACCGAACCTATTATCAAGTATCACACTTTGATTGTCGTATTATCTCAATCTCGTATCCATAGACGATCACACAAAGTGTGAATACCAAAGTTGTTGTATTGTCTCGACTTAGTCCATAGACGATCACACTTGGTATGGGGACTTAAAGGTTGAAACAAAAAGATTGTGGTGTATTTGGATACCCTCGTCTTTTCAATATCTTTCAGTAAAACATCCTTAATGTGTTGTGTTAGGAGTACAATTGTTGTGTCAAGATTTTTTTCAACAAGTGTTTTATCCTCTTGACAACGTTCCTCAGTCCGATTTATACTTACTTGTTTCAAAGATTGATTAGTATTAACTGAGGCATTAAATCCAACATTTCTGTTCTTCAGCAGAATTTCTTTATCAAAGATCTATAACTTTCCTACAAGAGAGCTTCGAGAAAGTATAGAAAGATCATTGGCTTCTATTATGGCATGTTTCTTAGACTCATATCTGGATGGTAATGATCTGAGAATCTTGCATACTATTTCCTTTTTAGGTATAGTTTTTCCAAGCGAGAAAGAAGCATTGACAATCTCACAAAGTTTAGTGTTAAACTCCTCGAAGGTATCGTTATCATTCATTCTAAGGAATTCCCATTCAGAAGAGAGGGATTGAAGACGAGCTTCTCTTTCTGAATCATTCCCTCCAAATACAGTCTCAAAAGTATCCAATAATTCCTTAGAAGTTTCACATGACAAGACATGATATAAAAGATCATGACTCACTACATGTATTATGGCATTTAAACCATCAGAATTATGCTTTGCAAGAGTTATTTCTTCATACGTATAGAACGCTAAGCGTTTAAACTCAGTTTCTGAATATTCCACTTTCGGTCGTTCATATCCTTCTTCGATTAATAGCCAAGTATTAAAATCTCGGAATTGAAGAAAATATCTCATAGCAGATTTCCATAATGGGTAATTTGTCTCATTAAATCTTGATGGTACGTTAACTGAATCATCCATTAGATTCAATTCGTATAGGTTGGATCGCACCAAACACAAATTGTTAGATCTTTTCGTGTTTTCCTGATCTGATACCAATTGAAAAGATGAGGGTACCAAAATACACCACAATCTTTTTGTTTCAACCTATAGGTCCTCTTACCAAGTGTGATCGTCTATGAAAAAACTCAAGACAATACAACAACTTCGGTATTCACACTTTGTGTGATCGTCTATGTATACGAGATCGAGACAATACGACAATGAGATAACTTGTGTGATTGACTATGGATACAATATCGAGATGATACGACAATCAAAGTGTAGGATTGGAATATCGCCACAACAATATTCTTACGAAATTATTAACAACATTTCTGTGATTTCTTCAACAACATACTGCAAGCATCGCAAAATAATTCAAAGAATGACGTAATAGACAACGACAGCATAAAACACGAGAAAGATGTGAAGATTTTGTAGTTGGAGAGAACGCTCGCGAGAATGTAGCGGGAGCCTGATAGAACGTAGCAAGGGATCCTAAAATAGAGGAAATATGAGTTGTATGTGAGCTGTCATCCACTATGTAAACACATATATAAAGAGAAGAGCGGGAGAGAGAAAAAGGGGGAGACACAATTTTAAGAGAGAGAAAGATATTTTGCACAGAGATATTTTTAGAGAGATAATGTATTTTTTTATCATCTTCTTCCCCAAAAATTATATTTAGAACTCTAGCCATTAATGGAGATTATCAATGTAAATCAAATGTAAACTTAAACTATCATAGTGAAGAATCATGGATGTAGATCAAATTGATCGAACCATGTAAAAATCTTGGTGTCCATTTATAATTTTAGCAATTTTATTACCATTTTTGTATTTAGGTTTAGAAATTGTTATCAAGATATGACAAGGGGTGTGTTGTGGGATTTCCTGCAACTACATTTTGGCGCTAGAAACACTACCTACTACTTGCTGATTCCAAGAAGATTCAAAGAAATTAGCTACGGTTGATGATGAGTTCAACTGGATCTATAAGCTACCCAGGCGAAAACAGAAATTCCAATGAGAGAACAACGACAAACATCAGGAGTTCACAACATCAGAGATTTAGAAGCATTCACAGATATTAGTGCCACATCAAAGATTATAGACCAAGAAAAAACAGCAAGGAAGAAATCTAATGAATATGCATCAATTAATTGTTCAAACAGGACAAATTCTCTCTTATCTTATTAAATTATATGTTCATAATATAGATCTGGAAGATTTGGAGTTTTAAACTATTAATCTTTGTTTTTCACAAAAATTGTTGTTTAGTTGATATTTTGAATTAACAAGAGTTTTGATCATAAATTTACATCCATAAACCTTGCAAATTTTGATCTTATAAAAAACTAATGTGAACATAATTTTTGTGATTGAAGTCAAAGATGAAGGAATCAAAAGTTCCAGTGAAATTTCTCTTTTGCGATAAGATGCATCCACCAACTTATCAATACACAACGTCAACGAATAAATAGATTAAACCAATACCAACATTTCAACAGAAAATTAAGATTCCAACGGAGAAGAAAGCACAAAGGACAAAGACAGCACAGTGGATAAAGAAAGAAGACTAATGATTTATTCACCAAGTACTTCATCAACAATCGCGAAGAAATCAAATGAAGTTACACCAACAAATAATTCTACAGGACAAAATCTCTTCTCTTTTCTAATTTTATTTTAAAAAATTACGTCTTAAAGAAAAAAAAATTACAGAAAACTTATGTAAAAAAAATAAAATTAGGCCATGCGAATTTCAATTTTTTTAGATTGTGCGAATTTCTCGAATTTCGGAGCATCACAAAATTTCGTACTTTTTAGGTTATGCGATTTTAAAAATAAAATAAAATTGATGATTATACTTATTTTCAATTTTATAAAGTTGATATAAAAGTTGCATTACTCATGGTGATTGCTCGCAGGGAATGAACTCTCGCAAGAATGAAAGATAAAAATTGCATGGCTAGAAAAGAAAATAGAAAGGGATAAAGAGAAAGCTTACACAAAGGACAACTAAAAAGAATATGTCATGTGAATCTCGCCATTCTTTCACAAGTTGAAGACAGTACAGTAGGTCAAACCAGAAGCGTACAAGTTTAAGGTCGCAGGATCGATTCTTCCTAACTACGATATTTTCGCATATTTTTGATGAAATACCAAGGACAAATAAAAGAACAAGTAATAAGTGTTATGCGAAGATATCGCAAAGAAATACTAGAACAGATGGTTCAAGGTTCAAAGAACAAACAAGAGGTCATGGGTTCGAATTCGCGGAGACTCATATTTTTCATTTTCTTCTCATTTTCATTGGCGAGTAAAATAATAAGGAAAAAATTTCTGCGTTAATTTCGCAGAGAGGTTCTTGAACAGATGGTCCAGAGAACAGTATGGGAGATTGTAGTCACATGTTCGAATTTGCCTGCGAGCATAATTTTCTTCTTTTTACAGAGGGTGAAAAAATAGATAATCCCTCAACATTGTTTCATTATTTCGCAAGTAAGAGGCAACACAGTTGGTGAGCTGCGAAGTTAATGAGTTCATGGTCGCGAGTTCAAGTCCCAACACATGCATATTTTTTCGCGAAATCCTTGATAATTTCGCAGGTATATTTCACACAGAAGAGAGTTCATGATAATTTCGCAGAAGAATCTCGCAAGCAAGAGAACTAGCACAGTTGGTTGAGAGGCTTGAATGCAAGTAGCAGATAAATTTCGCAAGAAAGAGAACTAGCACAGTTGGTTGGGAGGCATGAATGCAAGCAGCAGATCGCGGGATCAATTCTTGCTTCTCGCAAGTTTATTTTTGATATGTGAAATTTCTACATAATTGTCTCTCGAACAATTAAACTTTGATTACTTCGCAAGATATTTGATTAATTCGCAAGAGAGGGCTAGCACAGTTGGTTTGTTGCAAGAAAATGCAAGAGGCAAGTCAAGGGTTCAAGTCTCAACTCTCACTCTTCTTTTTGCTGCGAGACATTCAGACAACTCACATAAGAGTTAAGTACCCTTTCCTAGAACATTTTTCTTACCACAAATAAAAGATTTTTGATTTAATTTACAAAAAATGATACAATCGCAAGATTTCAAAAAAGATTTCTAAGATTTCAAAAGATTTCAAAAAAAAATTGATTTAATTTACAAAGCGCGCAACTATCGTAGAATTACAAAATTTTCAGAACTACAAAGATTTCAGAATTACAATGTCTTAGAATTTCTCTTGAATATTTACTTTGCTTCAAATGATATGATATTATGAGAATGAAAGAGTGAATGGAAGGATTGACAAAAATGAAAAAATAAATGAAAGAATAAAGAAACGCGAAAATATCGCGAGAAATGCGAATAAAGTTTCGCAGAGACATAAGAATGGGACGAACCTTTATGGCGTACACCCTAGTTCGCGATACAATTTCGCAAGAGGCAAATATAAGACCTAAAGTGCGTCATATTAGGGGGTATCTGTTTGTATGGCTCAGGATAAGGTTATACCGCTGCTGGAACCTGAGTCATGGAGAGCTTGGGTCCATCTCTTTGAGATACCTATCCAGGAGAGGTACCTTGGATTTCCAACTATATAAGGTTATACCCTGGTTGGACGACCGAGGGTCTCTTCTAAGGGGTGCAGAGTATGACCAAGGCTCTAAGGTACACGGTTGAGCCAAGAGTGCCCGGGACAGACGAACCTACCCTGGCCATTTTTGGCAAGTCTTGGCTATGATGCACTCGGCCCGAAGAAAACCCCACTTATGGTGCAGTCTTGCAACTATAAGCCATATAGGCATAAAGGACAAGAGGCTGCGAAAATAACTGGTTGTTGGTAAATTCGGATGGGAGGAGCTAGTCTTGTATGGCCGATGTTCCCTCCTTGAAGGGGCAACCAGGGGGAAGATAAGGGCGGTACCCTCCATTAGGGAGATGATAAGTGTCTAAAGACGGCAATGTCATGGGGATTTACGTTCGCAAGAACATTTAGGCCTGTTATATTGTCGCGTGACAAATATTATACAGAGGCAACAAGCCATGAGAAAAAGTTAGGATGAGATCAATGGGTTTTTACATGAAAGTGTAAAGACGTCCTGCAATTTCATCGCAAGACGGCAATGTCATGAGGCTTTGTTCTCGCAAGGGACCTTAGGCTTGTCATATTTTCGCAGAGAAATTGACAAAATGAGGATAAGGCAAGATCAATGGGTCTTTTACATGCGAATGTAAGGACGTCCTGCGATTTTGTCGCAAATACAAAAATTGGCAAAATAAGACCTTTAACTAGGAAGGCAAAATAAGACCAATAGAATAATCTCAAACATTAACTATTTTTTTTAAGAATGCAGGAAAGATTTGTTCATCGCAAGAGAGATAGCAAGTACTATTTAGAATCTCTCAGAAATACTATTCAGAATCTCTCAGAAGTATTATTCATAATTTCTCAGAAGTATTATTCAGAGTCTCTCAGAAGGATTATTTGCATTTTCGCAACACTATTCATAATTTCGCAGTACTATTCGCGGCACTATTCGCAGCACTATTTCGCGGCACTATTTCTGGAGCATTATTCATAAATTCGCAGGTTATTCATGATTTCGAAGAACTATTCAGAATCTCGCAGACTCATCCAGAATTTCGCAGGAGATGTGATTATTTCGCAGAATGTGATTATTTTCTTAAAGAGATTATCGCATGAGACAGAGGCAAGATAAGAATAAAGAAATAATTCGCTCATTCAACATTTTCTCAAGGATTCTACCTTCGAAGATAAAGAACAGAGGCAACTATGGATTACCAAGAAAACATTTTATGTTCTTTATCTTCTCAACAAGAATCATTTCCAAAATGGACAAGAATTTTCACCAAAAACGAAGTAATAATTTCGCATGAATAGAGGCAATACTTATGACTTTCATTCAAGGATGGATATTTCTTATATTTTGAGGATTGAGTACTTTTTATTTTTCTTCAAGGATACTTCATACTATTTCAAGAGTTGGTACTTCTAATTTACATCGCAAAGATCCGGAACTTCACAAAAGAATAGAGGCAAGTACGTACTTTTCAAGTCCGATATTCTTTTGCTCGTTTCATCATCATCAAAGATCAAAGACTACTACAACAACAGATTGTTTCTTAAAGATTGTTTTTCAAGCAATATTCAAGAAAAAAGAGGCAAGATGTAGGATCAGAATATCGCCACAGCAATATTCTTACGAAATTATTAACAACATTTCCGTGAGTTCTTCAAAAACATACTGCAAGCGTCGTAGAATAATTCAAAGAATGACGTAATAGACAACGACAGCATAAAACACGAGAAAGATGTGAAGATTTTGTAGTTGGAGAGAATGCTCGCGAGAACGTAGCGGGTGCTCGCGAGAATATAGCGGGATCTCACGGGAATGTAGCGGGAGCCTGAGAGAACGTAGCAAGGGATCCTAAAATATAGGAAATATGAGTTTTATGTGAGCTGTCATCCACTATGTAAACACATATATAAATAAAAGAGCAGGAGATAGAAAAAGGGGGAGACACAATTTTAAGAGAGAGAAAGATATTTTTAGAGAGAGAATATGTTTTTCTTTATCATCTTCTTCCCCAAAAATTAGATTTAGAACTCTAGCCATTAATGAAGATTATCAATGTAAATCAAATGTAAACTTAAAATATCATAGTGAAGAATCATGGATGTAGATCAAATTGATCGAACCATGTAAAAATCTTGGTGTCCATTTATAATTTTAGCAATTTTATTACCATTTTTGTATTTAGGTTTAGAAATTGTTATCAAGATATGACAAGGGGTGTGTTGTGGGATTTCCTGCAACTACACAAAGTGTGCTACTTGATAATAGGTTCGGTAATAACCAAACTCTATATATCACAATCAAGTATAACGGTGTTAACGTATGTGTATTTTACTTTATTATAATAAACAATTATAATGTGGAAATCAAAGTAAAAGACACAACAAGATTTTGTTAACAAGAAAACCGCAAATGCAGAAAAACCTCGGGACCTAGTCCAGTTTTGAATACTCTCATAATTAAGCCTCTATACAAAATCTAAACCAACTTCGTATAATTGAGACCAAGCAGACTACCCCTACATACTTAGTTCCCTCAGTATCCCTGCGCCTTCGAATTCTAGAGTCACGCACGTGAATAACAAGTCCTTTGGATCGTATTCCAAACAGTAAAGGAAGAATATGTTTGGTAACCACTCTAATTAATCATTGCTATAAGATATAAATGAGTCGTTAACAAAGGCTCTTCCGTTTAATCTAATAAAATCTTTTGTTTGGTTATATCAATATAACTTTAACTACCGAAATAGTCAAGTATAGATTCACACTCAATCAAAATAAATATCAAAGAGATATATTGAGAATGCCGATCTTACGCAACCAATCAATCGCATACATCTGATTCTAGTTGGATCCCAGCCGATCAAGGTTTGTGCACACAATTCACAAGATACGAAAACCAATAAGAAATCTTATTCGTCTTCAAATCTTCTTTAATCTTCAATAACCTGCACAACACCACTTGAATCTCTTGTGATCAATCATGCACAAAACAGAGTCTGTTAACAATGGATTATCACAAGATGTCTTTAGATCTAACAACAGTTCTAAAGATCTCGCCGATACTTCGATCTAGTTTGAGTGAATCTTATATCAGAAGAGAAGATTCTCAAGAATAAACAAACTAGATGCAATCAAAGTTTCAACAAATCGTTAGTCAATCAAATCAATTGAAAATTAATAACACTGCAATTATCTAGTTTCCCACCAATGGTACTCGTAGAGATTCTTGATCCCACAGAAGTCTTTAAACGAGCAGTCGTAAGATATTTCACCTAATTAGGATACTTTCCGCTCCGAATAGACGGCTCCAACAGAAAAAACAAGAAATGAAGTTTGCCTGGCTCTTAAGATGGTTTGCTAGAAATGCAAACTTAGGTATTTATATACCAAGGATGTTTGGACACCAAGGAATTTCCAAAACCGAAAATATTCTCAAGATATGCAATGAATGGAAAAATTCGGTTTTCATAATTCCAATAAATGCTTGTCCAATATTTCTGAAATCATAAAATCTTCAATTAGTAAATGCACATTACTAATTTTTATTCTCTAGAGATATGCATTTAATTGCTGGTAATTAAAGCATATAAAAACCAAAAACCTTAATTAAAAGATTCTTAATTTATTTCTGCACAAGATCACCTTGAGTACTAAGGAATATCTCTGAACAATAAATGATAAGAGTGACTGCTTATGTTCCAAGTATGTTGACATCTTTTCACTACAAGTCCTTATTTCATTCTTACATGGTTTGCATTCTTGGAATCGGTTATACCACACTTACAAACAAGTTTAGAATTGGTTCACCTATTTTCCAAGACTACTATGTGATTGATCAAATACCAAATCACATATATGGTTTCAATCGGTTCTACCAATCACTAGGATCGGTCATACCTAATTATGGAAATACTTGTGATCGGTCACACCAGTCATTAGGATCGGTTACACCAGTTACAAGGATCGGTTCCATATACACATGGTATTACTTGTGATCAGTCACACCAGTTACCAGGACCACTTACACCAATTATAAGGATCAGTTACACATACTCATGATCGGTCACGCCAATTATTAGGATCGATCACACCAATTACAAGGATCGATCATACCATCACATGGTGATTACTTAGGATAGCTTACACCAATTAATAAAAACTAGTCATACCAAATCATAAGTCAGGCATTATGATTAGTTATACCAAGATACATAACATAAGTTAAGATCGGTTCTACCATCTCACACATATTGGTCATCCAAAGATTTGCAATGAATAGCCGGAGCAATAACCCTAATGATTTCCCTTTCGATTAACGAAACAAGTTCATGAATGTACTTCCTTTAAACAAATGTAAAACATTGTTTCCTAGGATGAAATCTTCACCATAATATATACAAGATTGTGTCGATGTCATATCTACGAAATTCAAAATATAAGCATTATACTTTGTAGTTTAATTCCCTAATACTATGATCATACTATTATGATCATGTTACTTCACTAGAGTATTATACAATATGTACAACTTCGTAGTTATGTTTTCAATATAGCACGACTTGAAACATACGTTAGGAATGAAATATTTCAAGTCAATATTACTAACCTCAAGTGGAAGGATGATGTCGTCGTTGTAGTTTGCCACTTATTCACATTCTTTAGGTCTTCAAAGTAATATTGTATGTCTCAACATTCCTAGACTTTTTAGTCTAACCTAAATGAATTTGACACTAGTATTTAATCAAGCGACCCTAGATGATTTTTGATTCACTAAAATATGACAACCAAACTTGACATACCAACGCTTGGTGATTTCAAATGAGCTATGCTCTAACAGTTGATTCCTGAAAATACTTGATACGAGTACTGCCTGGTTTAGTGAGAGCAGAACAAGACATTGGTTCATGATACATGGACTGTAGTGTTGGTTCAGTCTACAAGAGGGATAATGGCTGGTTCTCTTGTTTTCTATGTCAGAACTGTGTTGGTCATAATTAGGACATGGTTATAGATGATTACCAAGGCCCATATTGGGAACCACAAGAGCATATGATGTGGTTGTTGAGAAATTGGAATTACAAGTCAAAGTGATTCACAATGCTTCGAGAATGAATGCAATTGGACTTGGTGGTTTACAAGTCTACTACTATGTTGTTAAAGGTTGAGTATTCACGCGGACGAGCTGACTGGTTATTAAATTAATTCTTTTTGGCACCAGTCAGGTATGTTTTCCTTTATGGTACACATTTGTACCTTCTTATTACTCGACTAAGCGTTGCCAAAGTGATACTTTGAGAGTGTTTTAATGAGAATAAGCGTGTGATTGTTGTGGTTTGCTTGTGATTCATTCGGAGTTTATGAGTGTGTATATTATAAATCTGATATGAATCATTCTCATATGGTGAATAACTTTTATATTAGACCCAAAGGTTTAAAAGTCTTGTTGGTACAAGATATAAATCTTAAACTTGTTAAACTCATGTATGTCGCAGTTCTGCCCAAAGGTGAATTTGCAATGATGCTGAGTCTTATATTGAGTTTAAGATGTTTATATTTGCTTATTAACATGCTATATATATGTCTCGTTTATATGTGTAGTTGTTTACGTTATAATATAAGCGTGTAATATTATGGATTAATGGCCATTCATACATTCTTATTTGTTGTGTAAAAGTTTTTACTTAGTAATTTGAGATTCTTGAATCACGGGTTTACCCAAAGGTGACTTGTGATGGTATTGAATATTTTCTAAAGTTAAATTTGTATAGTTTTATACTTTGAAATCTGTAACATGGGTTATTCTGAATGCCTGAAAAGATGATTGCTATTTTAACATAGTAGTTGTAAGGACCCTCAAGTTCGTCAACGATATTAGACTAGTCAAGAGACGTCTTAGCCGTTAATTACTCGATTAGTGTAACTCGAACGTTAATTAATAGGAATTAATCTGACAACGATCGAGCTACGAAACTAGTACCGTTGAATAGGTCTCGGAAAGTTACGCGGAATGGACTACTCGAACGTGTCAATCAGTTACCAGACGAAGAGGTAATCAGTATATTGGTTTGAAGGTCAAACTAGTCTTTTCACAAATAGACCGAGCTTGGTTTACCCTTATCAAATTTAGTGCATTCCTTAGTGTTGTCCTTGGCATTATCTCCAAAAACAGATCGAGAGGAATTCATTTTCTTTCTTTTCTTCTTCTTTCTTCTTTTTTCTTCATCTCTATCCTCTGTTATTCGCTCGAGTGATGATTTTGAGAGTAGATTCAAGAAAAGTCAATTCGTGATGTTGTTTAGATGGAAGAAGAGTTGATGTATCAGGGAATTACGAAGAAGAAGGTGATGCCGAGAATTGTGATGAAGAATCAATGAATTAGGGTTCCATGAGAAGAAATCTGAGAATTTAGATAGTGAATCTGATGTTCTAGATAGATGATTAGAAGTGGGTTTAGTTGATTGTGGAATGGGTCGAGGTTAATTAAATGATATGGAGATGTTTCAATGAAGAATAAGTGAGTTAGGGTTTGTAAGTAATTCAAAAAATATGTAGAAGATGAAATTGAAGGTTTAGAAGATTAATTGGAGATGGGTTTAGTCCGAATTGGAGTTTGAGGTTGAAGAATAGCTTGATTTTGGTAGTTAAGGTTGGATTCTGTTTTAATGGAGATTTGGGAATTTAATCAAGGTTTAGTTGAGAACTTTTGGTGATGATGGGATTGATTTGGTGATGATTAGGAGAATTAGATGGATGAATAATAACTGGGTTGTGGTTTAATTGAAGAGGTAAAATGGGTTTGCTGGAAAATCAGTGGGTTAAGGTTCTAAGGAGAATTGAGATCAAATGGTAGAGTTGAAGACTAGTGTTTGATTATGTTTATAAGAAGGTGATGGAATTGTTATAATTATTGAACTGGTTGGTGCTTGAGCAAAGTTATTTGAGGTGGTGAAAGTTGTGGATGGTTGAATTGGTAGTGCTTATGAGTTGGTCTGGAGGTAAACTGTAATGGGTGCAGATGAGATTGTATTAGATATGAGTGTGTGTATGTGTGTGTCGATTGTTGCAGGACATGTATGTTGTCTTGAATACATCTAATGTTGTAAATGAAGAACAAAAGTAGATTTGGTGATATTGTAAACTAGGATTGATTTGATTTAGGAAGTTGATAAAAGAAATGGGTAGTGACTAAATGGGTTTGTTGATGGTTGAATGGATTGACATGAATTAGATATATGAGCTAGGTATGAGTTGTGCAAGTGAAATGGAAGCAAAAATGGAGATGAGTTTTGGTAGTGGTGTTGCAGGTAACTTGGTTTGGCTGGTGTGAATAACTGTAGAATGTTGAGGTTTTGGTGGTGGATTTGAGAAGTTAAGAATGAATGTGATTGCAAGGTAGACTGTAATTATGGATGATTGTTTATGAATGGGAATTGTGGTGGTTGCAGATGAAACTGAGTTTAGTTACATAGATTGTAGAAATTTGAATGTGCAGGCAATGTAGTTAAAATTGTGGTTGGTACTGAGATGGATATGCGGGTGAGGTTGTTAGTGGCTCAAGTCAAGAAGAAGGTTAGATTGATGATTTAAAGTTGTAGATAGCGACTACTGTGAAATCTTGGAACTGCAGGTAGGCTTTAGTTTTATTTGTAAGTTGATTATAAATTTATTTAGAAAGAATGATTGAATTGTATAATTTTGTTTGAATGAATTATTTGTGTAGTGATCAATGAATAGAATCAGATTGAGTTCTTATAGCTGCAGGGGATTTAGGCTTATTAGTCATCCCAATCAGTTAGCTGACTTATCTGAATGTTATGATCTGAGTTATTTCTGTAGACTCAGTTTTGACTCGCCTGACTCAGTTAACTAAGTTTACCTATTGACCTAAGTTGATCTTTACCGAGTTAGACAGTGGACCTGACTTTAACTTCGACTTTGACCATTGACCCTGGACTTTGACCCGACCTTGACTTCGTTGACCTTGGACGTTCACCGTCACTTTGACCGTTATTAACCGTCTGTTGACCAGTTGGACCAGGCTTTAGATTAAGAGAAGGCTTGGTCTTAGGATTAGTTATCTTATCTTAATGAATTTGACCACTTATGGTCCGAATTAGCTTTCGGTTCCTTCTACAAAGTTGTAGATATTCATAAGACTTAGCTAATGGACTATAGGATCAACATAATTGGATTAGTAAACTCTTAGCTATGCTAAAGTTAAAGAATAAAAAGGGGTAGAACCATAAATGGGCCTAGAACCATTATATAGAATTATATGATTCTTGTATGAGCCATTCTTGCTAGTTTCTTAGACTACTTGTGTGATTAACAGTTCGTTATTAACAACGTTCGATTCAACGGACGAACCAGTGGATCATGGATCTCGAGGTAGGCGTGGCCTGTCATCAAAAGGTGTGGGAATGCATTTGACTCTTTGTATTCATTATTTTTGCTTTTATAAAATTTTATGCTTAACAAACTCATGCATTGTCTGTTTTTGCATTCCATGTTTTGTTTAAAATGCATTATGATAATCCTGTCGATTCGGTGAATCTTTCCACGATGTGGAAAGGACTTGTATTGTTTTGTTGTCAATATGAATTGTTATGGGAAATGCGAATTTCCACTTGTGGTATATAAGATACGCTCCTTCACATTTATACCTACTTTAATTCAGCTTTTATTGTTTAGAGTACTGGTCACCATGGTCTTGGTGGCGTCCATATTTATTAGGTGTGAATTGC